>BSBK01003116.1:600000-917500 GCA_027943335.1 Chamaecyparis obtusa | reverse complement strand
CTTGAGTGTTTTCGTGTGTCAAAAGGGGTCATAGTGGACTTCCTAGGGGTCCTAGTGTGCCTTATCATGCATTAGGACCCCTAGGAAGTACCGATGACCCCTTTTGACACATTTCAACACTCAAGTGTGTCCCAAGGGGTCATATGACCCCTTAGGGACACACTTGAGTTCTCATGTGTCAAAAGGGGTCATGGGGACTTCCTAGGGGTCCTAGTATGCCTTATCACATGTTAGGACCCCTAGGAAATCCCCATGATCCCTATTGACACATTGGAATGCTCAAGTGTGTCCTAAGGGGTCCTATGACCCCTTCAAACACACATGAGCATTAAAATGTTTCAAAAGGGGTCATGGGGACTTCCTAGGGGTACTAGTATGCCTTATCACACATTAGGACCCCTAGGAAGTCCCCATGACCCCTATTGACACATTGGAATGCTCAAGTGTGTCCTAAGAGGTCCTACAACCCCTTCAGACATAGTTGTGCATTCAAATGTTTCAAATGGGGTCACGAGGACTTCCTAAGGGTCCTAGTATGCCTTATCATGCGCTAGGACCCCTAGGAAGTCCCCATGACCCCTTTTGACACATTAGAACCCTCAAGTGTGTCCTATGGGGATCCTACGACCCCTTCAGACACACCTTGAGGGTTCAAATGTGTCAAAAGTGGTCATGGGGACTTCCTAGGGGTCAACCCCTTAGGACACACTTGAGGGTTCTAATGTGTCAAGAGGGTTCATGGGGACTTCCTAGGGGTCCTAGTATGCCTTATCATGCATTAGGACCCCTAGGAAGTCCCCATGACTCCTTTTGACACATTAGAATCCTCAAGTGTGTTCCAAGAAGTCATAGGAGTCGTTCAAACACACTTGAGGGTTCAAATGTGTCAAAGGGGTCATGGGGACTTTCTAGGGGTCCACCCCTTAGGACACACTTGAGGGTTCTAATGTGTTAAAAGGGGTCTTTCAGACTTCTTAGGGGTCTTAGTATGCCTTACCACGGCTTAGGACTCCTAGGAAGTCCCCATGACCTCTTTTTGAAACATTAGAACCCTCAAGTGTGTTCCAAGGGGTCGTAGGACCCCTTCAGACACACTTGAGGGTTCAAATGTGTCAAAAGGGGTCATGGGGACTTTGTAGGGGTCCTAGTATGCCTTATTACATGTTAGGACCCCTAGGAAGTCCCATGACCCCTTTTGACATATTAGGAACCCTCAAGTGTGTCCTAAGGGGTTGTAGGACCCCTTCGGACACACTTGAGGGTTCAAATGTGTCAAAGGGGGTCATGGGGACTTCATAGGGCTCCTAGTACGCCTTATCATGTTGTTAGGACCCCTAGGAAGTCCCCATGACCCTTTTTGACACATTGAAATGCTCGAGTGCTACCACCTTCAAACACACTCGAGCATTCCAATGTGTCAAAAGGGGTCATGGGGACTTCCTAGGGGTCCTAACGCGTGATAAGGTGTACTAGGACTCCTAGGAAGTCCCCATGAACCATTTTGACATATTTGAACCCTCAAGTGTGTTCGAAGGGGTCCTATGACCCCTTAGGACACACTTGAGGGTTCTAATGTGTCAAAAGGAGTCATTGGGACTTCCTAGGGGGTCCTAACGTGTGATAAGTTGTACTAGGACCCCTAGGTAGTCCCAATGACTCTTTTGACACATTTGAACCCTCCAGTGTGTCTGAAGGGTCCTACGACCCTTCAGACACACTGGAGGGTTCAAATGTGTCAAAAGGGGTCATGGGACTTTCTAGTGGTCCTAGTATGCCTTATCACGCGTTAGGACCCCTAGGAAGTCCCCATGACCCCTTTTGACACATTGGAATGCTCGAGTGTGTCTGAAACGACCGCTTCAGACACACTCGAGCATTCCAATGTGTCAAAAGGGGTCATGGTGACTTCCTAGGGGTCCTAACGCGTGATAAGGCGTACTAGGACCCCTAGGAAGTCTCAGTAACCCCTTTCGACATACAATTTAAATATTATGATCTATAAAGTTTATATATATATATATATATATATATATATACTATACATATATATATATATACACACATATATATATATATATACAATATATATATATATATATATATACATATATATATATACACATATATATATATACATATATATATATATACATATATATATATATATATATATACCTATATATATATATGTATATATATATATATATAAGATATTATATATAAAATATATATTAATATATAATTATATCTATAATACATATTCAAAAATATATAAAATATTTACATAATACCCCTTAAACGTTATATATATATATAATATATATATAATATATATATTATATATATATATATAATATATATATAATTATAATATATATATATATATATATATATATATATATATATATATATATATATAAAATTTGTACATATATTTATATAGTATAAACGTTAAATATAATTATATACAATACATATTAATATATAAAAAATATTAATTTATAAAATATTATAATATAAAATATATAAATTAATATATAATTATATATATAATACATATTTAAACATTATATATAAAATTTTAATTTTTCATAAACTCCCGTCGTTTTTTCATACTCAACAAAATCGGGTACCTGATTTCAAAAACGTCAATTTTTTCATATAGTCCTGTCGTTGTTTCATACTCGGCAAAATCGGGCACTCGATTAGGCTTGTGCTTTGGTGTCAGGTTTGCCTAGGTGTACTGACACCCAAGCCTACTAAAAAAGTCAACATACATTTTCATGTGCTTTTGGACGACTGAAAAAGTGGATATTTTTACATCGCCACTTTTTGGCCCCTCATGATCTTACACATACCCAGAAAGAAGATTATATAAACATGAAAGAATAGATATAGAGATCTTTCTTTTTCTAGCGGTTAGTTGGCTATAGGGGAAGGAGATAATTTTAGAGTTCTGTAATTGCAGTGGGGAATTGGAGAGTTTATATTTTGATTTTGCAGAGCTGGTTTTGTTGTGCAAAGATAGGATGACCAGTTGGTCATTGTATTAAGCATATAAGGATAAACTAGATTTTGTATGTCTAGTCAGTTGGTTCTGATATATAATTTCTTGATTGAAATAAATCAATAGGTAATTTTAGTCATTCTTGAATGCTATTTTCTATGCTTTTTCCAGATTGTGTGTGTATCATAGGTCTGTTGGCCTTATGTTTCCATATATATGCAAAATATGAATTGAATTCTCCTTTAATCTTCTGTGTTGGGAAGATTAGATGAGTGATCTTTTGGTCACTTATTTCTTTCTTTCTTAGTTTGTACACCAAATTGTATTCATTCTGTGGTCATGGATGGATGCTTATAGGCCTTTGTGTCTTTTGGTTAAAGACATATCAAGTTCTTTTATTCATTGTAAATTTGAAGAAGGGAGCTGAGCCTTCATATCAAAACTCAGAGAGCACTTGCACATAGCCATTGCAAGTGACTCAACTGTTAGTCATAGATTGTGTCTTGTTATTCGGGCATTCTTGAGTCATTTTGTAAACATTTATTAAAGGGACAAATCTGTTTACTAACAGATTTCTGGCGACTCTACTAGGGACCCAGAACGAAGATTAGTATCTATAATTGTTCCCTAAGTTTTTATTTCCGGATGCTGGAGATTGGTGACTCTTTATAAAGACCATGTCGAATATGAAGTCATGAGAAGGCCAAGGCCTAATCCCTCTCTCATGGAAATTTATTCAATGGAGGATAAAGTGTTGCACAAGTTTGTGGACAACTATAAAGAAAGCATTTCTCAAGCTATCAGAAATAACATAAGCTTGCATGATGATTCCACATCTTGGCTGTTGTGGAGAAGCCTTGTGTTAGATACATAAGTTGAAAAATTTGGAAGAGCACAAAAGAAAGATGCAGTAGCTTGAGGAAGATCTAGAAGTGGTGATGAGGAAGCCTTGATGATTTCATCTTATTATATCTCTTGCAATTACAGGTCATGAATAATGAAGAAGTGCAACAAGAATTGTCTGAATCTTATGATATGCAAATAAGTACAGCTGCATTGATCAGAATAATGTAAGTTTGGTGAATTTAAATGTAAGTGACTCATTGGTTGTGTCACCCTTTCAGAACCTCAAACTCCAAGTAATGAAAAGTTTTACTCTTCCCGCTACCATAAGTGATGGAAAGTTTCAAATTTTAGAATTCCCAGAATATGAAGCTTTTAGTTTCATGGAAGATAGCGATAATAGTGGTTTCTTGTATGAAAAGGTTGAAGAGGGCCCTATTCTAGAATCTTTTTATTTTGAGACTAATGCAGCAGTAAACTTTCTTGATAATACTTGTTTTGAAAATGGTGCTGAAATATGTTTTGGAAAAGACTCTTCTTCATTTGAAAGTTTGGCAAAGGGCTGAATGTGGGAATGAACTTGGAGTAAGAAGTCTTTTTGGTTAATGAAATGTTACAACCTAAAGAGGAGAAAACAAATAGACCCTTGATGCCTTTTACGCAAAGTGTTCTCCTACAATGACTTCCAGATGTTGATACATTTTCAGCTTTGAGTCATGAAACTTCAGACTTGATTGTAGCCAAGATTGATAATTTTAGAGGTGACAATGGTGAGAAATTGCAGCCCTTGGTAATGTTAGAAAGCCTTCAAAATACCTCGTGTGTAGAAGAGGAAATTATGAATCAGTTTTTGTTCTCACTCAATCAAGAAGATTCCAACATGACACATTTTGGTATGAACTCTCTTTTAGTTGTGAATAAAGATGGAATTTTTCTAGACATGATTTCTATGAAAAATAATGATATAATGCTTGAGAATGCTGTTCCAATGGATAAAGAATTTGAAAATGTCTGTGCTAAAAGTGGTACATTTAAGATGGACAAACAAGTGAGTGTTTTAAAGGATGTGCAATACACTTTTCAGTCATGTGTTGAAATTGAAGTTCAAAGCTTTATGTCTTTTGTTATGGATTCTCATTATTCAAAAAGATGTAATGATCAGGATATGGCACTTTCCCCTTTTTTATGATAAACTAATGGTGTGTGTACAGGATAAGAGGAATGCGAAAATATTTTAACTCCAAGATAATATAGTTGTGCCCTATTCAAAAAATAGAAAAATGAGGAAAAAGAAGAGTATCTAGCACAAATGGTGATTGATGTCTCAACCATAAAAGGTAAGGTTTATATACCATGCTCATTTCCCGCTAATGCTGATATTGATATCATTGAAGATGTTTTCTTTGGCTGGTAAATACGCATGATCCCTTAGATATGGTATTTTGTCGTGGTTCATTTTGTTATGATGATCATTCTTGGGAAGAAGACTACCAATATATCCATTGAAGACCTGTACTTGTAGCAAATTGGACACTTCTGTTGTCATGGGTCTTATGAAAGGAAAAGACATCAAATTTGTAGTTGGTTAAGCGAAGATAATTTTAGTATTTAGGTCAATAAATTGGGTATATTATGGTGTATGTCATGGGGCTCCCAAAGTTGAATGCACTGTTGTATTCGATCCAGATATTCATGTGATGTGTGCCATATCATTTGGTTTTGACCACACTACTGTTTTATATAAACAGTTCGACAGCTGATGTGATATTCTCTTTTTGGATGTTGGGGTATGAATCCTTTAAGTTTGAGGTTACTAATGATGCTGAAAATTCTATTGCGCTGGAAGACTTGGGGAATTTTGAAATTTATGATGAATTGTGGCTCTTTGAGGAAATGTATACTTTGCCCAATTCTTGTAGAATATCAATTTTACTTGCAGCAACAAGAGGTCTATCCAGACAAAGCGGTGCTGGGTTCTTTCATGCGGATTCAATCCATTGTTCAGAGACGCTCCTACTCCGTCAGCCAGTGAATGGCTTTGTGTAAGTCATTCTCTTTTTCATGTTCTTTGTGGTGAGGTCTCCTCTCTAGTTCATTCTAGTATATAAGTTTTCCCTTGTCTTAGTTTGTTGTTGCTTTGCAATTAGTTTAGGTGTTTGGAGTAGTTTGTTTAGCTTTTTGCTTTGTTTTGGTTGTTTCCCTGCTCTCCTCGTAAGCAGACCCCCTCTTTCTTTTATGCGCTTTGACCCTGCTACCCAATGGACTAGGCACTGATCTTTTGACCAAAAATGCTAGATTCTTTATTCGCCTTTCATGCACATATCCCCAATCAGAGTCAACTGTTGGCTTGCTTTTAGCACCCAACTTTTAAAAATTTTGAAATAGGCCCCATAGGGAGATTTCCTAAATTGTTCCCATATATTGTATTAGTTCTTTCTAACCATGTTTTATGAAGTTCATGTTTCACAAAGAGAAGCATCAAAAGTAGGGGAGATATTGAAATTGAACCTCAAACTCTAGTTCAAAGTTCAAAGTTCAATTTTTCATCTCTCATTGTTTCAAAAGGTACAAAGTTCAAGATTAAGGTGTAGCTGGTTCAAAGTTCAGGGGTGCATGTGAAGAGTGAACATATTCAAAAGGCTTGTTCAAAGTTCAAAAGTTCAGATTGTCCCTGACAAATAAAAAATGGAATACAGAGAAATATTGATTAATTTAAAATCTCTAATCCCCATGCTCTTGATTTTGATAAAGTAAGGGTAGAGCTTCATACCTTGGTTATCATTCTTGTGAAAAAGGATTTTTTTTGAACTTCCTCAATCATAATTCACCCTAAATATTATAAGGGATTAACAAAGATTTATCAATATCTTCAAAACTATGAGGTGTCTAGCCATTAACAATCTCAAAACTTACTCCCGAGATGCAAATATAAAGAAATAGAGCATCACAATGAGGCACTGAAATAGAATGCATAGAGTTATGCATTGTGGGTTTGAGAAAGGAATGTCACAAATTGATGTGTGGTATGGCCTGATTTGTGAAGGATGCTAAACCTATTTTGGAAGTCCAAATTGGGAAGGAAATAATTCAGTCCCGACCTAATTCAATACATGATTTGGATAATACATCAAGGAATTGGAACCTTTTGGATCCTATCTATATGGAAGGAAAGGATGAAAGTGTTGATATGGAAGGAAAGTATGAAAGTGTAGTAACCGAGGTGCCTAACATCTTCAAGTGACCATTTATGGTAGTCACATAAACCATCACATAGTAGCACATATATTTTTCTGCGGACATCATTTGTGCAATCGGTCCGGTCAAAATTTAAAAAGCTAGGTTTCAGCCAACATATCTCAAAATTAGGTCGATCCAACGGTGGACCACAAAGTTATGGCCCCCGCACGGAGACCTAAGTTTTCTGCCAGGGAAAATACTGATTTCAGCGGGGTTAGTTATGGAAGGATTATTTCTTGACATATGAAAATTATTTTAAACATAGTAATTATATATTGGAAATCCACATGATAAGGTGGTGATGTTAAAATAAATTAAAAATCATAATGATAACATTTTAACATTTTATCGGGGAGTGTAATGAGAAAGGAAAGAGGACATAAGTGTTTTCAAGAATCAAGAATCAGTTATAGCAACTAAAAAACATCATCAGGAAGAAAGAAGATTATAGAAACAACAAAAGAATAGATACATAGGGTTCTTTCTTTTTCCAATGGTCAGTTGGGGTTCTTTCTTTTTCCAACGGTCAGTTGGCTACAGGGGAAGGAGATAATTTTCAGAGTTTTGTAATTGCAGTGGGGAATTGGAGAGTTTATATTTTTATTTTTTCAAAGCTGGTTTTTGTTGTGCAAAGATAGGATGACCAGTTGGTCATTGTATTAAGCATATAAGGATAAACTAGATTTTGTATGTCTAATCAGTTGGTTCTGATATATAATTTCTTGATTGAAATAAATCAGTAGGTGATTTTAGTCATTCTTAAATGCTATTTTTCTATGCTTTTTCCAGATTGTGTGTGTATCATAGGTCTGTTGGCCTTATGTTTCCATATATATGCAAAATATGATATTGAATTCTCCTTTACTCTTATGTGTTGGGAAAATTAGATGAGTGATCTTTTGGTCACTTATTTCTTTCTTTCTTAGTTTGTACACCAAATTGTATTCAGTCTATGTTTATGGATGGATGCTTATAGGCCTTTGTGTCTTCTGGTTAAAGACATATCAAGTTCTTTTATTCATTGTAAGTCTGAAGAAGGGAGCTGAGCCTTTGTATCAAAACTCAGAGAGTACTTGCACATAGCCATTGCAAGTGACTCAACTTTTAGTCACAGATTGTGTCTTGTTATTTGGGCATTCTTGAGTCATTTTGTAAACATTTATTAAAGGGACAAATTTGTTTACTAACAAATGGTAAATATTGCATTATGACTGTTGAGGTATTGGTTGTCTTTAATTCTAATAAAGGATGAATATTAATAATTACTTACAAAATAATAAATGATTTTGAATTTTTTGTGAATGTTAGTTTCATGATGATGATCATTTCCATGTGCCCCGTCCTTAAACATACATAGCTTAAGAAAAATAATTTAAAAATTTTAGTTGCCATGGCTTTAGTTAATTGCCAAATCCCATAAATCCTGTCCTTGGAATGTGAGAATTCAATTTTTGAATTTGAAACACAATTAAACCAAAAATCATGCATATGGAAAAGAATCATGCATCTCAGAAATCAATTTGAAGTAGTAGAATTCATCCAAGACATTAATTCAAGGTGATAAAATCACACCTTAAAGAATTTTTATTTTTTTAAACCACATTTGTATGATTATGTGATATGACCATATCTCATAGCTAAGAAAAACAAAATTCACTCAAATTCTTCAAGGCTAGATTTTGGTGATTTTATAATCAATTCATATGTTTTGACATTTTCCTCTCAATTGTAATGTAATTCTTTGTTTGGCCCAAAAATGCCCTCAAAATAGTCATTCACCACGAGCCATGTTCAAACCTTTTATTGAAAATTGAATTCATTAACTTTGATTTTGGTGAAATGAAAGTCAAATTCATCTTTTGCATGCCTCCTAGACACAATAGAATAACCAAAAGTATTTCTCAAATTATGAAAAAACTACAAACACCCAAAATATATAAAAGAAAGTATATTTACCAAAAAAATAATTATTTTAACCGATCAAATATCGTTTCTTATCAATTCAAGACACATCTATTTTGGGCATTCCTCTTTAAGGCGACATCTTCAAGCTCTTACTACTTAAGACTTCCCTCTCACTTGCAACAACTGAGATATTCTTCATAACTGCTTATTACTTGTCACTTGTAGATTCTATTATAGACAACAAAGGCTTAGGACAACAGAATTTGATACCAATTGATAAGGACAAACGAATTTGATACCAATTGATATAAGAGAGAATCCTCTTCTTGCCTATAAAGTTCAAATCTCAAGAAAAAAAAATGATTACCAAGACTCTCTACATACCATAAGATTACACAAAAAAATCACTTTTACAAAAAAAAAAATATCAAGTTAAAAACCTACTCTCTCACAACTGCACATATGCAGCCCAATTGTTTTTTAATGTGCTATCTACTCTTTTTAAATCTATGATGAAAAACTTTTCTGTTCCATTTACTATTCATTCTCCCTGTACATGCTACCCGTTCTATGTGCCACATCTAATTGGCTGCGTTACTTTCATATTTATTAATCATTTGATGTTTTCCTCCATTCTTTCCTACACAGCTCCCTCATTCTGCTCTTTTTCTGATTTTCTATTCTCTCTACCAAGTCACGACACCATCCTCCTTCTTGGACACTGTTTCATTTCCCAACTTATTTTGGTTTTCTTTCTTATTTAGTTTAAAAAAACCTCACCATTGCATCCATAAATGTCAATCTGTCTTATTTGTGTAAAAAGGTTGTCAAATTTAGCTACACAAAATATTTTTTTAAAAAGAAAAGTATTAGAGGTCATGCAATTAAAGAATTGGAAGTAATTCTTTTATATACAAAGTTAATTAATTGTTAGAGGTCAACCTTTTGTATTCACATCAAATGTTAGTAGCTAGATTATTCAAGCATCTACCCAAAAGTGATTTCTCACATAGATCCATTGCAAATTTGGATCTGTATGAGATAGATAGAGGGGAAAAAAATGTCTCTCTTGCTCTCCCATTTTGATTAAATGTTTCAATCTCTTTGGTGATTTTATAACTCCTTGGATCATCTCAATTGTTGGCTCCATCATCTCTCTTGCATCCAATCTCATTCTCACCTTGAATTTACCATGCTTTGAATTCTTGGCTTTGAAGGGGAGTCATTCTGTAGCTCACACTCACTCATTTTTACTTGACATAGCATATAGAATAGTGTTCTTAACCTTCTTTTACTATAATTTTATCATTTTTAGATTATCAATTATCACATATCTTTGCTTTGGTTGTTCATGGAGGTGGAAACACCAAAATGATGGCCTGACTTCCCATTATAGATAATTTTCCACCTTTGTAAATCTAGAATTAATGGAGAATTGCAAGTGTTGCAATGGAAATTAACGCTAATGCATCCTTTACACAATAAATTGGCTTCTTATTGACTCATTGAAGCCTACACATAAAATTAAAAGGATCATTTTGCAGAGTACAAGTTCTTAGGCTTAATATAAATGCCATAGCTACCATTTACAATATTTTAATATTTACACTGAAGACATGTTTGCTTCATTAATTAGTATTTTTCCTCATTAGTCAATATTTTCTTAATGCTTATTATTGAGGATGTTATTACTCTATGAACTTATCACCTATATTTATCTTTAGTAATATTTTTGATGTAACTAAGAGAATCAAAATAAGATTTAATAATAATTTAATTATAATTTGATATCTTGTTTGTCTCAATATTTAATCTACTTAGCAAAGGTCTTAATTTATATATTTTTAAATAATGTAAACTATTGAGATTTTTCAATTAATGTTTTATTTGTCAAAAAATAATCATTTTTTTCAAATGTCATAATATAATGGTACTTGAGGTCCTCTTATGATCTTCAAACAATTTCATTGTGTTTTTATTACTTTCAAGGGATGTATGTATGGCTAGGGTTGAATGAATTAATTAGTTCTTGCCAATAGGCAGGTAAACTATAGTATTGATAGGATGCAATTTTTTTAGTCATGAAGCAATCACAATCTATAATTTTTTAAAAAAAAACTACTATTACAACTTATAGTTGGAAATTATTTTTGGATGTCATCATTTATAAAATAATATTTATTATTTTACCTATTGGCTACTATTAGAAACAATCATGATAAAATTAGTTTTTAAATTTTTTTTTTCTATTTATGTCTTGAATGATTATAATATTTTAAAAGTCTTTGCATTTATTTCACATTTCTACTAAACATCAAATGCATTTTGAAATGTTGAATGAGGCTGGTAAGATATTCCACTAAAATAAATTCTCCTAGACTCGATTGGACACAAAGTTTTGTAGTCACAAATCAATCACAATCTATAATTAAAAAACTATTGTTCCAACTTTATAGGTGGAAATTATAATTTGGATTTAGTCAATTGTAAAATAATATTTATTCCTTTTCCTATTGGCTAATGTTGGAAACAATCGATGAAATTAATTTTTTTATTTTTTTTCTATTTATGCTTGAATGAGACTAATATTTTAAAAGTCTTTGCATTTATTTCATATTTCTACTTCACACATTAAATACAATTTGAAATGTTGAATGGGGTTGGTAAGATATTCCACTAAAATAATTTCTCCTAAACTTTATGTAGTCACTAGTTCCATAAAAAACTAGAGAAATCTTATTTTATAGAAAACAAAAAATTTCTAAAAATTACTAGAAATCTTATCTTAGAGTATGAACAAATAAATATTGATTTCTTTGTCTTTCAAATAGTGATTTGAGTAGATAATCTATAGACTTTCTATCTTAGGTACACATTACTTTTTTAGTCATGATTATGACTTGATGTTACTAATATTTTAAAAGCCTTTGCACTTATTTCAAATCTCTTTTGCAAGCATTAAATGTCATTTGAAATGTTTAATGGGGCATGAAAATAGTTGGTAAGATATTCCACTAAAATAATTTCTCCTAAATTTATGTAGAAAGAAATCTTATTTCATAGAAATAAGAAAATATGTAAAAATATTTACAAATTTTATCTTGGAGTACAAACAAATAAATATAAATTTATTTTGTTAGAGTGCAAATTAAATGCAATTTTATACAAATCTTTAGTAGATAAATCACAAATTATATATTGTAGGGTTAGATTAAATATTGAGTGCATAGATCATTCTGGAAACCTTTGAACAATTTTAAAATTTCTAGCATTAATGAATGCATAGAGCATTTTCCAACAGTTTGAACAATTTCAAAAGTTTTATCATATTAACTTATGAATTGTTAGAGACAAAACCCTTAAGAACAATTTGAAAAATTCTACAGATTTCTCTAGGTTGTTGAAGTGGTAAATCTTTGTGGAAAAGCACTAGATTTTGAATTCTCAATTGATAATAGTCAGTTATTCTTAAAATTGTGGTGTCTAATGTCTTTTTACCCATGCTTTATTTTCTTTCTTATTTCTTATCCCTCCCCGCTTGATTTTCTTTTCTTAAATATATGGTGTCTGGTATCTTTTTACCCATGCTATATTTTCTTTCTTATTTCTTATCCCTCTCTACTTGATTTTATTCCTTCTTTCCAATATTTATTTTTCTTACATCACTTCAAGTGGAGATTTTAAATTTAAATGGCAAAGCATTAGATTGAAACTTAGAAATTGCCCACTTCTCTTGTACAATTTAGTTTTTTGTAGCTTTTGGGGCCTTGATTCAATAAATTTTTTAATCAATTCATTCATTTTAGCATGATTGTATCCTGAAGCAAGCTGACCCAATTGTTCAACATGAAAGAAAACAATATATTTTCTTTGTTTCATAAGCTCACGAAGTGGCCTAAGCTCAGAAGGTTCAACACTATCATCCTTAGCATGGTTAGCTTGGTGTCTTGGTGTTGTTTCCATTCCCCTCCTTGGAAGATGAGCAATTGACAGTCTCAGATGTGGAGAAAACACAACTAATTTCACTTGAAGGCTAGAATGGTCTTACTACTAATCCACTTGCCCATTTTCGGTCTATAGTATCATGTTTCTTTGGAGTAAAAGCACATTAATCTATCACCATTTTACAAAGGAAAACTAACAAAATCAAAGTTGTTCAACTTCAATAGTATAAAAATGACATTTATGTTTGGAATTTGAAGATGATGTAAACTAATTAAATGTGATAAAATGGATGAAGTTTATGATTAATATTTTTAATAATTTTTTTGAATAAGAATTGGTAGGTTTTTTAAATTTTTAAAGATGATTTTTTAGTTGCTGAAAAATGTTGAAAATTAGGGGTCTAGTTCCCACCAAAAAATTATATGTAAATAAATATTTTTTCTCCTAATTTCAAAATATGTCATAGATAATATATATAGCTAGTGCATGAAGAAATAAAAATTGGTTTATGACCTATATTTTCTCTTTTATAACAATTTAAATTCCAACTCACTGAAATCGACAGTTTTCATCTCGCACCATATTTTCATAACAAATCTATCACAATAACACACACACACACACATATTCTTGAAGAGGACTCTCTCCTCTAGTGCACCGTATGTTTTTCAAAATTATTTAATATGATTTACTATTTTTTTCTTTCTCTAAATCAACATTTCCTTGACTATTAAAATACCTACTTGCAATATTTTTTAATTACAATAAACTATGTCTAACTAAAATACTATAAAATTGATATGAGGATATTCTTGACTCTGATATCTACAAAAGGGTATTTTTTATTTATTTTTAAATATCATGAAAAAGGTTAGGAGTTATTGAAACGCCACTTTTTTGGAATAATTTTATTTTTACATATGGTAATTAGACCCAAAGTGGTATAAAACATGCATTTAATATATATTTTCAATTGGAAAAGTTAAAACACTTGTCTAACTTAGCTAGAGTGAATCTAGGTAGACCATATGTTTGACCAAAATTCATTTTTAGATAGAAATACTAAAATTTAGCTGTGTTGATAAGTTAGCCTAAAAGGTGACACCTAATTGTACTTTTTATACCCTTTGACAAGATCATTATCACAAGTTCTCCTTCGACCAGTGCACTCTTCTTACACAATCTCAAAGACCTCTTATTGTCAAGCTAAGTTTCTCTATCACTCACCTGTGTTTCTCATGTAAGACTCCTTTAAATGACACTCTTAAAGTTTCTTTTTCTTCCTATTCTTCTTTATTTTTCTTTCTTGGGGCTTCTCATCTGAGGTGCTCTACACACGAAGCTAATGGCCTATTTATCTCATTCCAAAGAGATGTGGTTTTTTATTGGGGCTCAAAGTCTTGGACTTAGTCTAATTTGATGTGTAGATTCTTCTTCAAACAACTTATTAAAGAACCTTCACTTTGCAAACCAAGGTACTCTATTATTTAATTCTTTGTCCCTTCATAATCTAATGAATTCATTGTTCTCCAGACCCTCCTGTCATCATGTAGGCAACACTAGAGAAAAAAAGGAAGAAAGAATTTATGAACTTCTTCCTACATCAAACCAAATTCCTTGGAGGCTTAATCTATCTGTTCAAAAAAATTTTTGTAGCAACTATAACACATAGTCATATATTTTTGTATCTTGTGTTGGTCACACAACCACTTGGACATATATATTAGTCTCAATAAATTACTATCTATTGTCGTATCATCATCATTACATGTTCAAGACTATGATGTGGATTTAATATTTTATTTTCTCTTATTGTATCTTGAAATAATATATATGTTGTTTTATGTCTGATGGACTTTTGATGGGACAAAAAAGACTTATCTCTTTATTTAAACACACAACTTATGTTAATGCATTTCTCAACTTTGTCTATGGAGTAGATCACACCTATATTTTATTTGAGAGAAACTAGTTCACGAAATATGCACATTACTTAAATGCATATTTGTTCCAAGTACTAGTTGTCAAGGTGTGGTGGCTAGAATTGGAATTAGTAAGATTCCACATATGCTACCATTGCTTCCTTGATCAGGACGAGCCTCCCAATAGACTTACAACTTGACCCAACATTTGCATCAACAAGAATGGATGCTATTTGTCTCTTTTTTTATTCTTATTTTTATTTGGTAGCTATTATTGTAATTTTAAAATATTTTTGTAGTCTTTAAATAGTTAATTTCCAAACAACATATTAGACCTTTTTTTTTATTAAGTATAAAAACTATTAAAGTAGTTTTTAGTTGTGTGCACTTTTCTAAGTCTTTGTATTACATATAAATAGAATTCTAGCTAGACTAATGGTTTTAACTATATTTCTAGTTTTCTATTTAAGATTTACAAATATGTTTAAATGTTCTTCAAATTTCAATTTATCATCTAATAGACTAAGATACATTGTATATTTTTATAAAATGGTTATCTTTATAATTAAATCTCGTCGTATTGGTCCTTATAGACTACTTTAAGTTAGGTTTTACTAAAATTGCACATTTAAGATAAGACAAACATAAAAAAAAAGTAACCTTTAAAAATATAGATTTAATTTATATCTTCAAATTACATATCTAACCTGTTATTAATTAACTTTTAGATAATCTTCAATTTACACAATTAATAAATTAATAACAATAAAATAAATATTTACAAATAAAAAATTAAAATTTATGACCTAATTATTTTATTTTCCACTTTTCAATTATCTTGTTTAAATCTCTAAATACTTTATTAATCCTATAAAATGTGATCAAATAAATTATTACTTATATAAATTTTATTATTCTTCTTCCCCAAAAGTGAGTGTCACAAATTCAAACCCTATCTGCTACCTAGACTGATTTCACACTTTCTTGCTTATTTTACACTTTTCTTGGTTATTTTGGGGCAGTAACGTGGACGCACAGACTCCAGTCAATAAACTTTGCGTTTGTCGTTTTTGTGTTCTTGCCAGGCAAGAACATGGAAACAACCTACCAATTTCATCTTTCTCGACTCGATCATCGCTTTTTCTGTTATTTATACCTCCATTCTTCACCTGTAAAAGCACAGAGCTCATTGTTTTCAGCTATAGGGCGTTTCTAAGATATCCAATCTTGGTTTATTTGCTTTTACAGCAGAGCATGAGTTTTCTGTTAATGGCTTCCACTTCGACATCCGGTCGAGGAGAAGTAGAACAGAAACGCGATCTATTTTCTGCTCTTGAACCTACCAACAAGAAGATAAAATCCTCCTTGACTGCAAAGCAGTATTATGTATTCATCAACCATCGAGGCCCAGACACCAAAACTATTTTGGCTCAGCAGCTCTATGATTCTCTACAGCAAGCTGGAATCCCGGCATATCTCGATGCTCCGGAGACTGAACTCGGAGATTATTTCCCTTCTGCCATAAAGAATGCCATTTTCTCTGCCGCAGTGCACATAGCCATCTTATCATCACAATATGCACAGTCTCCTTGGTGCTTAGCTGAGCTCGCTTTAATGTTCCAAACCAAAGCTAGAATTATTCCCTTGTTTTACGATGTTCAGCCATCAGACTTCCGCTTCATTAAAAATGGAGTTGAAAAGGCATTTTCCGAACACGAAAAGAAGATCCTAATCATGATATTCAACAGTGGAAAGAATGCTTGCAGAATGTTTCATGGCTCAAGGGCTACGAACTCAACAGAGAGAACGAGTAAGATATCATCACGTGCTTTCTATCCATATTGTTTTTTTTCTATATTTTAAAAAAAACAACTCAATCAGTTTTTCTCTTCCTTTTTACTTTCTGTCTTTTAAAAGAAACTTAATTACTCTTATTTTAATTATATTTTTGTTTTTCCTCAGCAATCTGAGTAAGCTGTGTAAGGAAGTTGTGTCCGCTGTGGTTAATGAGAAAGAGAAGAGAAAAATTCCACTCCAGGTTGCAAAATATGAGGTGGGACTGGATGAGCTAAGGAAAGATTTCTACAGTCATTGCCAGCGAAATGGGCAGATGAGAGATAAAATAATTGGCGTCTTTGGAATGGGAGGGTCGGGCAAGACCACTCTCGCCAAATATTTGTTCAACCGCACACATTCAGAATTTAGTAGATCAACTATTCTGTTTGATGTGCGAGAAAACTATGTCCAAGGTAAGCTGACTTCTCTGCAAAGTAAGCTTCACAATGATCTGTTTCCCACAAATCCACATTCATTTTCCTGTATAGAAGAAGGAACCGCCTCTATCAAGCATGATCTTGAAAGGAGCCGCGAAGCAAGGTTCCTTATAGTTATAGATGACGTTGATAATCAAAATCAGTTAGATGCCCTGTTACCCACACACGCCCTCAATCCCAATAGTTTGGTGATTGTCACAACCCGTGACGAGAGGCTCCTTATAAATTCTGGAGTGACAGTCCGTTATAAGATGAAAGAGATGAATGCAGAGCATAGTAGAGAGCTCTTCTGTTGCCATGCGTTTCATAGGCAATCTTGTAGAAAAGGATTTGAGAACTTAGTAGACAGCTTTGTGCAAGCATGTGGAGGTTTACCTCTTGCTCTTAAAGTAATGGGCGGGCATGTTTCTGGAAGCAACATGGCTTATTGGGAGTCACAACTAGAAGAGGTTAAGGCAAGACCAGACAGAGACATACAAGGTACTCTTAAAATAAGCTATGATGCTCTGGAAGAGGATCAAAAACAGATCTTTATGGACATAGCATGCTTTTTCATAGGGAAAGGCGTGAGCATGGCCACAAGTATATGGAAGGCTTCAGGGTGGAGAGTCAAACACGCACTTCAGACCCTCAAGGACAAGTGCCTTGTTGATGTGGAAATTCCTCCTATGCGTGGCATCCCTATAGGATGCCACTATGGGCCATCATTTCTTTTCAAAATGCATGACCACCTCCGCGACTTGGAGAGGGAGATGGCAGATAAACAAATGAGCCAGGCAACAGATAAACAAATGAGCCATCCTCGTCGGCTGTGGCGTCCTCAAGATCTTGTATGTGTTTTTTGCAGCCTAGTTAAATTCATGCTTCTAGTTGAAAATGGTTTGTTTTCTCTAAGCCGTTAAAACATTTATATGCAACTTAGAATGGACATATTCTAACTACGATGAAGTTTGAATTCAGATTGGAATGAGCGAAATCAAGGGATTCCAAGACACCCACGCTGGGTCCGAAGGAAAAAGTTTCAGATGTTACGGTTTTCTGAGGAACTTTGGAGATGATTCTTCGGACCATGAAGATTATTTTCTGGACATCCATGAAGATGCTTTTGATATGAGATATTTTCTGGGGAGTTCAAAGACATCAACTGATATACAATGGCTTGAACTTGACTCTCATTCATCCGATCTGTGTAACTATTCCTGAATGGTTTCCTCTACAAAATTTGCACAGTTTAAGTCTTAGATATTTATCACCTGCGAGATTGTGTCAAAGGGATGACCAGGTATTTTCTTTTTCTTGACCAAAACTTCAATTTTGGTAGCATCAACAATTAATTCGCTCTTGCGAGACTTTTATCATTAAAAAAATTAGCATTTTGAACAAATTGATTGTGAATTCCAGGTTCCGCTCAAGTTGAAAGAGCTATATTGCAGCTTTTACCATATGCAATTTTCAGACCCCAACCTTGAAGATATGTTTAGAAGCGATTTAAACGCACTGGTGAGTTCGCTTGGAAGGTTCAAAAACCTGCAAAGTCTGCACATAGATTTTGGATATAACTTCTCAAGCTGGAATATTGAATGGAATTGCTTGCTAAAATCTGTAAGAGAACTCACCACTCTGCAAACTTTAAGGTTGGAATATTTAAAGGTAGAAGGGGAATTTGCTTTAAGTAACAGGGGAAAGATAACTGATAATCGCTTTTGTATGAGAAGCCTTGAAGCCATAATTTTGTGTAAAGCAAGCAAGTCAACTAAGGTCTCCATTAGCGGACAATTCTGTCCCACGCTTAAATCTGTTAAGCTTTGTTCTATAGAAGATCTGATTGAAGTGGATTTGACAGGGGTAACCACACTGGAATGTTTGATACTGTCGAATTGTCAAAACCTGAGAGAAGTATTGGGCAATGATCTACTACAACTTGAAATGTTCCAGATAAAATATTGCTCCACTATAAGAGAGTTGCCAAATTTTGGGCGTGTCAGTTGTCTCAAGAGGATCTATATTAACTGCTGTCAGAATCTGCAAGATATATCAGCTATTGAATCATTGAAGGGATTGAAGAGGATCTTCATTGCTTATTGTCCAGAGCTGAAGAGTATAAAAGCTATTGAGCAATTGAAGGGATTGAAGAGAATCTGGATTCAGGAGTGTCCGCAGCTGGAGGGTGTAATTTGTTTTCAAGAATTGAAGAAGGTGGAGAGAATCTTCATTGCGAACTGTGCAAGGCTGCAGAGCATGGAAGGCATCGAGTATTTAACATGCCTGGAGAGCATTATCATTGCCCATTGTCCAAAGCTGAAGAACATAGGAGGCCTTGAAGAATTGATAGGATTGAAGGAGATTGTTATTTCAGATAGCCCTATGTTAAGCTGTGTTAAAAGGTTGCAGGTACTACACGTGTAGTTAAGATGTGATTAGAAGGTGTAATGAGTAAAAATGATCATAGTTGTTGAGTTGTAGATGGTTTAAAACTAACTGTTGAAACTTATAACTTGGTTGTCAATGGTTATAAGTTGCAACAATTAGTTTTAAATTGTCTACATTCAATTTTAAGGGTAATTTTAGGTTGTTGTCAGGTATTAGAAGTATGAGGATCTATTTAAATGTTGGATCCATGAAAAGATTGTTTGGGAGAAGAGGAATGCAACAAGTTTTGATCAATAAACAAATAAATTTATGCAATAGTCTTTTCTAACTGTAGCCAAGAGGCCTATAAAGGTCACTATGTAAGGATTGAGACTATATCCGACTATCCTCTAGTGGTGACTTTTTAGGGCTTCAAAAATCTCAATCGAATGTTTTCATGTCACATGCAAGTATGATATACCGTGGCATTAGTATAAAGATATTGGAAAACCTTTTGAAAGCTTCATAATGTTTTCAGTCCCAATACTAAATTCATGTTCATTTTTAAGCTCCTTATTGTTGAAGTTGTGTAGCTGCGATAGAGACTTCAATTTTGATTTTGTTGTTACCTTCTATATATGTTTATGTAAGAAGTTTTTGATGAGCCTTATTGATGATGCTCGTAATTCTTTAGTTCACATATTTTGGTTTGGGGAATTCATTTGTAGTCTCACCGATCATCTAAACTTTATGGTTGTATTCATATCACTGACACAATACTTTAGATTAGGTAGTATAATCAACTCTCTTTACATTGATAAGACTTGTCTTGTTCGATAAAAGAAACCTTTAGTTTTATCGATATCACATCTTATTTTGTTGTCCCTCTAATATTATCAGTTGTACTAGCATTAAATTTACATAATTTGAAATGACTTATATGTTGTTTATTTTTTCTTTTTCAAATTTCCATTTGAAAATCACCCCTCAAATGTCAAAAACATTAGTCGACTCCCCTAATGTTTTTTATTTATGAACAAATAGCTATTGAACCTCTTCAAATAAGAATGATGAGTAGCCTGGAATGAGTGACCTCCGATGATGAGAGTAATGATTGAACTGTTTATATCTTCCAGTAATGAACTTTGTAACAATAATAACCTCATTAGCAAAAGGAGACAACTCCTTGATGATTGAATAAACCATTCTTCTCAAACCAATCTCCTCTCTCTAACGAAATGGAACTCAACATCATGAGGTTGTACATCCTCTGCTACTTTCAAAGTTGGCCTATAATCACTTTTTGAAAAACTTCAACTGGTAAACTTTAATAAACTACTTTTACTTTAAGTTTCAAAAATGTATCAAACTAATTGATGGATCTTTGCAATTTGGTACAAGAGCACACCTTTATATAAATAATCATGGGAACCAGTATGCCTGCTGTGTTACTCATCCCATTGAGAAATATAAAATTTTGAAGTAGGCTTCTAGCTGACTTTTATCTTTTGTACAGATAACAAGCTGGAGAATTCTCTCTAGTTCTGAGCAGTTAAAAATACCAAATGAATAGGTGGAAAGGAAAGACCATCCCCTGAAATTCTAGTGGGCATTATAAATAGGATCTCAAGAGTTTTCTCAGCCTTGGTGAAAATGATTTGCAGCTACAAAATTTGTTCAACATGGAAGTGCTACCAAGAGAATGGAATGATGTGGCATTGGTCTTGATCAATTTCATCATCCTTGAAGGAAACTTCAAATGCTTGCACTCACACCTCTTTCCTATGTTAAATCATTTTTGGTGTAATTCCAAACTCAACTTTCTATTTTGGATTTTATCATCTTAGTCGATCATAAAGTCTAAAAAGGATGGGGCCCCTTCTCCACTAGGGTTTAATTCTACATCTTTATAATTTCCTTCTTCTTTAGACCCCATAGGCTGGCCTCAATACCCCCCTTTGATTGTAGATCTTAGTATCCCTGGAGAAATCCCTAAGGTCATCCCATCTACTTTGGTTTCTCCCCCCACTAGCTCGACTAAGGTTAATCCTTTTCCTAAAGCAAAAATGAAATCTCTTGGTATCAATACAACAGTTGTGTTTGAGGATTCCATGTCTTCTTGTTCTCCCGATTTGGATTGGACCCCTGCAAAATCCCCTTTCAATACTTTTGGCCAGGCCTATAATCTCCCATCCCTTGTTCCAAAGCCTCAAAAGTAACATGATGATCTTGAAGTCCCTCTCAATGTTTCCTTGCCCCACTCTCACAACCCCACTTTTTTGGATGATCTTCTAGATTATTCTCTTATTATAAACAAGGGTGATAAGTGGTGCATTCTCTATAACTACCAAAATGATATAATTAAGTGATTAATTTCCCAATTAGACACAATAAATAAAATAAATAGATTGGAATCCATTGTAGATGTCGAAGCCAAAGCTAGGGATTGGTCTAATACCAATATGAATATGGTTATCATGTGGGAAGTGGTAGATGAACTGGGGAAAAAATTAAACAACTCCAGGGCGTCATGGATGACCAAATTTGAGAGGTGAAAGCCCTCATTTCCTTGGATGATGAAAAATAGGAAATGATTAGGGCTTTAGAAAATTTCAAAGTGAATCAAAGTCAAATTGATAAAAATTCAAGGTTGAGGTGGTCAAATTAAGCAAGGAAAAGATGGGTAAAATGGCCTCTTCCTTCAACACTCTATAAGAGGAGCTAGAGTACATAGGAAGACTAAAAACATGAAACACAAAGAGACTCAACTAATTTCTACCCATGTGGTGAAAGAGGGACCTATTCTTGATGTTGCTACAAGTCAGCTCCCAAAAAGAGTCCCTTTCTAGATACTCTTAAAGAACTCAATGAGCGCAGTGGAGGGAAATTCATCTTTCTAGTCTATGGTAGTTTCAGTTTCTATTCTTTTTGTCAAAAAAAAATTGGTGGCTTGAATTCACTACTCATCATTTCCTTTGGAACCATCATATAACCTGGTGTTACTTTTTGTTGGGTTCAAGCCCTTTCTTGATTGAGCTTAATCAAAATAATCTATTATCATACAATTAGAATATATTATGATGTGGTATTTGTCTTTTGTTTTAACCAAGCAATATTAAACTAGCCTAAGATGTGGTTATAATTTAATGTACCAAATGATGGAAGTCACCCAACGACATGTCACCTGAGGAAAAATACCCAATGGAAATGTAACTGAGGGAAAGTATTTGACGACAAGGTACCCAACAAAAATGTACTTGATGAAAATGTACCTAAGAGTTCTAAATACTCGATGATAATGTACCCAAGAGCAAGTGAATGATGATAATGTACCAGAGGGAACATACTTGATGATAATGTACTAGAGTGCAAGTACCCAACAACAATGTACTCGAGGGTAAATACTCAAAGATAGCGTATTGAAATTATGATTATATATATTTAGACCTTTAAATCTATAAGAAATTATATTCTTTGATACAACACCTATGAATATTGTAGATATATAGAATGAATTCGTATAGATTGTACATCAATACTGATAAATAGATAGATCTTTGATTACACAAATTTGACGATGAAGTGCAAGGTAAAATATTTGAAGTGCTATCTCCAACGACAGACTAGGGTAAGAAATGACTCCCACAGAAACTATGAATAGAGAATAGGGAGGGTCTTGCACCTTTGAAAATATAAACAAAGACTCAATTCCAACTGTAATCGTGAATAAACAAGAAATATAAACTCCACGATGATTATAGTGCACTCTACACTCTACACAACTCACGATTGTGCTCCGCACACCATACATCACACACTGCACATCTGCACACCAAACTCTTCAAGAACTATGGACACTACACTCCACAATCTTTACACCGCACTTTATACACTACACAATGCTCGTACAATAATCCTTAAACTATTCGACTGTACAGTCTTTGCACTCACTTGCACAGTGACAACACAAATAGATCTTCCTCCTTTAATTCTTGAATTATGTATAGATAAACTTGCTAAACCAAACAATATCATAGATGCAAGAATGAATGGCTTCCAATAGGATATTGTACACTTCCAAAATCTAAGATATTTTCCCGATGAAGTTCAACAATACAAATTTGTCTCTAAGAGAGACTTCACAAATTTGGCATTCAAGTACAAGGTGAAATATTTGAGATGATTTCCAACGATAGACTAGGGTAGCTGCTAACCACAAAAACTTTGAAGTACAGACTAGGAAGGGTCTTGCACCTCCAAAACTGCAAAAATAAAGAACTCAATTCCAATTGGAATCACAAATACACAAGAGAAGATAACTCCATGATAATTACCTATGATGCCAGCCAACACCTTATAAAGGCTTATAAAAAGTTTCTAGAAAGCTAGAATGGGCCAACATAACTTTATTTATTATTTCGGCCCCTTTTTATTTTATAACTAAATTAATTGATTAAAGAAGTCTTTTATAATATTATTTAAATTTGAGACCACCTAATTAATTAATTTAATTAATTCACTCTCCATTAATTTTAGCACATTACATATAATGATAGAATGAACCCATATAGCTTTTGGTTAAACATGTCATCCCTAATGCATACGATGGGAAAATCAAGTTTTTAACTTTTAACCATTGTCCATGTCTTTCAATGGCTTAATCACCTAATCTACATTTAGAGTTTTTATCTTATTATATTAATTAACTTATATTTTCATTAAAGATTTATTTTTCTCTCCAACTTTCAATAACCAACCACAAAAATCCTATAATTTTATATTTAGATTTTGACATTTTAATATTATAAAATATCCATGAATAGAGTGTTTTAGATATGGAAAAAACTTTATTTGTGGCTATTTCATGGGAGCATAATCTAAATTTAAAAATATAATTGGAAAAACTACAACCAAATTGGTTAGAAAAATTTGATGTGTCCCTCTATGAATGCCATGTATTTTTTCCACATGCCTTGATGTCTCATTAGGGAAGTCCTAAGAATATAAGATATAAGATATTTATAGGATTTTGGCCAAGCACTATATATTTATATTTTATAAAGACCATATATGAATTGCTTAATTGAATATTACTATTTTAAGGTTGGAAACTAGTCATTAGATGATAGTTGGCATACTGAGTTCAAGATTAAAAATTAATTTCTTTGACTTATTCATTGGGAAAGGGTGACGGTTGGCATGTAGCTACATAAGTTCAAGATTAATTTCTTTGTTCTTTTCAAATAAGTTTTTTATGAAATAAATTAGAATAGTGAATCTATTGAAATCCTCTAATATCTCGTTTAGTATATTAAACTCATCTAGGAAGGCATTATCAAATGCATCAAAGCTTTGAAGAAAGAAATTTAACAATGTTAGACTTTAGATTATTTGTTTATGATTTTTGCAATCCATCCTTCTCTAGTTGGTGCTAGAATGCTCATCCCCACCATTTTTACTATTTTTCTTGAAAATTTGATCATTGATTTAGGGGAGGTGGAGACAAATCTTCCATTCCATTATTTGTCCCCTCTATGCTTGGTAAAGTTGCAACTCCATTGGGTAATCCTGTATTATTTATTAATAACCAATTTTCTCTATTTTTATTTTTCCTTTGGTTTCAAAGTAGTAATTGTCTAGTCCTAATTGAGTTATTCATTGGTCAAAATCTTTCTTTCATGTAGTGACTAGTCTTGGCACACCTCCTTCAACCCTCACTCAACATTTGATCACTTGGAGTGAGCATTCTTCTTCTTGTGTGTTGGCCTTGACTAGGACTTTAGAGAGGATCTACTCTACCACTATTTATCTTTTATTGGTTTGGGTGATGATTTTTCTTGGATTGTGATTCATACAAGGAATAAATGTCTTTCAAAGCATGTATCTATATCACGCACTTGAGTCAATAGTGTGCTACTTGCTAGGTCTAGATATAGAATTGCTTAGTCCTTCTCGTGTAGCTCTTAGTATTTTTGTTGCAATTTTGTTGTTGATTAGCCATTGGATGTTGATAGCTTTATAAAGGGTTGGGGACTTTTCAAAAATCTATTTTACCTAATAAAAAATCGAAGGAAGGGAACTAAATTATGGATTACTTTGAAATCTAACCAATACCAAATATAAATAATATGAAGGTTCATCTATAAACGCTAATGTATAATTTATAAAAATAATATCAACCATTTAAAATCAAGTTCTATCATTATTATAATTTTGAATCTAATTCTGCTAATTTTAAGCAATCATAGTATATTTTTCTATGACATGTATATAGTCAATTACAAGTCAAAATATTAATATTTAAAATAATAAACATAATATTTCTTTAAAATAGTTTATAAATTTATGTCTCGCTATATATAACAAATAAATATTTAACAAAAAATAAATTAATTTTTTAAATAAATAAAACATCTCCAAATTTATATCTGTTAAATTTTACATAGATATATTTAAGATATCCATATTAATTATAATATTAATAATTGAAATAAAATAAAATGCACATATATCATTAATATAAAAATTTACTTTTAATTTACTTTAGTCCATTTCATTTTTAAAAAGATTGGGTTTGAAAAAAAGGTACAAAATTATTAATTACATTTAGATATTACAAGAAAGATTGAGAAAGAATGAAGATTTAAAAGTACACAAATGAATTCCCATTGGGGAAAAAGAAAGAGAGAAACTGCTAGCGCCAGGAAACATTTCCAATTCAATTTTTATTTATTTATTTTTTAATTTAAAATACAATGTTGGATGACATAGAGTCTAGACAAACAAAATAAGCTCCTCTAGATTCTGTGTTCAACAATAAAATGCACCGTTTTACAAAACCTAAATGGTTAGAACCCCTGACATTGATGAATGCCCACTGTTTCTCCATGACCATTGTCACAGTCCAATCTATGCAGCAGACAAAATGTATCCGATTACCATCATTTATTAAATAAATTGAAAACACAATTGTTTTGTGATTTTCAATTTATTTAATAAATGATTTAATCAGATGCATTCTGTGTACTGCATAGACACTGGCCATCTCCATAGGCGGTCCTGAAACATCAAGTGTGCTATATGTTCAATGTGCCCACCAAGATTCTATTCTTCATTTCCTCCCGACCTGTAACTTCCCAGATCGTGTCTCTTATACTATATGAAGAAAAAATTGTCCTTGTTTGCTTACAAGCTAAGCCAAGGGTTTTTCGTACGGGTGCTTTCGGCCGATCAATTTCGCGGCACCATCCACGCAGCGTTTCTTTTCAATGTCACTGTTCACGATCACTGTGTACCTTGGAACTTTCCTGCCTCCTGACAAGAAACTTGAAATACCTTCGAAGCCTCCCTATAAAGACGCCGTGTTTACAAGCTTATCGGCATCGAAAAAGAAGGAGGTAGTAGGCCGAGGAAGAGTGTCAGACATTCAAAATGAGTGGTGAAGGGGTTTGTGTGATTAATGTGCAGTCGGGACAAGATGTAGGCAACCCCGTTCATCACATTAATAATCAAAATGGGAGAAAACAGGGGATTATAGGGAAGTTAAAGTTTCTGCTTAGTGACGTGAGAGAAAAGAGAATTATAAGGAAAGTAAAGTTTCTGCTTGGTGCTGTATTCGGCACAGAAGAAGCAGCAGGTGAGGAGGTTTTGTACAGAGATAGCAAAACACTGTCAATAATTTCAGGCATTGTTATGGCAGCCAACTGCAGCGCCATCGCATCTGTTCCCAGCAGTTCTGAGAACAGAGATGAAGGCGTTCGTCAAGGTGTACTGATACCAGCTACCTTATCTCTCATTACCACATTGTTTGTAATATCGGCCCAACTGGTCATGCCCACATTCAATTTTAGGAAAGTGAAAATGCTGGTAGCTCTGTCTATCATTTTCACCGCTTACAGTTACATAAATTTTGTTGCGATGAAGTTGGGTCCAATCTCTCAAGGTATGGTCATTGCCATAGTCATTGCAGCCATTTACATGTTTTTCATTGCAATTGTATTCCTTTCCCCTAAATTTAGGATTAAATCATCTCAAGCTTTAGGATGAATGGTGGCTAAATCTTAGGCATGTACATGGATAAGTGATTTTTTCAATCTAGTCCTGTGTTTCCATTTTGTGATCAGGTGGGTGATTTTATTAATCTCATCTGATCACAACATGGAAATGTAGGCAAGCATTGGATAACTTAATCCTGTCTATTCCCTTTCCGTAGGCTTAGTCGATTTTGCAGTGCTTATCTACTTGTATTGAATCAGATTGTGTAGAATTAGGACAAGCTGTGGTTTGATTCGTGATCCTGCTAGGAATAAAGAGAAGGTCGTCATCCCTTCAATTGGTCAAAATTTATTTCCCATAGCAATTTTAAAGAGCTTTAGTATTGGTGTAAAGGAGTATGTTAAAAGTGTACGAGTATGATCTTCTTGAGCTCGATGTGCATAGAGATCAGCCAAGGGATCTCAAAGTTTGCAATGAGAATTTTGATAAAAATGGATGTTAGCAGTGGGAACGCTGCTTCTCCTCCAGTGGGTATTTTTCCCTGTTACATGTACAGAGAAACCAAAAATGTCAGCTGTTGCTGGGACTGGTCAATGTGTTCTAAATTGTTAAGCTGTTGATGTAATTTGATTGACATATAAGTTAATGTGATCTCATTTACTGTTCCGGTTGTTTAGTGGTTTGGTTAACCCATCATGTATCTGAATCCATTTATTTTGGTAATCTATTATCACTTTATAAAAAATTTTAGTATTGCTGGAGTGATATATCTAAAAGCTATCATTCAGATTTACATGGACTGTGGAAAATTCATACCTTCAATTTAAATTTTTTATATTGTAGTATTGTTGGAGTGTAATGGATTGGGCATCTTGTATCACTTTATAGTTCACAACTTTTTCTACTCCTCTATCATGTATCAGATTTTTAGTTTTCTGTTTTGTTATTATTGTCTTTTTGTTTTTCTATTCTATTATGAAGCTTTTTGGAGGTGGTTTTATAACAAATCTTAGTAAATTTTTATTTTTTGGACTATAATGATAGCTATTGCTATATGAAAATCTTTTTTTAATACTTTCTAAAAAACAAAAGAGAAACTATTCAATAACAGTATATTATGTCATTGAGGATGAAGTTGAAAAATAATATATGGGATAAAGGTGTTTTTTTTTACTAAATTGTCAAGGGGTGGGTTTTCAAACTACTATAAGATTTTCATAATAGTTCTTTTATTAACTTAAATTTATATCTATTATCTAACTAGCAATTGCACCTTGACAAGGTGCAATAGTTACGTCGATAGGAAGATATACTCTATTAATACATTCAAGGTTAGGGGCAAAACAAAATTGAAGAAACATTTATGTTATGCTAAGTAGTAGTTCAACATTTAATTTCCAAGAAACTGAGGAACAAATGTTGGCAATTGTTGTAACATAATTTGTGTTGCATGCATGTCTATTTATGTGTTCAAAGTACAAAACCATCTTACAATGCATGAGAAATATCAACCTTGTAGATGGATTATGAACAACACGTTTGTTGTTGATCAATGCCAAAGTTTTGTAACATATGCAATTTGTCTTGAAGAAATCAAGAGGAAAAAAGTGAAGTGTTGTCTTCATAGCATCAAGTGGAGTAGGAGAAATGCTATTAATCAAAATGTAGTTAATTATGTCCATGGATTGGAGAAGATTTCCTGCAAAAGAGGAATTTGGATTAGTGGATTTTCATTGCATTGTTATGTGGTGTATAAAAAAACACAAGAATGAATTGCAATAGCTATGAGGCAAACCCAAAAATATTTAGTCCTACTTTTAGAGGTTGTTTTATTTGATTTGAGGCCACCTCCTTCTATATGAGTTTGGCATGGAAACTATGTGTCTTAAAGAGTTGTGACAAATGTGAGGGGAATAAAGCAAGAGTTCCATACCTTGCTTTATTAGAGTGCGAGCCATTGTAGTCGAACTTCCTCTTTTTTACTTATAATTGTATATGGATTAATTTGCATTTTAGAGTATCTCTCAAAGGAGAATATTGGTTGAATTCGAAGGTCATTCAATGACTTGACTCTAGAAAGAGTTGTGAATGACAGGCCCTGTCTCTCTATTTTCCCAATATCGATTATTGCTTTTTGTAGCGTAAGGCCTTGGGATCTGTGTATAGTTATAGGCCATGCCATTGTCAATGGTATCTGCCTTCTGCTGCCTAGAGACATAGGAACTATCGATACACTTTTGGGGTCATCCTTGTTCTATGCCAGATCAAGATAATTTTCAATCCTTGCAACAACATACAATGGGACACCAGGTGGTTTGGAACCAGGGCTATAAACAATTTCAATTACTTCGCCAAGAGCTCCATTGACAAGGCGTGTTTGTGTCCATATGTTGGTTGTGAGCATAATGCATTGACCCTTGCAAAGAAGCACTTGTTTATTGAGTTGTTCACCATTACATGCATTTTCTATTGTGCTCCTAGTGCTTGTTGCAACACTCAATGCAATTGGGTGATTCGACTGTTTTAGCATTCTCCGATTGTGTAGTTTGACCATATCATTAGTAGCAAACAAATCCATTGAGTTGTCAAATTGTTTCTTTTCACTAGGATTAAGGTGTTGTTCTGTGCAAGTCATCAATTTAGTTCCCAATCTTCTTGCCTTGGCTTTGCATTTTGTATGTTCTACAACATTTGACGAAATTGGGCCTGCCCTGTAGATTCACCTTGTGAAAACATTGTTTGTAATGTGATGGCTGTCGTGAATTGATGCCACAATGTTCTCACACTTCAACATGAATCGTAGATGGGCTTGTCCATCATAGGCGATAGTTGTGCAAGGTCACCAACCAATATCATAGAGACTCCACCAAAGCATAAATGTTGTTTGTGGGGGAATGCCTCACACAGTCTGTTGTTTATTGTTTGTAATAGCTTTGGCCCTATGAAGCTCATTTCATCAATTAGAATATATTTTATGTCCTTCAATTCTTCTTGGAATGTTGTTAACGCTTGTCCTTACAAAGGTTGCATTTCTTTAATAGGAATCCTAAGTGTTGAATGTATAGTTGTTGCATGTATGTTGACTATAGCAACTTCTGTAGGAGTGAGTGTGAGCAGTTATTTTTTGGTTGTGATATCTTATTATTGAGTGCACTTTGTATGCAAGCTATTAAGTGTGATTTTCCTATACTAGTTGTTCCTTGAATAATCATGTACAATGGTCTAGCAAATGGACATTCACTATGGTTATCAAATAGATAAAATTTAGTATTTTGACTTTTTTGTGGTTATCAATTTTCAAATAATGTTTTTTCTCCGAACGTTAAATGTAAAACATTGAAATGACCAAACTATAACAAATTTTTCATATGATGGGTAGGAGTGACCTGCTTCAAATAACTTACTTATATAGAAATTTAAAATTTGAGATTTATAGAAAAAAGTTGTTTATTTATATTATATCTAGTATATGATTTTTTTTTATCTTACTAAATTAGATCTTAATTTAAAATATTATTTTGTTAGAGAAATGAAATTTATTTTTTATGGTGGAAACAATAAATATCTATATCCTTTAATTTTTTATAATAATATGTTAATAATAAAAGCATAAATTAAAATCATGAGAGTAATAATTTTTTCTTACTTAAAACAAAAAAGTATAAATGTTTTGCATATCTTTTCAATTGTATTTTCTATTAATATAGGGTATTAAATGCTTATGTCTACTATCTTCATGACTTGTTGCTCAAGATATAAACATATTGGAAAGATGATGGTAAAATATTTAAGAAAAAGTGTATAGTTAGACATTATAAGTGAATTATAAGTGTATATGAATAAAGTAAGCAATAAATATACGAAAGTTGTGTAAACATTTATAAGTGTAAAATTTGATATCATACTTTAAATTATAATTAAGAAGATTTTGTTAATTATCTATGATATAAAATGGATGTAAATAATATAATCGTACCATCAAATTTTAATACAAAAATGACTTGTCCAGATTTATTAACTTTTTGAAGATTAAGATTAATTAAAATTATAATTATTTTTAAAATACTGATTGCAAAGAATAAGATAAGAGAGTTCAAAAAAGAGTTGTAGAAAAGTGAAAAAAAAAGGTGAGCAGATAATATTGTTGTTCAAACTGGTCTAAATTTCCCTTCACATTTTAGGTGGGCCATTCAATCTTCTCGGTGGTATAGGGCCATGACACCTAAAATTTTTAAAGTAGCCACGTGACTGTGGGCCATAGCTGCTGAGACACCACCCTTAGCTGCAACATTTCAACTGAGACAACTACAAGCATTTGTTAAAACAGAGAGTTTATTTCTTTTTTATCAATATTTTTAGTACAGATGTTTTTAGTACTTAAAGTAACCATGGTTATAAATCAAGGAATAGATAGAAAAAAGAAGCTCTGGATGTGAATTTCATGCTATCCGAAGCTTTCACATTTGTCTTTTCAATCTGAAATTATTATTACGAGCAACTGTACAGTTTCCGGCTAAAAAACTTCTCAGTGTGAGGAATGGCGATTCGGGTGGAATTCCCACCAACAATAGCCTATCAGCTAATAAATTTATCTTTTTTAAAAAACAAAAATTGAAACTATGTTGCTGACGATGATGCTAAAAAATAATATATGTGATGAAGGTGTTTCTTTGGGTAAATTGTCAAAGAGTGGATTTTTGAAAACTACTATAAGATTTTCATAATAGAGAATCTTATAGTGATATTATGTTGTGCAATGTTTACGATTGATTGTACATGGAAAAAGAAATTACTTCATTTTATCAATTTCTTTTTAATTTTATTAAGATAATCTACTAGTATACCAATATCTAATTGTGTGTGAACAAGAAGGCACTCCCATAATAGTTATTTTATTTCCTCAAATTTATATTTATTATTATCTTATAAACTTATCTTTTCTGAAAAACAAAAAGAGAAACTATTGAATAAGAATATATGATGGCATTGAGGATGATGTTAAAAATAATATATGGGATAAAGATGTTTCTTTGGATAAATTGTCAAAGGTGGGTCTTCAAACTACTATAAAATTTTCATAATAGAGAATCTTAAAGTGTATTGAGTTGCAGCCCAATGTTTACAATTGATTGCATCGAAAAAGAAAGTACTTTACTGCACTTTATCAATTTCTTTTTAATTTTATTAAGATAATCTACTAGTATACCAATAGTTGACTGGACGAGAAGGCATGCCCATAATAGTCCTTTTATTGCCTCAAATTTATATTTATTATCTTATTTATGATTTTATATATATTGTTGTTTCTATTGACAGTAATAGATCTCTAACAAGGTTTCCATACATAAACATGATACTAATTGTATCTAATAGTGTGATCAAATAGACCACATGTCTTAATATTTATAGTCTTATGTAAATTTGTTTTCTATTTGACTGGGTTGATAAAGCTATAATTTTTATGTTTATCAACCATTTCATAGAACTTTTTGATGATGTTGAGAAATTTTAAAATGCATTATATAGAAAAAATTAAAATAAATTATAAATTTATATTTTTTTGTGTTATATGCAATTAAAGTATAGACATTGCTTTTGTGTATCATCACTTCTTGAAAATGTTTAATACCTATTTATTATTATATTTTAGGATAAAAGTACAAAATTGTGTCACACTTTAGGCCAACTTATCAACACAAGTGAATTTAAGTATTTCTAAATAAAAAAAATATTTTTGGTCAAACATACGGTCTACATATATTCATTCTAGCTAAGTTATACATGGGGCTACAACTTTTTTCAATTTGAAGATCTACTAAATATATATTTTATACCACTTTGGGTATAATTATTATTAGTCTAGCTATTTAATTTATTTACTATTAGGCTTATCAAGCCTACTTAGTCATCGATGTTCATTTGACACTTGTCTACATAAGTCGTCGTCATTTAGGAGTTGTATAGAAGATGTGATGATTCCATTTCGACACATCAACCTAGTTTAGTGGGAGGCAACTCACTACCACTCATTGAGTGTTGGAGTTGACTTCTAATTTGACCTAATCACTCTCATCTATATGTACTTTGCATCTTCAAATGAATGTATGGTCGATTGAGCTCTATTTGTATTGTTGTGCTTCATTTTTATCTCTATAGATCCTTGGTTTCTTCATGGTATTAGAGCATATAAAGATTTTTTTTAGTCTATATTTGACCTAGGTTTGTAACTTGTCTTTGTTTTATCGCCAAGGTAGTAGCATCTATATTGGGTAAACATGAGGCTTAAGCGACGATGAGACAATGTTCTGCGACCAAGAAGTTGCAACAATATAGCAACAATGAGATAGTGGTCCATGGCGAATCCATCCTACGTCGCCAATTATTACTGGTCGTTGGCTATTTGGCGGCTTGAGTTGGCCCTTGGCATCATGCGTTTGTGTGTGGGCAACAAGAAAAAAGGTTGTCATTATGCTTTTGTGTGGTTTTGAAAAAGAGGGTCGCGTCATCCTATGTGCGGTTTCAAAATCCTGGCCTCCCGCAAATTCAAAAATGCCTCACACGAGTTAGCCTCCTACAACGCCTGTCATTTGTTGGGCCCAACAATTGGAGTTTTTTTTTTAAGATTTTAAAATTAAATAGCCTGTGACGATTGTCAATCTTAAACCAAGGTTTCATGGCACTATTAGGAACTTTTTTTGACTTTAGCCCTTGGTCACATGGGTTTTTATCCTCTGGTTCTTTCGAACCTTGGGGGACTTAACTTTGGTCCCTATTTTTTATTTTGGTGAAATTAATTTTTTTTACCTTGAATTTTTTTATGGAGGAAAATTTTGTAAGAAGATTTTTTTTCTTCATAACTTTTGTTCAACAAATCAAAATTGAGTGCTATTTTTTGTAAAAGTGGATGTTTTCTCGTTACGAATCTAATAGGCACACTCACACACTATCATTATAAAGTGTCATATTTAGTATTTTTTTGGGTTTGGTTGTAAAGAACTCCTATAAAGTGTCAAAGATAAGGGGGGAGATAATAAAGGGGGTGTTGTTTCTTTTCTATTTTTCACACTTCCTCATGAAATGCTCTTCATTTTTGCATTCTACAAGCAACAATCTAAGTCTAGCAACATGGATCCTAATGTGACAATACAAACCCTAACTCCATGATTGGAAGTTAAAAGTAATTCTTGTACTAAAGAGTAAAGGCTTATATAGGGTAACAATGGGAATATAAAGAAATTAAAAGGGCTATTCATTCTTTTGAGAGAGAAAAATCTCCTGGTCCAGACGGGTTCCAAATGTTCTTCTTTCAATCTTTCTGGAGGATCATAGGGAAAGATGTTTGTGGAGCAGTGAAAGAGTTCTTTGGCTCTAAATCAATTCTAAAAGAACTTAATTCTACCTTTATAGCTCTTAGTCAGAAAAAATTGGGAGCTAATGTTGTTGACTGCTTCAGGCCTATCAGTCTTTGTAACTCTTTGTATAATATTATGTCAAAGGTTCTCACTACTAGGATTTTAAAGCTTCTCCCTCGTCTCATCTCTCCTCAACATAATGGCTTTGTACCGGGGAGACAAATTCTGGATTCCATAATGGTGGTTCATGAGAATATCCATTCTTTGGAGAAATCATGAAAACAAAGCTTCCTAATGAAGCTTGACTTATCCAAAGCCTATGATAGAGTGGACTAGGAGCTTCTTTCCAAAATTCTTCAGGCTTTTGGTTTTGATAATGGTGTGGTCAAGTTGATTATGCAATTGGTTTCTACTGTTTCCTCTTCTGTGATTGTGAATGGTGGCTCCTCTCCCTTCTTTAGACCTTCTAGGGGGTTGAGGCAAGGAGACCCAATCTCCCCTATCCTCTTCGCCATCATGGCTGAGAGTCTTGGTAGATTCATTAAGATCCAAGTTCCTCAAGGGCAGATCAATAGCCTGCAACCCTCTTCAGCAAAGATTAAATGTTCTCATGAACAATTTTTTGATGACGCGATTCTTATGGGGGAATCTACTGTTAAAGAGGCGAGGAACATTAAAAAAGCTCTCAATATTTACTCTAACGCTACTAGTCAACTTATTAACTAGGAGAAAAGCTTTATGTATTTCTTTAACACACTTGAAGCTAGAATGAACAAAATCTCCTCCATTCTTGGGTGTAAGATAGGGAGGCTTCATGCCCCTTACTTAGGCTTGTTGCTGTGTTTGAAACCGGAGGCCAATTTTTGGAATGAAATTCTTGGTAGATTCCACAAAAAGATGGCAGGTTGGAAAGGGGCGATTATTAGCCAAGCTACTCTTCAAAACCTCCCTGTTTATGCTCTTAGTCTGTTCAAAATTCCTCTGAAGTATATTGACCTTATTGAAAAAATTCAAAAAAAGTTCCTATGGACTGGTGTGGAAGAGAAAAAGAGACTTAGTTTGGTGGCTTGGGAGAAGGTTTGTAAACCAAAGAAGCTGGGGGGTTGAGCATTAGAAACATTACTAATACTAATAAGGCCCTTTTAGCTAAACAATGCTGGAGGATTTTTGAAGAGGAAAAAGAATGGAATGTTATAATCAAAAGCAAATACCATCTCACTTCTCTTGAAGGAATTCTTCAATCTCAAAATGATATCTAGGGGTCGTTTGTTTGGAACAACATAAGCAAGGGTAAGAACCTAATCAATAAAGGGGCTAGATGGAAGCTGGGAAATGGCAGGAAGATTCAATTCTAGGATGACAAATGGCTCTCGGATAAACCCCTTATAGAGAATGAGGAGTGGAATTTTGTGATCCAGGAATGTAAAGAGACCATTGGGGAAAAAGTGAGTGATTACTGGATTAATGAAGAATGGATCGACTTGGGATTGAGGGACTTCAGATTAATAGAGGTGAATAAACAACTAAACAATTGGTTTATTAGAGAAAATGAGCCTGATGATCTGATTTGGGGTCCTGCTATCTCTGGCTATTTCTCGGTCACCTCTGCCTCAGCTCTTCTGATCCCTTCGGAGGATCAACCTTTCTGTGCTTAGGTATGGAATAAAGATCTTATCCCTAAAATTAACATGTTTTTTTGGTTGCTTTTCCAAAACAAAATCCTTACTATGGATAACCTCATGAGAAGAGGGTTTCAAATGCCTAATAGATGCATCATGTGCTATGAAGAAGCTAAGTTTTGTACCCACTTAATGATCCATTGCTCCTCTACTAGAGAAGTCTGGGACTCCATCATTTTGTCTCTGAATCTGAAGTGGGTTAAACCTCACAATATCTAGGACTTTATCCAGCAATGGCAAAGCCCCTTTCATGAGAAAGTGCTAAGGATCTCTAGAAAATTATTTTACCTGGCAGATATGGAAGGAGAGGAACAACAGAATTTTTAGAGATAAAAAATCTCCCCCCTTTTGGTTGCTAACTCTATTTCCAGAAGTATTATGGAAAACTACAAAAGTATTGGTAAGAAGGATACCAACTCTTGGAACCCTAATCTTAAAAAGGACAATACCATTTCATGGGAGATCTTAGGGTAAAAGCACAATCGAGTGTCACCTTTTGGGCTAACTCAAATCACTCGACCCAGTTAGACTCGACCGAGTTATACTCGACCGAGTCTAACACGGCCGAGTACACGTAGGTGCCACATGGTGCTGAATGGCGTCTACGTGGCCCATTAGACTAGGCCGAGTGGTACTCGGCCGAGTAGGACTCGGCCGAGTCAAAATAATATTTTTAATATAAAAAAATATCACAAACCACTCATTTGCACAGTATTAGGCTATTTAAGTGGAGCCGACCCCTAAGGGGACTCGGCCGAGTCGGACTCGGCCCAGTCAGACTCGGCCCAGTTGGACTCGGCCCAGTCTACTTAGGTGGCATGCCATGTTGGCAGCCAAACCACCAAAAATACAAAAAAACTAGAATTTTGCACTTCTGTTGTTCCTTTCTTAGATCAAAATAGAAAATGTTAAAAAACTAAAAGTACCCCTTTCTAGATCTCGAAAGTATGATTTTGGACATATAAATTTTATATTGTTTCATCTACAAAACGTTAAACAAATTTTCTAAAAACTACATGTAGGTATATTAAACTTTGAGAAGACATTGATTCGAAAAATATAGAAAAATACTAAATCAATTCAAAAAAAATTTAAAATTATATAGGGCACTAGAGGAGAGAGTCCTCTTCAATAATATATAATTTATTTGGTTTTTGGTATATTTTTTATAGGGTAAAAGTGACGGGAGACAAAAACTGTTGATTTCAGGTAAGGTCAACTTTCAATACTTATAACGGGTAAACTATAGATCGAAAAGACTTCTTTCTTTTTTCTTGCACTAGATATACATGTCATCTAAAACATATTATGAAATTGGAGGGAAAAAAAATATTTTACTTATAATGATTTGACGGGAAGTGAACTCGCTTATTTGTAGTATTTTTAGGATATGAAAAATAGACCCAAAAAATTAAAAAAATATATTAATTTTTGCTCAAATTAATTTTTAAAAATTATAGGCATAAAATTCATCCTATTTTACACATTTCATCAGTTTACATCATCTTCAAATTCTCAACAGAAATGTGACTTTTATGCCCTTGAAGTTTTTCAGTTTTTGTGTTGTTAGCCTCTTCCTTTGTAAAAGGGTGACAACTTATTGTGCTTTTACCCCTTAAAGAGCAGAAATGATCTGAATCCTAGAGAGAATGTTATGTGGTCTGCTCCTCCCTTGGGATGGGTAAAAGGGAACTTTGATGGTTCTACTAGAGGAAATGCTGGAAGGGTTGGAGGAGGCCTCATAAGAGACTGGGCAGGAAATTGCCTTGGTACTATTGTTGTTCCATTGGGGATTCAAACCAACCATGTGGTGGAAGCTAAGGTGACTCTCTATGTGGTTAAGTTAGCCACAAATATGGGCTGCTCAAAACTTTGGCTTGAGGGTGACTCCCTCAACATTGTTAATTGTATTAAAGGGAATTCAGTTAGCTCCTGGAATATAGCACATACAATAAACAAAATCAAAATGATTATCAACTCCTTTGAGGAATGCCACATCACTCATATTTACCGTGAAGGTAATAAGCCGATGGACAAGCTGGCAAATGAAGGTACCCAAAGTGACATCATCAAAACGTGGAGAGGGGAAGGAAATCTTAATGCCGATATCATAAGTTTAATCACTTATGACAAAATTAATCACAATGAAGGGAAAAATCATGATGACAAGGACGCAATATTTTTTGAGGAAGGCTGCATGTAATGCGAAGTGTGGGATAATTATTTCGTTGTTAATGATATACGGATCCTGGGTTATCTTGAGTAATCAGGAAAACAAAAGGAAGCATTGCAGTAAGAAGAAGTTTACTAGTAAGGAGCCGAACCAGAAAAGTAGCAGATAGCAAAAAATGGGAGGAAGTCTGAGGAGAGAGGAGCCCACCGACTGTGAGAAATGGAGACAAGAGAGGAAGGTTTGGAAGAAGCTGAGAAAAGGAGGGGTCTCTCAGTGCATGGAAAAGCTCCACGGCTATGACAAACAGGTAACTTCCTTGTTCGCTGAGGGATAGGTTAGATGTAAAGTCAATTTATGGGGCAAATCTTTCCCCCTTACTCTTTCCCTAATGGCTGAGATTACAAGCTTACCCCTAGAGGTAACTCATTTCCATAGAGGCAACCATAGGCTTGGTATTGAAGCTTTTAATCTCTTCCCAAAAACTGCTGATGAAAAAGCTCTCATGACAAAAGGAAAAGGGGATTATGTAGATATTACTAAAATTAAGGATTTATGGGGTAAAATTCTAAAGGTTATGATCAAGTACTTCACGCTCGACGGGCGCTATTCCAAAATCTATAACCTGCATTTTGTCCTAGCTAATCACTTTAGGCGTAATAAGTGGATTTCTTTCTCGTACTTTCTTTTGAGCTCTCTGAGCAGCAACATAACAGAGCATAGGAAGAAATCAAGTAACCTTGTGTTGCATGAGGGTTTGATCCTCCTCATTTTTTACTACGCCAGAGATATTATCCCAAACCCAATTCCTAAAACGACCATAGGAAAAAGGAAAGAGACCAAAGAGGTTGATAGAAAGGCTGAACCTAGCAAGAAGAGGAAGAAAAACAAGGAAAAAAGTAGTGAGGAAGAAGGCAAAAAGATGAAGAAAAATAAAGAAAAAATCTCTGACAGCAGTGAGGAAGATGGTAAAAAAGATGAGGAAAAAGAAAGGGTCAGGGGAGATGACACTAATGAAAACAACCCTCTTTCTTAGGGAAAGGGAAATGATGAGGAAGATAATGTGGAGGTGGATTCTGGTAATGAGGAGAGAGCCCGGGAAAAAGAGGACAGGGATATTGATGATACTGAGTAGGAAGAGAACATGAATGACTTCATGGAAGATGATAAGGAGGAAGAAGAAGGTAAAGATGAGGATAATCAAGAGGAAGAAAAAGATGAGGAAGGAGCTGAAGAGGAGGAAGAAGATGCCCAGGACTCCCCTACTAAGGATGTCAAGGATGATGCTCTGGAGTTCCCTGGTGAAGAAGATAAAATTGATATTCATTCTTACACTGAGGATGGTATAGACCTAGCTAGCAAAGAGGATGGTAAAAATGAAAAGGGGGAAACTGTGGGCCTCCTAGAGGGCCAAGATGAAGAGGAAATGGAGGCTAGTTAGAACCCCCTGTTGTGGATGAAAAAGAAGAGAATCACAATGAAATTGATGTGGGCTTGGACCAAGTTATCATTGAGGAAGGAAATAGCTACAAGGAGGACACCTTAGATCCCCTGTTGGGTGCTACTAAGCAGGATGAGGTTAACAAAGCTGATGGTCTGAGTACTTCTCTAGATTGGATCAAGTGGGAGATGTAGGAGATGAAGCTCCACCTTCAGGCTATGGAAAAAAATATGATTACCCTGACCACTAAGCTGAAGAAGCTGGAGAATAAGGTATTGGATAAGGTAAAAAATAAAAACTAGAATGAGGATATAGCTGCTAAAGTTAATAAGATTGTTGATAACAAGGTCAAAGACATAAAGGCTAAAGTCAATAACAATGGGAACATGATTAACGAGGTCCTGAGTCACAGCAATGAGGGACTTAGTGCGGTTGTCATGAACCTCAATATGCTAAACAACTACCTGGAAAAAAGCCAGCTGGAAAATACGATTATAATTATTGAGGAGGATGTTGGGAATGATGGTCTAGGAATGAGAACTAGAGGGTGCACTCAGAGGAAGATCCCTGAAAATCCAAAGGAACTGAAGGACATGAAAGACGCTATCCAGAAGATGGAGGACCTAAAAATGAAGGTGAAGAAAATGATAAAAAAACAAATAGTACGGTCTGGTTGGTAGCTGGGTGTTGCTGGTAGTAGTGCTAGTAACTATTTTTCTTTGCTTTGTTGTCATATCTAGGTGTGTTTTGGGTCCTGCTTTTGTTTTTCAAGTAGGCATTTCTTTTTGGAAAACTTTCATGCTATATCTTTATGCTTTAATGTAAATGGTTTTGGGTTCCATTCAAAACCTGTTTTTACCTTAATAAAAAACAATGGGAATATAAAAAGAACCTAATGTAGCTAAGGACAAAAATAAGTTTTTGTAATAAGTGTGACCAAGCATTTGACTTGAACTTATGTTTAAACATATCTCCTGAATTAGTATTTCATGTTGAGAACTCAAAAATACCCAATGAAGTTTGGAAAGCTCTAAAAAACTATTTGGGACAATTGATGAACTTAGAAGTCATTATTGGAGTTGATGAGTAAACAACCCACAAATCCCAAGAACACCTCCACACAAACACCTGTCACAGAAAGAGAGAGAAGTAAGAAGCTAGAGAGGCCTAAACACATGGATCCATGAAAGAGGAGACATTCTTGATGTGCAAAAACAAAAGTTACAATTCAATAAAATGAATGTTTCTCAATAAGATCACAAGAGAGATCAATACTTATAAAAGGAGATCAAAACCCTAAAAGGATGAACAAACCTAGGTTGCATGATAATAATTAATAAAGAATTTATTTATTATATGCCTAAAGTTTAGCTTAAGCAGAAATAGATAATAAGTGACTTAGTAATTAAATCAATATGATTTAATTAATAAGTAAACACTTTATTACTCTAACACTGCCCCTTAAGATAAACTTTGGGAGAATCTAAAAAACTAGAAAGAACTACTGAAAACAAATGGGTCCCAATAATAAAAGGCCTGATCAGGCACCCAAGTACAAAAGAGAGTATTTTTAAAAGAGGAGAAATGGAGAAAACCACATGGGAAAAACTCTACTCTAAAAAGAGACGAAGACTGGTCTGAAGGACTAAAAAAGCCTCCAAAACTAGGAATGTTCCAGGAAATAGGAACAAGGATGAACATGTACAACATCACTGAAGTAAGAAGCTACACACTCTGTCAAGAAGTAACTGTTGATCTGAAGATCCTCCACTGAAATATGACCAGGTAGAGAAGACTTTAATCTGCATGAGTGCCCTCAAATGACACTACTCAAATCAGGAGGCAAACAAAGGCAAATAACTGAAGTCAAAGATACAGAATACTGTAATCTGTACGAGTGCCCTCAAATGACACTACTCAAATCAAGAGGTAAACAAAGGCAAACACGTGAACTCAAAAATATGAATGGCATAAAAACACCAAAAGTCTAAAGAGATGATCAATCAAAGCCGGAAGAGTGCATCCAAAAATAGGAAAGAAAGAGTGTCCATATGGTAAATGATCCATCTCACCAGAATGCATAGGCACCCAGCCACTGCATCCGCCTAGTACATAGAATTAAATACTGAATACATAGCTCACACTATTGAACCAAGGAAGTAGTAGAACCAACAGTAGAAACCCCCCCCATAATGCTGACAAGGGAGTAATGACAAGTACGCTAAAAAAATTATCCAATTTGAACAACATGATGAAGAAGAATCTAAAACATCAAAGGTACAGAGAGAGTACAGACACATATAGAGATACCTGAGGCTAATATCATTAGAGGAACACTCACATGACAAAAGTAGATGGAAAACAAAGGAAAACATCAAAACCCTCCTAACACTTTATAATGGAGTGCGAGTACATAGAGCACGAACATGTGCAAGATCTCATACATGCAATAGAATGACACTTTATCTCAGTATGTGTGCATAAAAGAATGCTACAAAAGTGAATTATACACTTCTCAAAGAAGAGTGAAAGCTTCTGATACAAAAGAACAGCCAAAGACAAGCTATCCCTCAAAGGGAAGAGATCCCAAGACCTGTAACATCCAAGATATCCACCAGATTGCAAAAATGCAAGAAAGTGAATAAAATATACCTGGGGCAGAATATGGAAAAATAACTCACATCAATAGAGAGGTCTTAGAACCAGCTTTCCAACGCTATATCATTTTCCCAAAATGGAGTCCGAATACGCAAGATGGAGCTCCCAGAGTGAAAAACTAAACATTTGGATTTGACAGTAAAAAATACCATGAAAAAAGAAAATTCATAAATTCAAACCTCTAGATTTGGATAGAGCTCGAAACTAGCTTTCCGATGATATCTCGTTTGCCTAATTTCGACACCGTATGCTCAAGTTATGAGCAAAAATCCACAGGTATGCTGAAGGGCCCAAAGAATGGTGAAGAAGAGTGTTGATGCATGCTGACGTCAAAAAATGAAGGGCTTAAAATTGATGGTCGTATGGTTGTCATGGCAAAAATCCGCTTGGGGGCTTAAAAATCTAGGCCCTAGTCGCTATACGACCAGGAGTTGAGGCTGCATCTGCTTGGGGGTTAAATTTCATGGCCAAATGGTCATCGCCACTAAAAAAAAAAAATTATTTTTCAAAATCGTCATACTTGCATCGAGATGTGTGCCATAGTTGTACAACCCTAGTATGCAAAAAAAATTGCCTCTGAATGCAACAACGTTTGAATCAAACATGCCTTATATGGATCTAGGGGTTCTTGGCCCTTGTGAGCTCAATGGTAAGGTTCGTTTTAGCCAAAAATGCTCCAAAATACTAGTGACCACCTTGGGATCCGTGTCGAGGTTGGTTGCAATTTTTGTTTTGCCACAAATTCCAAATTTTTCTAAATTGGACAAATTTTATATGGATCTAGGGGTTCTTGGAATCTTTGAATGCAACCGTGAGGTTGGTTTGAGCCCAAGATGAATAGAAAAAGAGGTCACCCTAGATCCAATAGAAAACCCTTTGAAACTGTAGATCTGACGAACACGGTCGAATATCTCAAGAAGAGGGCAAGGGCAAATAGATTTGAAGCTCTGATACCATATTGGAGTTGATGGGTAAACAACCCACAGCTCCCCAGAACACCTACATGCAAACGCCTATCACATATAAAGAGAGAGAAGCAAGACGCTAGAGAGGTCTAAAAGCGTGGATCCATGAAAGAGGAGACATTCTTGATGTGCAAAAATAAAAGTTGTAACTCAATAAAATGAATGTTTCTCAATAAGATTACAAGAGAGATCAATCCTTATAAAAGGAGATCAAAACCCTAAAAGGGTGAACAAACCTAGGTTGCATGATAATAATTAATAAAGATTTTAATTATTATATGCCTAAAGTTTAGCTTAAGCAGAAAGAGATAATAAGTGAATTAGTAATTAAATCAATATAATTTAATTAATAAGTAAACACTTTATTACTCTAACAATCATGAGTTGGAAAATCAACTCCTAGGTATTAGTCCTTCCATTTTTTCAACTTTAGAGGACTTCTTCAATAAATTTAAATCTTTGAAGTTGCAATTAAAATATTGTGGAATTGACAAGAAAGAAGTTCAATTAATCCTTTATGTACTTTCTAAACTAGGCGTTGAATTTTCTGTGTTTGTCTCTACTTTCTATTCTACTAAAAGAGCCCTTGGTACCTCATGGACTTTGCCCTCACTTGATAACTTCATTGATGGTCTTACAAGGCAACAAGAAAAGCTAGTTCAAATGGGTACTTTGAAATTTGCTAAGGCGTAAGCTCTAATTGCAAGGGAATGAAAAGTGTCAAAATGCTAAAGGAAAGAAAAAAAACTAAAAAGAATAATGAAGGGAAGAAAGAAGACAAAATTGACAACTTCAAAAAGAAAGTCAAATTTCATTTTTTTTTTACATGTACCCAATGTTTCATTAGGGAAGTCTTGAGAATAGAAGATAGAAGACATTTATAACATTTTTGAAAAGTACTACATATTTAGATTATATATAGAGAATAAAATTAGTTACAAAAGGAACAATTTGGTTCTGATCTTTAAAGATCAATAGTTGCAAAGAGTACTTAAAATGTTAATTGATTGTGAATAGACACAAAATTATCAAAATGAGAACTATATTTTGTTACAAACATGAAAAAAGAGAGTTTCTTACGACATTTAATTATTTTGTTATGTTCTTTTCACTACCTCCTACTACAGATGGATATGTTTTGATTCTTTTTCTTCTATCCTTGGCACTGCTCTTAGAAGGTTCATGCTCAGTCTACCTCTTTATGAACTCTATTGAAGCCTATAAGAATTGATGGCTCTCTTGTTTGTTAAATACCTCATGTTTATCCATAGAGTATCTCATTGGGGTTCAACGTTACAAGTCCATCCTCCAATAGTTTTCCAAATTTCTTCTTTGAGATCTTTAACATAACAATGAATGGTATAAAATGACATTAAAGAGATGAGTTTCTTTGAAAACTCAGTAAGAGACCTCTCCTCGCATTGATATTTTTCTTTGTTCTTGTAAATCCATATCTTTAATAAAATCCCAATGAACAAAAGAAACAAAAAATGATTTAGTTCATTAGATAACTTATTAATATTACTCTAAACGTTTAAAAGATAGAGGATTCGTTGACTAGTCTTGGCATTGGTACTAATTATTTGAATTTTTCAAAGGTGTAAATCTTTGCAGCCTAGAGGGATGGAGGCAGGGATCCTGCGAGATTGTTTGTGTTGATGATGAGGAAATTGACCTTATTGTGAATAAGTCAAAATCCATCAAGTTCCTAAATGTTGTGTTTTCCCCTCTTGTGGATGTAGAGGCTTCACTTTCTCCCTTGGTGGTTATAAAATCTACACAAGAGGGCCCCAATAATTTGAGTCCTTCTCCTTAGTCCATCTTTATTGTGTTGACCATATAACAAGAAGTGGTCAAAACTCTTTGGTGCTTTCTTGAAAGGTAAATGTTTTTCTCTTATTTCCCATTGTGTGGACCCTACTTCTAGTGTGTTCTTTATTAAGGTCATTGATTGTATTGTGGATAAGGGTATTAATTCAATTGATTGCTCTCTTATTGTCAAATTTATTAGTCCTTGTCCAAACATAAAATCTCTTTGTGCATGGGTAGCCGAAAAATGGAAGAGGGGCCAAGTTGATGTTTTTTCCATGGCTAAAGGCTTCTATTATGTTTCCTTTACCCATGAAGATGATTTGGCCATTGTTCTTTCTAGAGACCCCCAAATGTTGGGGTATTTTTCTCTTGACCTAAAGAGGTGGAAACTAGGGTTTAATTGCAAAGATTGGGTGTGTGACATTGCTCTAGTTTGTGTTAGGTTGTCAACTCTTCCCCTTGAATTTTAGGATGAAGAAATCTTTTAGGGAATAGTGGCCTATTTTGGGGAGTTTATTTATGTGTATCCTATGGCTGCTTCTAAAAGAAGTATGGTATATGCTCGCATTTATGTTAAAAAAATTTGATAATGATAAAAAAATATTCTTTAACTAATAGGATATGAGTTCAAACTCAATGTTAATATAAGAAAGTGAGGAGCTCAAAATAATAAATAAATAAAATCTTGTGAAAAGAAACGACAAGCTCAAGAATCAAAGGAAAGGAAAAAAATAACGGTAAGTGCACATAAAGATGGGGGACCAAAAATGGGTTTTAAGTAACCATTTTTTATCCAAATTAAAAAAAAGTTGGATGAAAAATTAAAGATAGTTACACTCAAAATTTGAAGATGCAATAAAAAAGAGTCAAAATGCTAACACATTTTCTAATTTTATTTTATAAATTGTAGAGATTAATAAGATTACAAAGGGGGCCCACATAAAGTGGTCATTTTTTTTCAAAACACATAACATAACATCTAATGCACCCCCACAAACACTTAATTTTTTCTCATGTCTCGAAAATTAATTTTATTTCTTATTAAAAATATTTCATTAGCATTCAAATATAAGGTTGACTATCTTGTCAAGAAAAAATGATAAAATTTATTTAAAATTTGGAAAAAAAATGGTGCATGATAGAAAAATTTCTCTTTCAAGATTATATAATTATTTTCTATTTTGGATAAATAAATAAGACAAAAGTAACTATAAAAGAAAAATTTACATTTAAGTTCACACAAATATTTAAATTTATTTAGAAATATAAATTTATAGAAATAGTGAAAATACACATCCTCACACTAATGTTTCAAGTTATTAATACACATGAAAATAAATGAAGAAAATAATATAAAATTATTATATAAAGTGTGACACTTAATGTAATTTCCATTTCAACATTTTATCAACACTTAAATTTAGTGTTTATTTTATAAAAAAATATTTTCAAAGATTTTTTTTTAAATTACATACATAAAATCCACTAAAAATATGCATTGTATTAGTTTATGTCATTTCAAAATTGAAAGATTGTATATGTAACTTTCTATTGATTCAATTTTAAAAATTAAATCAGTGTTGGCAAATTCCTTTACAAAAGTGTGACACAACTTTGTACTTTTACCTTCCGCACAATTAGAATACATTATGTCGGGATATTTGACTTGTTATTTTATTTTTAACCAATTAAATCACTTGACTAACAAGATTGAAATGGACTATGAGGTGGTTCTAACCATTGAAAAACCCCCATATAACTTCTAGGTTATACATGCCATCCCTAATGTATATAATGGTAAAATCAAGTTTTGAACTTAAAACCATTTTCCATGTCTATTAGTGGGGCAATCATCTAGTCTACTCTTGGATTTTTATCTTATTATATTATTTTTTGATTAAGGGTAAAATAGATTTTGATGGGGCCCTGAAACACATTAACTACTAGATTTTGAGAGGGATATGGAACCTGCCTAAAACCAACAATTGTCAAAGATATTACATTACAAAACAATAGCTAACCAACACCAAACCAATAGCCTAGAATGAAATCAAAAATTATAGTGCCATCTGAGATAATACAGGCCTAATCTAGACAAGACACAGTACATGGTTTTCCAAGGCACTCAAAACCTTAATTACAATAAATCATGTGGGTTTTTCTAGGCACCCATAATCTGAGAGAAACATGGGTTTTTCCAAGCACCCATAATTTGAGAGAAACATGGGTTTTATTAAGGCTCCCACAACTTTAAATTTCACCATTAGTTGTAAAAACCAAATGAGGTTTTGATAGGTTTCCCTAACCTTCCAGAGCATTTTCCAAATATTAAATTGAGAAAATCTAGCTGAAGAGAACATGGGTTTTCTAAAGGCTCCCACAACATTAAACTTCACCACCAAAAGTGAGAAACATAAGGGGTTTTGACATGCTCCCCTAATCTTCATGAGCAACATCCAAAGATTCAACCGAGAAAGACCAGCTGAAGAAATAGGGTTTTGAAAGGCTCCCCAAACCTACAATCAAGGTTAGATCCATGTTCCATTAACTTGGTCGGTGGGTTTTAGCAAGGACCCAAAACCTTAAGAGAGGGTTTTGAAATGGAATCACAATCAAACACCAACAAGAAACAAAAGCACCAATCCACCCATCTCATCTTTCTCCAAAGAAACTCATATCCACCTCAATAGGAGAGGATCCTCTAGCCTCTTCACCTCACCCAAACATAGCAGACAAATTCATTGACATGCTAAATTGAAACCACCTCACCAAGGTTTGTATGTCTACAACAATGCATGGCTACCGATCTCTCTAAGTGGGACCAAGAGAGAACATACCACCAAAGACTGAAGACAAAAACTAAGTAAGACCGTGAGGAAATATCAATTCCTTCCCTACCTACAAGGGATTCTATCGTCAAGAAGAGCTTTGCATGCAAAACAAGCGAATGAAGCCCACTCTCTCAAGAACGCCACAAATAGTGTTCATAGGGCCTATTTACTATGTGAAATAGATATGCACAAAGTGAATCTAGATTCTTTTTAGAGCCCAAAATCAAAGTGTGATTTATCAAAGCAGGAAACACTCAAGCCAAACATGTGAGAGATTCATTTTAATGTCCAAAATTGAAGTGTTATAGAGATCGTAGCAAATCACATCAAGTCCAAAGCTCTGCAATCCAGTATTATGCTATCTCCGAAAGGCAAAATCAGGAAAATCCACAGCAAACAACAAACGTCAAGAAATAACAAACTGAAAGTACAAATCTACAAATTTTAGGTCTCTAGATGCAAAATTTTGTGTGAGCAAGGATACAGTCCCAAACGAGGAAATGCCAGAACCAGCAAAAATTCTCGCGATACAGTCAAAATCTTCACACGAGAATCTATATAGAGATGTACGGAAGTACGAATAGAGTGCAAAATTTTGTTAGAAAATTTTAAAATACGATGAAATATAATGAGGCCAGAAATTAATTTTCTGCCCCACGGTGGGTGCCAGAAATGTATGAACTAAATATGGGCCTCTCTTTTAGCTCCACACTTCAACATAGTCATTGTTCACTAGTTGCAGCCAATAATGAATATCAGATTATTCATCTCACCTGTCTAGATGATTCGACCTGTTGCCTTCAATCTAGGTAGGGTTTGAATTTTTGCTCTCAGAATCGAGAGTCTTGCAACCATAGACTACTACTAGAATGAAGGATTTGATTGAAAACAAATGCAGTTTTAATCTACTGATATGCAATTAATCTAGAAATGATGAAATTAATCTAAGAACAATGAAAGAAAACTAGATTAAGCAATGAAATGCATGATCAATCTAAACATGATATATTAATCTAGAAATGAAGATTATGCTAAGAAATGAAAGCTTGATTGCAAAAGAGCTCTAGTAACAATGCGACAGCACTTTGTTGCTCGAAAAGTTGGATGCTTTGAATGAGAAATGAGGGTTCCTTTATAGAAGCCCAGGTTCAATTGATGGTCGAGATTGAATCAGATGAATGGTGAAGATTGGATGAGAATCAGTTCAGAATAAAAAGTTTCCAGCAAAGAGGCAATCAACTCTTTTTTTTGTCTGTGTTAAAGTTGTTAACTGTTTTATTTCCCTTTTTGATTTTCAATTAACTCAAAGTTTCCTTTTCTGAACTGAAGAGACGATTTTGTGGAGAATATTTAATTTAAATAAATACAATATTGCCTCATAAGTGGATTTTCTCAATTATTTGAATAATTAAATTCATTTATTAAGATGAGGATATTTATTTAAAACTAAATATTTATTTAATTCATTTTTCATGTGTTTTAGCTAAAGGGGGTGGATTTAATTTAATTAAAGTGCTAGGACTTTTATAATTAAATTAATCAATCATAGGGTTTATTTAGCCAATTTGTATTCGATATTTAGAAATTAAATATGTTATGTGATTGATGCAGATTTAAGGTTTTCTGCATTTGACACTAAGTCGAGTAAAGTCAAAAAGAAGATAGAATTGCCTAGTACAATAGGACTTTGATGATTCCAAAATTGATAGAACGAGACTAAAAACAACAAAATTGGTTAGGATATCAAGATGCCAATTTTGGGGTATTACACCTACATCCATAGGAATAATAGAGAAGGAAGAAAGAATGAGGGAGCCCTCAAACACACAGTCAACAAAAAAAGAAGAGCCCTAACCAAAGAGTCAGACTTTACCAACATCACACCTCTCCACCTCTAAAGAAGATGGCTCCACCTCAAAAGGAGTGGCAAAGAAAAAGAGATTCATAAGGGAACTCCTCATCTATTTCCCCCTCACTTCCAAGAAACCAATAGTGAAGGTCTGCCATAAAAAGCACCAAACTACCTCTCCCACCAAATGAATCTCTACCTCCAAAAGAGAAACTTCCACCTCAATAGGAAACATGGGAGAAAATTATATTAGTTATAAGAATCTTATTATATTAGTTAACTTGCATTCTCATTTAAGATTTATTTTTCTCTTCAAATTTCAATAAACAAAAAACCTACTTAATTTTATATTTAGATTTATTGTTTTAATAGTATATAATATTAATGAATAGTTTGTTTTAGATATGCGAATTTTTTTATATATGTTTTTATCATGGGAGCATAATCTATATTTTGAAAAACTAAGTGTACACACTACATTAAGTTGATTAGAAATTTGTGACATGTCCCTCCACAAATTTCATTTGTTTTTAACATGTACCCAATGTCTCATTAGGGAAGTCTTGAGAATAGAAGATAGAAGACATTTATAACATTTTTGAAAAGTACTACATATCTATATTATATATAGAGAGAATAAAATTAGTTACAAAAGGAACAAATCGGTTTCGATCTTTAAAGATCACTAGTTGCAAAGAGTACTTAAAATGTTAACTGATTGTGATCAGACGTAAAATTATCAAAATGAGAACTATGTTTTATTTTTGATTGCAGGAAAAAAAAGGTTTTAAAGGGGACCTGAAACCCTGTACAAGCTAGAATAAAAGTTTATCGTTAAAGGACACTAAAAAGAGATAGGACTGGGGACCAGTCCACTATAACCAAAACTAGCAAAACAACCTAAAAAACCAAAAACCAAAGACCAGCAAAAAACTGATAGACAACCAATACCAGGAACCCAGAGCACTAGACAAACTCCTTGTGAGTCTCATTAGCTTCCTGCTTTGCCTCAGATATCTTCTTTATCGTGGCATTGAAATTAGAGAGCTCATGGATTCTTTCTAGAATCTTCCTCCTTTTCGCTGATCTTGTGTATTTTTTCGGGCCTTCCTCTTCCAGGTCCTCAGTATTCTCATCAGGTTTCTTGTTGGGGGAGCCAGCATCTAGCTCAACTTTAATGGTCATAAAACAATCCATGGCCAAACCCATAAAATTGTTGTTGTCATGCATATGTTTTTTCATTGCTTTCTCCATAGTTTCCATTCTAGCTTGCATATCCTACACTTTTTTATCCCCATCATTGTTTATATTGTCCACTGCAGTTTTCAAACCAGACTCCAACTTATCCTGCAGAGAATCCACCTTAGCAGAAAGGGAGCAATGCTTTATGTTTAAATTCTTGATCTCCTAGAAAACCCATTTCATTAAACGGAGAGAACTATGTTTTGTTACAAACATGAAAAAAAAGAGTTTCTTAAACAACATATAATTCATGTTGTTCATTTATTTGGTTATGTTCTTTTCACTACCTCCTACTATGGATGGACATGCTCTGATTCTTTTTCCTCTATCCTTGGCACTGCTCTCAAAAGGTTCATGCTCACTGTACCTCTTTGTGAACTCTATCAGACTAGGGTATAAGAATTGATGGCTCTCTTGTTTTTTAAATGCCCCATGTTTGTCCATATAGTATCTCATTGGGGTTCAATGTTACAAGTGCATCCTCCAATAGTTTTCCAAATTTCTTCTTTGAGATTTTCAACATAACAATGACAGGTACAAAATAACATTAAAGTTGGTGAGTTTCTTTGAAAACTCAGTAAGAGACCTCTCCTTACCTTGGTATTTTTCTTTTTTCTTGTAAATCCATATCTTTACTAAAATCCCAATGAACAAAAGAAACCATAAATGATTTAGTTCATTATATAACTTACTAATATTACTAGAGAAGTTTAAAAGATAGAGGAGTCATTGATTGGTCTTGGAATTGGTACTAAGTATTTGAATTTTTCAAAGGTGTAAATCTTTGCAATGTAGAGGGATGGAGGTAGGGATCCTTATAAGATTGTTGTTGTTGATGATGAGGGGCTTGACCCTATTGTGAATAAGTCAAACTCCACCAAGTCCCTAAATGTTATGTTGTCCCCTCTTGTGGATGTAGAGGCTTCGCTTTATCCCTTAGCGGTTCTGAAATCTACACAAGAGGGCCCGAGTAAATTGAATCCTTATCCTTAGGGTCTTAATTGTGTTGACCATATAACAAGAAGTGGTCAAAACTCTTTGGTGCTTGCTTGAAAGGTAAATAGTTTTCTCCTATTTCTCATTGTGTGGACCCTACTTCTAGTGTGTTCTCTATTTTGGTCATGGACTGTATTGTGGATAAGGGTATTAATTCAAAGGATTGCTCTCTTGTTGTCAAATTTATTGGTCCTTATCCAAACATCAAATCTGTTTGTGCATGGGTAGCAAAAAAATGGAAGAAGAAGGGCCAAGTTGATGTTGTTTCTGTGGCTAAAGGATTTTATTTCTCCTTTCCCCGTGAAGATAGTTTGGTCATTATTCTTTCTAGAGGCCCACAGATGTTGGGGCATTTTTCTCTTGACCTAAAGACGTGGGAACTAGGGTTTAATTGTAAAGATTGGGTGTGTGGCATTGCTCTAGTTTGTGTTAGGTTGTCAACTCGCCCCCTTGAATTTTAGGATGATGAAATATTTTAGGTAATAATGGCCTATTTTGGGGAGCTTATCTATGTGTATCTTAAGACTACTTCTAGAAGCAGTATGGTGTATGCTTGCATTTATGACAAAAAAATGGAGAATGATAAAAAATAATCTTTAACTAATATGCTATGAGTTCAAACTCAACATTAATATAAGAGAGGGAGGAGATCAAAATAAAAGTAAAAAATCTTGTGAAAAGAAAGGACAAGCTCAAGAATCAAAGGAAAGAAAAAAGAAATAACAGTACAAGTGCACATAAAGCAGGGGGACCAAAAATGGGTTTTAAATAGCCATTTTTTATCCAAAGTAAAAAAAGAGTAATCTTGGATGAAAAATTAAAGATAGATACACTCAAAATTTGAAGATGCAATGAAAAAGAGTCAAAATGCTAACACATTTTCTAATTTTATTTTATAAATTGTAGAGATTAATAAGATTATAAAGGGGGGGCCATATAAAGTGGTCATTTTTTTTCAAAACACATAACATAACATCTAATGCACCTCAAAAAACATTTAATTTTTTTTAATGTTTCAAAAATTACTTTAGTGAAAAATAGTTATTTTTAATAAACATGTGAGTGAAAAATAGTTATTTTTAATGAATATGTGATTTTTTTCCCTAATATTAATGAATCTATGATCTTTCACTAATTCTTTATATCAATTCAAACACCTTTAACTTGTGGTGCCCAACGCACTAATTTGACATCTTTAACTTTAGTTTGCAAATCCAATACGTCTCTGCATCTTCTTTCTAGATCTAACATATTGTATTTGCTTTCTATTTTGTACCTTTCTGTTATTGTTCAAAGTCATCATTTTCCTATCATTCATCTCAAGTCCATTCCAATCCACAAAACGAACATAGCTCCTAGTTATTAAGCTCCCCCATTAGAAGTATGATTGAACCTATGTTCTCAATGATATGTAGACAATTTTAGTTTGCGTCCATCAATTAAGAACTCATTTCTACACATACTAAGAAAAGAAATCGAGAGACCCTGCTCTTGCAAGGAAACATTTCCAATCTATTTTTTATAATTTTATTTTTGAAAAATACAATGATGGTGGATGATATAGAAAGAAAGATAGATTAAATGGTTTGAAATGTTCGATAATATAGAAAATAAAAAGACTAAGGGCCCATTTGGCGCATGGAACTAACTTATCCAGAATAGGCCTATTCTAGAATAAGAGCCTATTCTGGAATTAATTAATGCTCAAAACGAAAGCTAGAATAAGGTTTGAACCTGTTTGGTGCACCTAGAATATGACTGGGAATTAATTTATTCTGCGTTTGGATCCCATTATGTGGAATGAGAATAAGGATTATTTTTCATTTTTTAAATTAATTTGAACAATATTTATTTATAAGTTATCAATTTTGTTGCTGGTTTTTTTTAATTAAAATGTATATGTATTTCTAACTTATATATTTTTAAATTAAATATGTATTATTAACTTTAAAAAATTAAGATTATAAAAAAAATTATTTTCTTACAAATTTTAATTTTTCAACTTTTATCAATTAGTTTTTGTTAATTGTTTTGAAATGTCCTAATATATTACCAATAATTGTCGTACAAAAATATATTTATATATATAATAAATATACTTTGAATTTTGATTATTAAAGTTGACATACAATCATTTTGATTTAAGTATGATTTAATGAACTATTAATAATAGAATATTTATTATGTAAAATTATATGCTTGATCATGACATGGTTATATAAATAAATAAAATTATTATCTTTAAATAATTTTAAGGTACAATCATTAAAATGGTTAGTTATATTTAGGATTTACATATATTTATGTTGGACGAAAAATGCTATTGCAAAATTGTGTCAGTTATGATCATTCTGGCTAAATTTTATGCAATTCTTTTTATTGGGGGGAGTTACTGATGCTGGTATATGTTTGGATTTGCCGGGGATTCATTCAAATAGGAAGAATTGGAGGAGTTTGAGACATGTTTCAAGGTTTTTAGAGTAATTGTATTCATCTTCTTTCTCAGCCTTCAGATCTGTAACAATGCATTGTATTTGGTGACATTTGTTAAAGTAATAAAACGTCTACATGTAACGATTTCCAGAGATCAGATAACTGCATGCTTAGCGAGCAACCGTGGAATCGCAGAAAATGCTCAGGAAAGCTGTGAAAAATAAAAAAATGTTCAATTTTGTTTAAAACCCTAACACGGACCCGACCGGACCATTTTATCAAATTTGGTCTAAGAGGCTTATTCCCGAAATACTCTTATTCTGGAATAAAATGAATTCCAGGTTTTTTTGGGAATTATTTTATTCTAGCATTGACCTAAAAACGGGAATAACTTTCCCAATTTGAAAATTAAAAAAAGTGCCACAAACATCGAATAAATTTATTCGAGTATTAACTAATGCTTATTCCTGGTTTATTCTAGGCGCCAAACAGGCCCTAAAGGAAAAAAGAAAGATTGAGGAAACTCCAAGCTAAAATGGCACCCGCAAAACAGCACCCAAATGATGTCAACACCACCGCTGTGCAGATTACGTGCGTGTGAGGCTGCTCTTCTGTCAACAAATCTACCATGAGCACTGCCAGTGAGGAAAATACTGCCATTGTTTCCAACATCACAAAAGCTTGCAAGATCATCATATTTGTTTTCTGCAAATCTGTACTGGAGAGAACAGTTATGGAGAGCATGATAGATGTGCTCATCATCAAGGCAGCTGTTACAACATTTGTCTCTTTTTCGCTAACCATTTTCTCACTAATCCTCAAGCTTTTCCCCAAAGCAAATTTAGTTGAACAGCAATTACTTCTCGCCTGGTTATTATAGTTGTAGGCAAAAGAAGATTTTATTTTTCGAGGAAATTGCTGAACTCTTTGTAAGGAAGTGTCTTTTTAAGAAAATACTGGTGGGTATTCAATAGACCAATTTCATTTCCCTTTCGGCGAAAAGGAGGGGTCACGAGAGGTGCAATTTCTTGTTTTCTACAGAACCGATTTTGAGTGTTCCCCAAGCAATAGACTAAGAAACTTTCAAAAAGTCAATGTCTAGTATGAGATTGATAACTAATTGAAACTAATCTCATGATATAAAATCATGGGAGCGTTATAATAATTAAAGGGGGAATATTCCAATTTATAAGTTGGGGATGGGAGATAACTAATGTTTTTTTAGATGGAAAAATTACAATTATGGTTTTGTTTAGAAATAATAGTTTAGAAGTTTATATACGGGATGAAGTCGGGATCGCACTCAGATAGATTTTGGTGGAATGGATACCTCCCGGTCCTTGGCTCCTTGCTAAAGTTGAACTTTCAACAAAATAAATTGTGGTTAATATAGTGATGGAAAAGCTTAGGGTTAAATGAATAGTCAAGTTATTTTTTTTCTATTAGATAAATAGGGAAAGGTTCTTGATTCCTTACAAAATGAGAAACAACATAGTAGAAATAAAAACCAAATAGAACAAAATTTGTGAGGGCCCCAACATTAAAACCAAAAAGATCACCAAAAATATACAAAACCAAATAGATACCTAGCTAATAACAAACTAAACTATCCAACTAGCTATAGCTATATAATCAATAAACATAAGACTAACTTTATTTGACATTATATTAGCTACCATATGAGCATACTTCTTAACACTAGCAATTGCATACCCCACCGCTCTCCCCCCCCCCCCCTCTCTCTCTCTCTCTCCTTCTACCTATGTGATCTCAAGTCTTGCTATGATTTTAAAAAATGTGCAAAATGATTTTGTTGAAAAGTCCTTTGAAACTTTTAAGTAAATTCAATTGACATATATAAATACAATCTCTATAAACTTTTCTTGTTTTTCTTTGCTTGAGCCAAAATAAGAGCCTTAAAATAGGGTATGACATATATCACAACAACTAGTTTGGTAGACATGCATGCAAAATATGGAGCCATAAACATTTCACTTTAAATGTTGGTCTCTCTCTCTCTCTCCCCCTCTACCTCTCTAGATCTCTATTTCTCTACCTCTCTCAATGTCCACTTTTATCCATATCTCTCTCTATCATTATCTATCTCTCTTTGTGCATTTCTCTATCTTCATTTATTGTCATTGCTTCAATAAGTGATGAATTTTAAAAGTATATATCATGTTTTCTATAATATTAATTATTAAACTTACTTTTTATCAAATATCATATTTTATTTATGTAGATATATTATATGCATAATATTCAACTGTGCTTTCTATATATAGAATATGTAATTGAATTATATATATTATTTCTATCATACATTTTATTTTATATAACATGCATTATTACATAATAATAATAATGAATTATATAATTAAACTAGAGAGAGAGAGAGATCTGTATATATCTCCGTACATCCATATCACTCCCTCACTTCCTCTATCTATCTATTGAGTTATCTCTCCTTCTCTCTGCCATCTCCCCTCTCTATCTCTTTCTATCTATATTTTTCACTACTTACATTTCTCTATCTCTTTCCCTGTGCCTTTTTATCTCTCTATATCACCCTCTATTTATATATCTCCTCCTATGCCTGTAACTTCCTCTTCCCCACTATATCTATAAGTGGATGAATAATTGATTTGAAATTATCACTTCTTCATTGATACTTTTGTTACGTAAACAACATTATTTACTAAATAACTTATAATCAACAACATATCCTCTATAAATATAAAAATAAAATACCATTTTTTTTCCTAGTTGACCTTCAATGACATACCCATTGTACATCAAGGTAAAAAAATTAGTTATCATTTGGAAGGGCATAATCCTATGGAAAACAAAATTACAAGTTTTGAATTCGACTTATAGGCCCCGTTTGTTTGGTGGAAGATGGGTGGAATTAGAAGATGATAACCCGATTTTGACCAATATCCACTGTTTGGAACCCTTAAAGTCAAAATCGGGTTATCATCTCGAAACCTGAATATGGGCCTAAAATGGGAATATGTATCTTCCAGCCAAAGAGGTGGAATATGAAATGATAACCCAATTTTGGGCAATTATATACCCAATTTGATGAACGGTCGGGTCCGCAATCTTCTTGGTCGGGTCCACAATCTTCCCGTTATATTGTTTCATGGATACGATATATTGTTTCATGGATACGATGCTGTTGAAGGGTTTGCTGAAGATTGGGCTTTGCTGAAGATTGTTTCGTGGATACGACGCTGCTGAAGGTTTTGTTGAGAGTGTCTATGGTTTTGACTATCGAGAGGGTTTTCGTGGTGTCGATGAGCTGGTTTGTTGTGACTTGCAGGTTTGTCTGAAACTCAATGCTCAATGTGTAAATGTGATTGTTTTCAGTATCATATTCATGAACAATGATTATTTTTAGTATCATATTTAGTATCATTGAGAATGCAGTATCATATTCAGCTCTTTTACAAGTGCCAGTAGTTTTAGGGCTTACTCTGCATGCGCTTTGAAGTTTCGTTGTCATTCTTTCTGCTCCTGTTCTCAAGGCAAGTAAAAATAATGAGGGTTTTACTTGTAAGAGAAAAATGTGGGCCTGTTCTCAACATACACGAGGGTTTCCTTTTCTGAAAAGTACCCCTCCTTCCTGTGATATCGGGTGCTCAATATATCACTATTTTAATACAACCACAGAAGGGTCAAGTAAATAGATCTGAACAACTGCGGATAGGAATGATGCCCTTCTTACCACATTTTATTGGCTTCCTAACTGTAACAGTGCTTTTTGATTAAAAACCAGAAATAGAAAAAAATAAAAAAGGTTTGAAATGTTGGTTCATCTCAGGCTTTGTTGAACCAACCCTGATTTTGCCTGAATGCACTCTTCCCCAGACACACGGCAGGGTGTGCCTGGTGTGTGTGTGAATTTTGTACCTAATCTGTAGACACAACACTTCAGTAAAACATTAGAAGTTAGCAAAAATCAAAATCATGCAAAATTGAAATCTAATTTAACCAAGCGATTTACTGCCTTCTAGTAGGTGCGAGATCGATGTTCTCATATTTTTATCGAGATCAGTGACCTAGACGACACCTAAATGAAGGATTTGAATGCAATTGATCTAGATATGAATTGAATGCAATTAAGCTATTTTTTTGGATTTTCTATGCAATAAGAATGATAAAAACTTGATATGAAATCTATGATATGTAAAAACTGATATGCTATTATATGCTAAATGATCTAACAATGATATGAAAAACAATCTAAATAAATGTAAAACAAACAAATTGATCTCACAATAGCCTTGATTCTCCAAATTCCAATTCTTCAAAATAGTTGTGCAATTCGTAGACGACTTTAGCAAAGTAAGCTTGCAAAATTATGAGATGATTTGAGATGAGCTGAAGCTTTAATTTATAGAAATCCAGAGCTTTGGAGGTGCATGGAAGAAAGCCATAAATCACTCAGATTAACTCAGCTTGATTTTTGAGTTATCTGATAATAATGATAATTTAATTCACAAAAATATGTAAAAACTAAGTTTTAACTCAAAATAGAGTTTAGTTTTAATTGATAATTGATAGTTGTCTGCTTTTATGATTGTGCATGTTTTATTTATGAATTAATTAAATAAATAAAGTGATTTATGCTCAACTTAACTGATTTTTGAAAATAAATAATTGATTTATGGGTTAATCAATTATTTAATCAAACTTTTATTAAAAACTATATTATTAAATAATGACAACCTGCTTTAATCAATTAAATAAGAATTTAATCAATTATTCATAGGATATTGGATTTATTGTCAAAATTAAATAATACAATTAATAATAGATAGAATTAAATTTAATTACACAATTAAGTGGCAAGATATTAAATCTAATTAATTAAATATGAAAATATTTAATTAATCAAACTTAGGATAAATGTGATTTATCGCCAAATAATCATTAAATTAAAGATAATTAGGAATATTGCTAAGAATATTCCCCGATGCAGAATTTAAGATAATCAATTAAGATTCGATGATGTGTAGATGTGCCTTAGATTAGGAATTCGATGTTGATTTCATTCGATTTGTAGATGTAGGAGGTTAATGAACTTATAGCCTATTTTTGGGGTATTACATTTTGCCCCTCTTTGAATTGCTGTGCGAAGGGCAGTGGTTCAAAGATAGTCTGTGTTTGATAAAGATATGAAACTGATGTTTGAAATTGATAATTGATATGAGACAGAAGCTGATTGATATTGATTTGATATGAAGATAATAGGTCCTGAATGACTAAGGATAATGTTCACTATAGCAACGATGAACCGATGATTGTGAAAGAGTGTCAAAACACCTGATTCCAAACCTTAGGATTGCAAAGAAGTGAGTGACTGGTTCTAGACTCGATTATCTTAGCAGAACTAGCAGGTATCACATCCAAACCCTTCAGTTGCCGAAGAACTAAGGAAAGAACACTATGATCTGATGGTTGCAAAAACTGATACAATTTACAAGATTAGGAGAATACCAAATTGATATGGATCTTGATGAATCTGATATGCCCCAAGTGATGATAGATTTACCCCGAGTGATGAGGTTTTTTGATGAATCAACAACTAGACGTGGTTGTTGTCTTGATCACTGATGAAAGATAACAGATTCCAAATAAAATTAGATTTACAGATTTGAATGATGTGCAATACCATGCCCCCTTCGGGATTGAAATTGAAATCTGACAAGAAAAGTCAGTGTTAAGAGTGTAGAAGCATGTTAATTGATTTGAGAAGTGGTTGAACACGTCCGGAAATGCATTCTGCATCGTTTGGAGGTCCAAAAGACCAAGTTTGACTAGGTGAAACTATGAGTTGACCATAGTTGACCAAGTTAAAATTTTGATAGTTTGATGTAAGATAATCAATTAAGTTGAATTATGGATTTCTGCTATGATTGAAGGTCGATTATGCAAGTAGTTGATAATATGAATGATCTCAGATTTTGATTTTGATCCCAAAAAAGGATTCTACTTGCTATTTCATTGGAGGAACCTTTGTGTGAGATTCAACTCTTGTTAGATTTGAAGATGCGAGTGGAGAATTATTTAAGCATTGAAGTTCGTTTAGCCATTGTGAGATCATGCAACATGCAAAATGCAAAGAGACATGCAAAATGAAATGCAACCTAAGACCTAGGACCTAGTCACTGATCATGTGTCGATTTGTTATCATCATTGAACTTTTAGGTAACCGGATAAATCAATACAGTGCCCACTAGCTATGAAACCACAGACATATGAATATCAATTTGTATGCGCAAGAATCAATACAGCACCCACTAGTCAACAACCATGGATATATGAATATTGATTTTATTTTCGGAATGTCGGATTAGATATAAGCACCAAGGCATAAACGCCAGGATGACCTGAATATCATGTCCATTTTGATATAGCAATTTGTATAAGCATTAAAACATAAACGTCATGATGACCTGAATACACCTTGCATGACAAACACATCAAACAGTCAAGAGATCATTCTAAATCCAGTGTGAATTACCCGTAGTGACCCTTTATCGTTCACATCCTTAGGTAAGATCATGTTTCTCAGTAGGAGAAAGAACTCACTCAAAAAGACAATAGTTAGATCAATACTTCTTTGAATCATCTGGGTATCAATGGTCGAGGTACGCATGACCATCCAATTTGAGATAGAGGCTCTTACAGTCGGACACCATTTCAATCCAGAATTTTGAAAGTGGTTAGATTTTCACATATAAGCAGAAGACAAAGAAAAGATTATGCCCCTAGTCATCACTCTCTAAATCCTATAAAGGACATCATCGAAGAGCTCAAAGGGACACAATATGCAAAAATCTCAATGCGAATCAGTAAGCATACAAGGAGATAAAAGCATGTAAAAAGAATAGATTGTTTTCAGTTTGATGTTTGATGGTTGTTGTTGTAGATGCAAAATCCTTTCTAGAGATGAGACAGACTTGACTGACTCTACTGAAGCTTCAAAGGACTTTGACTGGATATGACACGTCTAAGATACATTGGAGACCATAGGATATGACATTGATTGCCCCCAAGTGTTAAGCATTGATAGGATACAAACGCTTGAGTTGCTTGGTGGACAAACCGACTTATTGAAAATTGGAAATGCAAAAACAAACCAGGAGATATGTACAAACTAAAGAAAAACTGAAAGCTGGGAAAGACCAAGATTGTGCTGATAGATGAAGTATTTTGAAACAAGTGGCACCCATTTGCTGGGTTTTCACCATCTTGGCAGAGATTCTATTTTTGCTACCAAGGCACCTGTTTCCAAGTTTTCACCAAGGCACTTTTTTTTATTTTAAATTTTTGATATTTCAATTTTTTTGAATTTTTGATATTTTCTGATTTTTAAGATTTTTTCAGGACATTTTACCATAGACTGAATGCCTTAGGTGTAGAATTTCTTCAGATGGAGAACGTTGATTGGTTCTTGGAGCTGTTCTCCTTCAGTCGTTGAGAGTTGATAGGCACCAGAGCCAAAAGTAGTAGTGATAACAAAGGGACCCAACTAGTTGGGTTCAAACTTCCCCTTACATTCTCGATGTGATTGATTTTTAGAATTTTCTCTCAAGACTAGATCGCCAACCTGAAATTCTCTGTGTCTGACTTTCTTATTGTAGCCTCTAGACATTCTTTTCTAATACACTCTGAGATGATCATACGCTGCTTGTCTGCGCTCATCTAGTAGTTCAAGTTCTTGCAACCTAGACACTCTGTAGTCATCATCAGCTACTAGACCATGCATTATGATTCTTAGTGATGGGATTTTGACTTCAATAGGTAGTACCGCTTCAAACCCATAAACTAAAGCAAAAGGTGTAGCCCCAATAGGTGTTTTGATACTTGTTTTGATACTTGTTCTGATACTGATTCTGATACTGATTCTGATAATTGTTTTGATACTGGTTTTGATACTGATTCTGATACTTGGTATATTTGATAGCATCTTTTTCCATTGCAAACTCCCAAGCAAGATCATATCATACAGTCCCAATGTCTAGCAAGGTGGAGAACAAGAGGGATTAGCAAGCTAGTGGAAGAGATGGAAGATAAGAGACTGAAGGAGAATGAAGGGAAGAAATCCTCAAAGGTCAAACTCCTCAAGAATACCCAAGCTAGGGAAAAATTGTCATGTAAAGCACATTTGGACAAGAAATGAAAGGCCATCATAGGATAAGTCACAAAAGCATAATGCCAAAGAAGGACAGGATGTAGTCCAAAGGAGTAGACATGTCAAGAGGCTTCATAGCATCGTATTTTACTCTTTCTTTCTTAGATCAAGACCAAAGGGGAAAGGGATAGCGAAATGCTATAATGAATGGAGGAAGATAGACATGAAGGCTAAATAGGAAGGGAATGAAAGCAAGATCATCATAAGATAGCTCACAAAATAGCCAAATGTTTGTGTATAGATCAACATTGTCAAGATCAAAGAGAGAAGATGAAATGGATGAAATATGTAGAAGAACTATGCATGATGCCTGATTGCCAGGTTTTCATCATGGTATTTATCCAAGGTGCCACAAGGGACTGGTTTTCACCATAGGATGAATTTATTTCTCTTTACTTTTGCTACCAAGGTGCCTGTTTCCAGATTTTCACCAAGGCACATTTTCAATTTTTTTTTTTTCATTTTTCTTTTTTTAGAAGAAGGAAAGCTTTCAGATAGTGCTCCTTGAAAGGATAAACCATGATATGCCAAGGATTCAAGATGATATGTTCAAAGATGCTGATAGGGAAAGGGAGATGGAAGAGAAAAATGGAGGATAGGGTTTTATGTAAAGCGAGTGAGGTTGGAAGATAGGAGGAATAGGCAAATGAGGAAAAATGATAGAAGGTAGAAGGATAATGCATGGAAGGATTGTGAAAGGGTAGATGGAAAGGAAGGCAAGCTCAACATCAACACATACCTTGAAGGGTGGTGAGAGGATGGAGGAATCATGAATGAAGGAGTACGTGAAGGAATATGGTGAATGGATAGCAGAGGTTGTGGTTTAGGCGCATGGAATGGAAGAATATTTTTGGAAGAAGATGAAGTGGAAGTCTTTGGAAGCTTGAATGTCAATTTCACTTTTTGCTCAACACCAGACTCTTTCAAGAGAGACTTTGGAATCCATATAGCTGTAGGCTTTTTATTTCCTTTTGATGATGTAGAGAGAATATCTTCAATGATGGATTTTGGAACCCATACTTGTCTTGTAGTTTTTTTCTTAGATATCTTTTTTGACTTTATGTTTCCATGTCTATTAGAGGAGACATGGTGATCTTATTTTTTTGATGGATTCTTGTATTGCTTTTTTTTCTTGTATTGAACATTCAAGTTACTTCCAAAAGACTTGGGACTTGTGGAAGAAGGAGGATATGACTGGTTTAGATGGGTGGATGGATGAAAAGGATTCAAGGGTATGCATCTATGTTGTTCTTGAGAAAAGATGGGAGATGGAGGGATGTAAGGACCCAAGATGGATGGCGAATTAGGAGAGTTAGGAGGGGAAAGTGAAGGGACATAAGGACCCAAGATGGAAGGTAGACGTGAAATGTACGAGTATTGGAGGAAGTAGGGGATGGAAGGGAACCATCACAAGACAAAGGTCCAACATTAAAATGATCTTGCTTGAGAGTGTAATCTTTATTTTTAGCCTGAGAGTTCTTAGAGGAGAGATCCTTGTAGTATTGATGCTTCAAGCTAGCACGATGCATTTTATAGTCCTCAGTAGTAGTAGATGGATCATAATCAAGGTATTGTCCACAAAAGCCATCAAAATCTCTTTCAAAATCATAATCATATGGATCACCATCACGATCTATCCAATGTGACAGCCCATTTGTAGTAAGTAGGAACACATGACGAGGAGGACTCTTAGGAACAGAGGTGTCATAGGTATCATTACATTGTCTATCGTCATAGTCATCATAGTCTCCAAAGCTTGATGTGTCACTCTCTGTGGAAGAGGTATCATAAGGGTTGTCACGTTGCTCACATTTTGTCTGAGGGCATGGTGACATGTACAAGTCTTTATCAAATGGAAAAGAGCATAGAGTTTCTATGGAGAACTCTTTAGGTTCCTTTTCTTTCTCAAGTTTATCAAGCTAGACTTGCATAGCTTGCAACTGCTTCATCATAGCGGTGATTAGAGCTTCTTCCTCTTGTGTACTGATTCTTTGAGACATGTGTACTAATTCTCAATAGCTACTGCTTTGTTCCTGACACGGTGATTTGTTCGACAGATTTTGAAATTAGGCTGAAAAAGCTGGGTATCTGGCAATTCTAACAATTTTCTGACACTGTTTCTAAATTTTCCCAAATGACACTCTATAGACTTGTACGATAGTGGGTATGCTATATAACGGCAGTTGCAAAACTCGTACGACAGTTGGGTAGCAATGAAACGATAGTTGAAAAACTTGTATGACAGTCGGGTAGCAATGAAATGATAGTTGAAAATCTCATATGACAGTTGCAAGATTTTGACTTTGAGAATTTGTTGGCATGGAAACTCGTACGAAACTGGGTTCTTTACCATATGATAGTTGGGCAGTAATGAAATGACACTTGGAAAAACTCGTATGACTTTTGACTTCCTAAAATGAATTTTGACTCCAGAAAAGGATTTTACTTCAAATTTTGCAAATTTTGAGTTTTCAGATTTGAATTGTTTGCAAATTTTAATGTCCAGATTTTGAGGATTATAATAGATTTGTTCATTTTCAGTAACCAGATAGATAAACAAGCATGCAAAATAGCAAGCATGTGATTTCAAGCATGTCTGAAAACAATGAACAAGGGCAAAAGCAACCTTGCGCATGAACAATCAAGTGACTTATTTGTTCTAATCCTCATAAGTGCTAATTGTGTATGTTCTAAAAATGTTTTGCAATAACGCACATATACCCTATAAAATGAAAATTTGGCCTCGCTAGGGTTTTTAGTAATGGTTTAACTCTGCAACTTTTATGATCCAAAGGGGTGAACTCCAATCCTGGCGCACCAGGGTTTTGACACAGTTTGAGAACTTAATCTTCAAGAGTTGCTAGGGAGATCTAACAACCCAACAATGAACCATACCCATGGAGATTTCTTCCACAAGGACATTTATATAGCGGCTATCACTACCATGGTGAAAATGGCTATTACCGCTTGAGGTTCCGTCAACGTAGTTTGCCCTGTGAAGGGATTGTCCACTACGGTTAACCCTCTCTAAAGGTGACTCACAATAGTATACCACAAGGGGACTTGGCTCCAGATCCAAAGTTTTGATGCCTCTTCACTTTTAACCCAAACAAAGCAAGCAGATTAATCCGACACGCTAAGACAAAGTTTGTCTCACCAAGGTCTATGATATCAACCCCACGTGATCTATCAACCCCTCCAGAGAGAGAATGTGTCAATCAATAAGGGAAGATGCACTAACCAATTTTGATTCACCAAAGCTTGTGATGTCTACCCCATGTGATCTATCAACCTCTCCTGGGAGAGAATGTATCGATCAATAAGAGAAGACGCACTAACCAAGTTGAATGTGAAATGCACTAAGTATCCTCCCTACCTACAAGGATTCTGTCATCAAGAAAGATTTCATTGGGAATCCAATCTCTCAAGAATCACGAATAGTGTTCATAGGGCCTAATTACTATGTGAGCACAGATGTATGTTTCCAAAAGCAAATCTACCAAAAGTACCCAAAAAAGTAGAAAGAGGAACACTTAACGCTTAAAGCGAATATGAGATGAGTCCACAAGGTGGAACACTTAACACCTCACACAAGCTGAAAATGAGTCCCCAACTTAGAAAACAAGTGAGTTCTAAAAAGCACAAAAGGGTTGCCAAGTGGAACACTTAACGCTTCTGTCCTGTTGACCCCTCCCTTTTATGGTGTTGAGATTGCAACCACGGGGCGGAATGAGGGGCCAGCAGATTAGCGAGTCCAATAGCCCAAGATAGCATTAAAGATCAATCACGAGTAATCTAAGACTGCCAATAAATACCTAAGGTGTCACAACCTAGTATCAATTATGCAAGTGTGTAGAAATAGATAAAAGCATGAAAAAAATGCACACAAACCAGACACATGAGAGATTTATTTTAAGGCAAAATTGAAATGTTATTAGATGAAGGAAAATACTTGGGATCCTTGCAATGGGCTTAGTAGATTTTACCTGATTTTTAGCAATTCTTGTTGAGCTTTTCCATGCAAGCAAGTGACGGACTCTCCAACAAGCAAACAAGCAAACAAGATATGCAAAATATATTCAAGTTATGAAAACCATAGGGTTAGCTCTAAAAATCAATTATTATCAAAAATAATAACCAGCAATTAACCCAAATGACAACTCATATCATTCATTGAATCATGTAAAAAAAAAAAAGTACATACCCATCACAAAATTTTATTTTTTTTGCTACATTTGACCTAGTCAACAAGATCTGATTTTTCTTTTATGATTTTGGCCACAAAAATAGAAATTCAAAATAGAGACCCCTACTAAAAAATAGAGAGCTTTCTAAAAATGTAAAATTTTTAGAAAAATCTCTTCATTTGTGCCCTAGAGACCCATTTTATCAAAATAGACCAGTTTTTGTAAATTGACTATTTGAGCTATTATATTGCATCCAAATTTAAAATACAAAGAATAGACCCCCTGTATAATTTAAAGAGCTTTCCGAAAATATAAAAATTTCTGAAACAACTACTCTTACAGTAACTTCAGTAGTTATTCCTTGAAATTGTGTACGATGTAGGACAAGATAAAGAGATTTATTCCTGTGCCAATAGGGCACCCATAAAGTTACAAATTCAATTTTAGGGCAGATTTATTAGCCCATGATAAGGAATATATGTATGTTATATGACATAAATTACTCTTGGAATAAGATGGAGGGAGGAGGCCTCTGTACTTAAAAATTTGACGAGGCACACACATCCAAGCCACTACTTTTTATTTTAACTTTTGATGAGCTTAGAAAATATAAGATCATTACTTCTTTGACCATATTCCCTTCCACCACAATCATATTATATTACCATGAATATTCTCCAAGGTGGATGATGGAGTTTTACACATAGAAAAGGAAAAGATGTACACCACCATTGTTTATTCACTTCCTCCCATATTACACCTCCCCTGCACTTCACTTCATCCTTGGCAAGAAGTTCTATCCCTTCATTATCATCTTCATAGCTATGAATTGAATCACCTCTCTCCATTGTTGATCAAATGGAAGAATTGCATTCAACCAACTTAAAATGGTTGTTAAACTTTATACCATAAGAAAATTGAGTTGCCTGGTTGTTTTGAGATGATAATATTCAATAGTCATATCCATGACCAGCAGTATCATATTCAGTATCATACAATAGTATCATAAGAAGTATCATATTCAGTATAATATTCATGAACAATAGTATCATATTCAGTATCATACAGTAGTATCATATCCAGTAATCATAAGCAGTATCATATTCATGAACAACAGTATCATATTCAGTATCATAAGCAGCATCATATTAAGTATCAAATTCATGAACAGCAGTATCATATTCAGTATCATATTGATGAATTGCAGTATCATATTCATTATCATATTAGTTGGTTGTTAGGTTCTATAATGTCTATTAAAGTCTTTAATGTCTGCAGAAATATATGTAAAAGTCATGTATATAGTTGTTCAATGATAGTGATGGTGTCAATTGTGTATCCATGGAATCAAAGAAACACTTATTCTGATGTCATTTTGATTCAAGTTTTGGTATATCTCTTGATCTATGTATCTAGTTATCTATCTAATTGTATATATGTATGAACTATCTAACCCTATATATCTATGTATGTAGGTATGTATCTATGTATCTATGTAGCTATTTATCTATCTAATTGTATATATATGTACCTATGTTTTCAGGCCATTGATGGATCCTATTAAGAATATTGATGTTCTAGGACGGGTAGTTGTGGAGACCGCATATTCTCAGCTTCTCACAGCTCTGATTGCTTGTGTTGCCGTAGCCAGAGTAGTGGTGTCCCTAGAAGGCGATGCAAAAAGGGGTAAATGAAAAAGAAAAGGAAATAATTTTTATAGAATGGTTATTCATTCTAATGATGTGGATTGTCATGATCAGATTCGCATGAGTAGGGGAGCCTTCCTTCATCTAGCTACTATCCTAAGGCTGAATGGATCCTTGAAAGATACGATACACTTGACATTAGAAGAACAACTTGTGATGTTCCTCCACACCGTTGGCCACAATTTGAGGAACTGCAAGATTGCCCACAACTTTGGCCACTCAGGAGAGACAATTAGCTGATACTTCCACAAGGTGTTGAGGGCTATCTTAGGAGTCCACAAGGTTTGCTTTCTACCACCTAGTCCAAACACTCCTCTTGAAATTAGTGGGAACGAACGCTTTGATCCATTCTTCAAGGTAATTGTTGTGTTGTTATATTTTTCTTGTAGAGATTTTTATCATTGAGGACTGGTTGACCTTACAATTGATGATTGTATCATATCGTATAGGATTGTGTTGGAGCTATCAATGGAACCCATATACCAGTCATCGTTGATGTCGACATGCAGGGTAAATATCGTGATAGAAAAGGCAACCTGCCACAAAATGTTATGGGTGTGTGTTCCTTCGATAATAAGTTTCATTACTGCCTTGCTGGTTGGGAAGGGTCTGCTGCAGATAGTCATGTTCTAGCTTCAGCTCTGTCAAGAGCAGATCCACTTGCTGTTCCCCCCGGTAAGCCAAATCATAGTTTAATAATATTCTTTATTTATGTAGGAAAATATTTTCACGTTTCACATATTAATAATATACTTTATTTATGTAGGAAAATACTTTCTAGTGAATGCTGGATATCCCAATGCACCTAGATTTCTTGCTCCTTATCGGTGTACATGCTACCACCTGAAAGAGTTTTCAAGAGAAAATCCAATAAACTCAAAAGAAGAGTTGTTCAACCATCGACACTCCTCTCTTAGAAACTCAATAGAGCGTACATTTGGTATTCTCAAGCAGCGCTTTCCAATCCTGAGGCATGCCACGTCTTATCCTATCATGACACAAGCCCATATTGTATTAGCATGTTGCATACTACACAACTACATTACGGTAGAGGATGACATTCCATTAGAAATTGACATTGAAGAGGAAGATGATTGTGATGGGGTAGATGTACCAGTGCTAGAGACATATGGGTTGTCTCAGAATGATAGAGACCAGTGGGCACAGTTCCGAAATGATATAGCAAGTAGAATGTGGGAAGAGTATAGATCCCGACAATAGTTGTTCTTGTATGGCTGAACACTACTTGATGGTTTCCTTTTTCTTGTCTTTTTATCTGCAAGTATTGGACTTGTAATGGTCAATGTGTTTTATTTTAGTAAATTGATGTATGAAGATACTTTGATATACATGATGGTTTCTTTTTTCTTGTCTTTTTATCTACAAGTATTGGACTTGTAATGGTCAATGTGTTTTATTTGAGTAAACTGATGTATGAAGATACTTTGATATACATGATGGTTTCCATTTTCTTGTCTTTTTATTTGCAAGTATTGGACTTGTAATGATCAATGTGTTTTATTTGAGTAAACTGATGTATGAAGCTACTTTGATATACATGATGGTTTCCTTTTTCTTGTCTTTTTATCTGCAAGTATTGGACTTGTAATGGTCAATGTGTTTTATTTGAGTAAACTGATGTATGAAGCTACTTTGATATACATGATGGTTTCCTTTTTCTTGTCTTTTTATTTGCAAGTATTGGACTTGTAATGGTCAATGTGTTTTATTTGAGTAAACTGATGTATGAAGCTACTTTGATTAACAACAATTTGTATACACAGCATGGCTTACACAGAATCATTGATGAACATGAATGAGATTGCTAACACAAGCCAGATATCTTCTTTGTCGAAGAAGATTATGTGGTCAAAGGACATGGAACGAAAGCTTATAGACTTGCTCCTTGAGCAAGTACAACTAGGAAGAAAATGTGATGGAGGCTTCAAAAAAGAAGCCTGGACCGCAATTGAGAGGCGGTTCAATGCTGATTTGAACCTTAGTCTATCCAAGGAAAACTTCAAAAACAAGTTGAAAACTTGGAAGCTTGCATATAGAGTCATGAAGGAGCTTCAGAATACAAGCGATTTAGCTTGGAACGAGGCTACTCAGTCAATGGATGCTGAGGACAGTGTGTGGGATAAGCTTCTCAAGGTAGGGTAATCTCTCTACTATTTTGATGGAAATAATATTGCCTTCTTTTTAAGTTAATAATGAAAGACAAAGAACCTAGAATCCATTTATTTATGCCAACATGCAGCGAAGAGAGTTAAAAAATGCAAGAATGTATAAGAGGCAGCCCTTTCATTACAGAATTGGGTGTAATTGTCGGTAATGACATGGCTGAAGGAAATGCAGCTACCACGACCCTTGAGTTTTAAGAAGGGAACCCTTTGGAAGAGCCATTCGATATGAATGATGAAGAGGACACTGTACATCTTGATAGTGTTGTTGATTGGGATGACGAGCCTTATAATTCCACTCAGTCCATTGCAACAAGTACTAGAGGGACTCCTAGTTCATCAGGCAGAAAGGTGGGAAAGAGGAAGAAGGCAAGTATGGCTGCTTCGTTGGATTCCATGTCCAAAACAATGAAAAAAATAAAAGAGGGCATGGACAATATTCACCTTGTTAAAATTGATGAATCTAGTCATGAGAATGCTTTGACGGATGCCTATAACACTCTCAAATCCATGCCCGGATTGAGTAGAGGTGTATTCCTCAAGGTATACGAAACCTTCTTGGGTCAATGTGAAAGAGCTAGATGGTTCTTATTGATGATCGAGGAGGAGAGAAGCGACTGGATTGTAGCCACATATGATGGTTTATAGTTATTTTAAAGGACATCATTTTGTGATTTTAAATGAGTTGGAAGCCTATAAAAGGCTAAAAAACTGACATGATACTGCTATTCAATCATTCCATAACTACATTTACAATGCTTGTGATTACCATTTTGATCATACTTGTGATTACCATTTTGATCATATATACACGATGATCTTGTTGTGATGTGGCATGATACTTTATGATGATATCTAGTGTATTTTGTGTTCAAGAACATTGATTTTTTTATCATGTTGTTACTGATTTTCAATGGTATTGTACTTTATCATGTGGATGGATATATATTTAGATTTTTTACTATTATATGCTCATATTGTCACAAAATGATTATTTGAATATTTTAATTTAAATGCAATTGCTGAATATGATACTGTTGTTCATGAATATGATTGTTGAATATGATACTATTGTTCATGAATATGATTGTTGAATATGATACTGAATATGATACTGCTGTTCATGAATATGATTTCCAAATATGATACTGAATATTCAGTATCATATTCAATATCAGGACATACCATCATATTTCATGCTTATCCATTTGCATTTCATAATTACATTTTCAATCATTCCATAACTACATTTACAATGCTTGTGATTACCATTTTGATCATATATACATGATGATCTTGTTGTGATCTTGTTGTGATGATACTTTATGATGATATCTAGTGTATTTTAATTCAATTTTTGCTGAACATGATAGTGAATATGAAGGTGTTGTCCATGATTATGATTGCTGAATATGATACTAAATATGATACTGATGTTCATGAATATGATACTGAATATGATACTGTTGTTCATGAATATGATTGCTGAATATGATATTGAATATTCAGTATCATATTTAGTATCATAAGCAATATCATATTCAGTATCATAAGCAATATCATATTCAGTATCATATTCAGTATCAGGACATACCATCATATTCCATGCTTATCCATTTGCATTTCATAATTACGCTCAATTTTCAATTTTCAATATGACATGAAATCTGAATATGTGTGTATGCCAACTTTAATTCAATTTTTGTTGAACATGATAGTGAATATGATAGTGCTATCCATGATCATGATTGCTGAATATGATATTGTTGTTCATGAATATGATTGCTGAATATGATACTGAATATGATACATATATTCAGATTTCATGTCATATTAAAAATTGAAAATTGAGCGTAATTATGAAATGCAAATGGATAAGCATGGAATATGATGGTATGTCCTGATACTGAATATGATACTGCTTATGATACTGAATATTCAGTATCATAAGCAGTATCATATTCAGTATCAGGACATACCATCATATTCCATGCTTATCCATTTGCATTTCATAATTATGCTCAATTTTCAATTTTCAATATGACATGAAATCTGAATATATGTGTATGCCAATTGTAATTCAATTTTTGTTGAACATGATAGTTAATATGATAGTGTTGTCCATGATCATGATTGCTGAATATGATACTGTTGTTCATGAATATGATACTGTTGTTCATGAATATGATTGCTGAATATGATACTGAATATGTTACATATATTCAAATTTCATGTCATATTGAAAATTGAAAATTGAGTGTAATTATGAAATGCAAATGGATAAGCATGGAATATGATAGTATGTCCTGATACTAAATATGATACTGCTTATGATACTGAATATGATACTGAATATTCAGTATCATATTCAGCTATCATATTCATGAACAACAGTATCATATTCAGCAATCATATTCATGAACAACAGTATCATATTCAGCAATCATGATCATGGACAACACTATCATATTCACTATCATGTTCAACAAAAATTGAATTAAAGTTGGCATACACATATATTCAGATTTCATGTCATATTGAAAATTAAAAATTGAGCGTAATTATGAAATGCAAATGGATAAGCATGGAATATGATGGTATGTCCTGATACTGAATATGATACTTCTTATGATACCGTTGTTCATGAATATGATTGCTGAATATGATACTGAATATTCAGTATCATATTCGGTATCATAAGCAGTATCATAATCTGAATATGATACTGAATATGATACTGTTGTTTATGAATATGATTGTTGAATATGATACTGAATATTTAGTATCATATTCAGTATCATAAGCTAATTATGATACTGAATATTTAGTATCATATTCAGTATCATAAGCTGATTATGATACTGAATATGATACTGTTGTTCATGAATATGATTGCTGAATATGATACTGAGCTGAATATGATACTGAATATTCAGTATCATATTCAGTATCATAAGTAGTATCATATTCAGTATCATAAGCTGAATATGATACTGAATATGATATTGTTGTTCATCTCCATTACAAAATATAGTTTTATGAGAAATGGAGGCATTGGATATTTATGTTGGAGCCACTGGTAAGTACCCGCCGGTATTTTTATTGTGTTAATTTCTTGGATCCATGCCAAGATTATTTTGTGTTGCTAGTGATTATGTTGGCTTTCACAGAGTGTGCTTGTCATTTTATACTTCATTTTATATAGTGCTCGTCTTCCTCTCTGTTATTTTGTGTTGCTAGTGATTATGTTGGCTTTCACAGAGTGTGTTTGTCATTTTATACTTCATTTTATATAGTGTTTGTCTTTCTCTCCATTTTTTTGTTTTTCTCTCCAGTTTTAGGAAGCCTTGTTTCTCTCGTCTTTTGAATTTAGAGTGCTTTCAGACATATTAGCTTGCATTTGTTAGTGTTGTTGGTTTTTTTAAGTGGAATACATGAAGGAGTACCACATGATGAATGCTTCATTTAATGTATTGTTAAGGTGTAGTCTCTTAACTATCCATTTCTAGTTCTTCAGACATGATTTTATAAATGTGTTCTGGTAGACAACTGTATTGTTCATGATTTTGTATGTATTAACCATCTTGTTATTATTGTTGCGTTATGAAATTAAGTTTAATAATTCTACTTTGTTTAATGCTCTATTTCATCTTCAATTTCTTTTCATTTTTCATTCATTTTAAAAAATTATGTGATAGGTACAGAAATAGAAATGGATAGTTTTGAGACTACACATGATAAAGTGAGACTACACATATGCTGACATTAAATATGTTTGAAATAGCTTCTGGATTTGATTTTGTAGATATTTTACGGTCACACTCTATGATCCTTCATCGGGATGGAAGAGATAAAAATGACTGAAAAAAAATTCCATCATTTTGGTCTATTGCAATCATTTTGGTCTCAAACTATCTATTGCAATCCTGATGATGAATCACAGAGTGTGATCCAAAACTATCCACACAATCGAATCAAGAAGGTATTTCAAACATCGATGCAAAAAAATCCACATATGCTGATAAAAAAATGAGCTATCTGATGATTGTTTACTGTTCATGTTTGTAAACGGTCAAAATTTCTGATGGTACTCCTTGGTGTATTCCATTTAAAAATGAACAAGTTTTAGTTTTTGTATCATGTTTACTTTGTAGATGCAGGATTGATCATCGAATGTGGGGCATAAGGGCATAGACCGTGGATCTACTTGCGTTTTCTTATTTAACGATGTGTTTTCACACCACAAAACCAGTTCATGGATATTGTTATATCTGATGCTATAGTTGTGTCATTATATTTTTTGTATAACTTTTTCAATTTGTACTCATAGAATATAGTCATGTTGTTATAGTGAACAAAATTAGTATGATTGAACAAATTTTTGCTTGATACAGTGCTGATGGCTACGAGGAATGCTCCTATGTGTCACTGCGGTGATGGATTGCGTTATGTGTTGAGGAAGTCACAAACAGAGGACAATCCAGGCCGTAAATTTTGGGGTTGTAAAAACTTCTATAAGGTTGTTAATTGCACAATATTTAAATATTTACAAATAATAAATATTAGTCATTATAGCGAGACTAACTTAGATTTGTATTGTAGGATGGAGGTGGATGCGGTTACTTCCGATGGGTCAATGACACCCCGTCATTGTCTACATCATCAGTACGTTCTACACACAGACCTGTTGTAGATGACGAGTGCAAGAATTGCAAAAGACTCGAGAAAACTATGGCAAAAGCGGAGGCTACATCTAAAGCCGAAATCTTATTTTTATGACGTCTTCTTTGTGCAACAATCGTACTATTTAGTTTGATCATCGTACTACTTAGTTTGATCATTTTTTGGAGATAGATATATATGTGTACTAGATGACTTATTTATATTTTGATGTGATATGAGCAATGTTATAATTATTTTTTTTGTTATAATATTGTTTATGATAATGTATAAAATTATTAAAAAAAGTTAAGTTTACTGTTCAATATTGTTTTTGTTAATGTATAATATTGTTTTTTTTTTGTTAATGTATTGAAAAATATACATTCAATTTTGTTAAAGTTAAGTTTATTGTTTTTGTTAATGTATAATATTGTTTTTTTTTTTGTTAATGTATTGAAAAAAATATATTAAATTTTGTTGAAGTTAAGTTTATTGTTTTTGTTAATGTATAATATTGTTTATTTTTTTTGTTATGATATTGAAAAAAATATATTAAATTTTGTTTATGATTTACTACATAAAAATATAAATTAATATCAAAAAGCTATACATAAAGAATGGACCAAAATAATAAATGTATAAAATTATTTAACTCTTCTGTTCACAGAATTGGAAAAAATATATTAAATTTTATTTATGATTTAGTACATAAAAATATAAATTAATATAAAAAAACTATACATAAAAAATGGACTAAAATAATAAAATATCAAATTAAAAATTAAATTCTAATTCCAATTCAAAATGTAGAACCAAACAGAGAAGATGAATTTCTATCTTCCAATTCCAATTTGAAATTGCAAACCAAACACATAAAAAGGAATTTCTATCTTCCAATTCCAATTTCGAAAATGGCAACCAAACGCAGAAGATGGATTGTCTCATCCATCTTCCGGGTCAACCAAACGGTCCAAAATATATTCCGAATATACAAAATCAGAATATCAAAACCTTATTATGAGATAATCAAGTTTTGGGCCAAATTCCAATTCCACAAACAAACAGGGCCATAGTGATTAGGCAATTGCATAGAAGCACTGCACATTTTGAAGGAAAGGCCAGTCGAAGGTGCCAACAAGCTAAGCCAAGCGTCTTTCGTACGACAAGCTTTGCCGTCGATCAGGGTTTTGTTTTGGATGTCAACAATGGCAATTTCCTCGACCCTGCAGATGTTACTGTTGAAGATGACGTGCTCAAATACATTCATTCTTTGATTTGTCTTCCCTTTCATGATGTCCTGATTTGATTACAAAGCTACTAGCGTCGATTAGACAGTGAAAAGCGTGAACAATTCCTTGGGTCAACATTCTTGTTTTTTCGCTAGTTTTATAGCCTAGTCCGTCCTAGGGTTTCCTGGAACTTTCGTGCCTCGTAACACGAAACTTTAAAAAATGTAAACTCTCTCAAATACCTTCGCTGCCTCCCTATAAAGACGCTACCCCGATTACAAGGCTATTGGCGTCGATCAGGCAGCGAAATGCCTCAACATTTCCCTTGCTCCCCAAAAATGGCTTTTCTGGTAGTTTTGTAGCCTACTCTGCCCTAGGGTTTCACCTCCTGCAAGAGTTGCAGACATTCAAATGAGTACTGAAGAGGCTTGCGTGATCAATGCTGATTTGGGGCAAGATGTATGCATTCCCATCCATGACATCACTAATCAAAATGTCATAAAAGAGGGAAATCTAAGGAAACTGAAGGTTTTTCTTAGTGCTGTATTCTGCACAGAAGCAGCAGCAGAGGAGGAGATGTCGTACAAAGATAGCAAAACATTGTCAATGATTTCAGGTATTATCATGGCAGCCAACTGCAGCGCCATCACATCTCTTCCAAGCAGCCATGAAAACAGAGGTGAAGGCGTTCGTCAAGCTGCACTGATACCAGCTACCTTATCTCTCATGACCACATTAATTGTAATGGCGGCCCAAGTGGGCATGCCCACATTTAACTTTAGGAGAGTGAAAAAGCTTGTAGGTCTCGCTATCATTTTCACTGCGTTTAGTTACACAGATTTTGTTGCCATGAAGTTGGGTTCAATCTTTCAAGGTACTGTTGTTGTCATTATCTTCACAGCCGTTTACATGTTTTTCATTGCAATTGTATTCGTTAACCCTAAATTTAGAATTAAAACCCCTCAATCTTTAGGATGAATGGTGGGTAAATCTTGGGCATGTGCAGGGATAAGTGATTTTTTTAATCTTATCCTCTGTATCCATTGTGTGATTAGATGAGTGATTTTTTTAATCTCCTCTGATCACACCATGTAAATGTACGCCGAGTATTGGATACTGAATCCTATCTAACCCCTTCCTCTGTATTTAATGGATATTCCAGTGCTTATCTATTTGTATTGAATCAGATTGTGTAAAATGAGAAAAACTTGTGGAAAGGAAAGGCATTGATCCATTATATGACTTTCTAATAGCTTTAGTAATTGATGTAGAGGAGTATATGGAATTCCAGAAAGAATATGTTAAAGTATACAAGTATGATCTTGAGCTTGATGTGTATAGAGATTAGCCTACTGATCTTGAGGTTTAGCATCCAGAATTTTGACAAAATTGATATTAGAAGTGGGAATTTTTAGCTGTTACATGTACATTTTTAGCTGTTCTAAAATGTTGTTAAGCTGTTGATGTGGTCTGACTGGCATTGTTTTGGCTGTTGATGTGGTTTAGAGAGATTTTCAATGATATTATTTTAAAAACCAGCTATAAAGATGTTTTAATTTATTAAAATTGGTAGTGATTTTGAAAATGTATTAAATAGTGATAAAAAAGTATATATTTGTTCTTAATATATGTATCTTCTTACAATTTTAAAATAATTCATCAAATTTTTTAAAATAAGAAATTTTATAAGGGTTCTATGTGTCATAGTATTTCAATGATTATTATATTTAAGGTGGTTTTATGTAACAATATTACTATAATAATCATGGATTAAAATATAGAAATAGAGTTATATCTAATTATGATAGTCGAATAGTAATAAAATAACTATACAAATATTTTTCTGATTATTTTCACATGAACTTGTAATCAAGATATCAATGGAATAAAAAGAACCCATTGAAGAGAGCATTTTGATTTGTAGTACAATTATTTAAACAAACTTCATATACTAAAACCATATTTATAAAAATGGATTTATAAAAACTTCATAATATTTAGAAGTCATTGAGATTGCAAATGAAAGAATGTGGGATAAAGAAAACGATGATCAACTAGTCCTTTCTATACTTTCCAAATTGGGTCTTGAATATTTTGTGTTTGTATCTACTTTTTACTCTATCAAAGGACTATTGGAACCACATGGAAAACACCTCCTCTAAACGAGTTGGGTCCTAACTTGATTAGGAAGTGGGGTAAGTTAATTCAAATGCACACAATTAAGTGTTAACTATTTTAGGCCCTTATTACTATGAATGAGAAACAAAAGGCTTCAAACAATCAAGGAGAGAAATTTTTGCTTATAGACTTTGATTTTTAACTCCTTTAGGACTGCTCATTTATGGGAAGGTGTCATATTAAATTATTGGTTATTACACCACAAATTTTCCCTTCTTTGATACCCCACATATACACCTCTTCACCCAAGAGGGGTGACTCTCCAACTAGGTCAGCCTCATGTGCACAAAAATTGTTTAACATTATTCTCAATTTTCATGATCATATGAAGAGGGGTTGTCTCCAATAACAACAATAAATTTTTGTTTGATTTATCTCAAATTCCTTGAATGAGAGTGCATCTATGAGGGGGTTGATCCCATAAAATGCATAAAACCTTCTTTTGTAAACACATGCTAATTTGTCATGTGTTGTCAAGGTTTACCATTACACATAGAAAATATGAAGGGCCATTTGTAAGTTTAGAGTGTTTTGAAGAGTGTCATTTCCTACTTTACTTTTAGATATTTCTATGTGTGGTATTTTTAGGTTTCAATCAAGGAAAGCACCACTCTAGCCTTCATATTGAATTGTCCTATGAAGTAAGGGTTTTGTTTAAATATAATTTGCGTTCTCATTTTCTTTAGTCTAAAGTAAGTAGTTCAGCTTGTAAGTTGTTTATTCTTCAAACCAAACAATTCAAATTTTATGTTGTTCATTTTTCTTTCTTATTGACTTTTTCAAATTTTTATGTAGCCCATGTTATATTCCAATATAAGAGCTCTTAGAGCCTTTAAAATTGGCCTTTAAAAAGTTGCAAAAATATTGAATTATCACTCTTATTTTTAAACAAAAAATATTTAATCAATCGATGAAATGACTTAATATTTAAATAATGCCTGCAATTTTTGAAAATAAGAAATTCTCCTCCGTCCTTAACACTTTTTCTTATTCCACCAATACTGATAAATTAAAAACAATTGTCTATTATGAAAATTAATTAAAAACTAAAATTTAGTACTCTAAATTAATTCACACTGTAGAAAAGAAACTAAAAGTGGGATCGCCCCCTTAAAGACAAAAGGAAGTGTCAAACAACTCCAGCATTTTTATTTTTTTTCGGCTTGGTAATTACAATGACGGTGTCCAATAAAATAAGTTCCTCTATACATTTCGTGTTGTTCACTGTGTAAAGTGTGCCGTGTTAAAGAACCGAAATCGTGAATACCGTAACAGTGATGAACTCCAGGGTTTCTTCATAACCAGTCAAAGAATGGAAGTTCCAAGTCTTTTATATACAAAACCAAATAATCTGGCCCGGAACCTGCATTCCTGCCACGCTGAGCCTTTTAACCCTGCAAATGCAACCAACAAAAAACCCTTAACCCCCTTATAATTTTCCTACATAAACTTCCCTGAAACAGGGGTAACCTATAATAATCTTAGGGGAAGAGAGAGGTTGAAACAATTGTCCCAGCTGAGGAAATTCCATGCCAGAAAGGCACCCGCTACAGAAAACCCTAAAGACACCAATACGACCACTGTGCGAATCTTCCCGTCTGTTTCTGCCTGAAAGCGCCCTTTTTCTTCTGTCAACAGATCTACCATTAGCACTGCTAGTGACGAATATATTGCCATTGTTTCCAATGTCACAAATGCTCGCAAGACGGTCAAATTTGTTTTGTACAAATCGTTATTTGAGAGAACAGATACAGAGAGCATGGAAGACGAGCTCATAATGAGGGCAGCTGTTACTGTTATGACATTCATCTCTCTGTCTCCTTCCATTTTCACACCAGTAAGCCACACCTTGCCCAAAGCAAATTTAGTTGCTCGACTGCTTCTCCTTTGCAGATGTATTTGCCTTTTTATTGCAGAGGATTCAGACGAAATGTCGGTTTCCACGAAACTTCCACGGACTTTCGCAGAAGTAACCGACCAAATTGTTTACACTTTCGCCGAAAGGAAGCGAATCAGGGTTTATGTTCGAATACTATAAATGTGATTTTATTTTTTTATCTAATTTTAGATTTAATAAAGATCATTGGTATTGGAATGAAGTTAATAGTTTCAATTGACTTTATCAATAGTTCATCAGAATAAGGTTCCAAACATTACACGTGATGATATTAGGATTGTAATTTAAACGATTTTAATAGAATGATTATCTAAAAATGTTTGGTTCTTAATTAAAGAGGCTAATAATTTAGACTTATATTTTTGAAAGGATAAAAAGTCCACATTCAAATTTATTTCGGGTCAAAGTTTGAAAGGATAAAAAGCCCCACGAAAAGTTTTTGGAATAAAGACACATGTCAAATCTATGTACTTAACCCATATCCTAACTTAAATTTTGACCACATATTGGCGAATATGACCATCGATTAAGACAAACTTTGGAAATTGTAGGCGAAAATATTCAATTTACTTTGTGGAAAAATTAGATTCTATTGGCGAAGTCATCGCTGAAATACAAATAAGTCCATATCACTATTGGCGATCGGCCAATGCATGGGACCCAATTTTTATAAAGTGCGGGCAACATGGCCACCCTGAAAGTCTAATTTTTTTGGCCAAATGTTGGGTCCCCGACGAGTGCAATTAGCCAATTGGCGAATATTCGCCACTAAAGTTATCCCTGCTACAAGGCAGCTAAGTTCGTGCCTAAGATTGAAAGAACGATCTAGATAATAGTCATTACAAAATGCAAAGCTGGTAACATAACCAACCTAGCCAATTGTAGTTAAGAAAGAAAAAGTTAGTTCTACACATTGTAACATTTTGGTTTCTAATACTGCTGGTAACCTAACCAACCTAACCAATTTAAATAGTCAGAAAAGAAAATGATATTTCTACACATTCTAACATTTTGTTTCCATTTTCCAAGGCTTCTTGAAGAGGTACTAAAAAAATCGAGAATAGATGAAAGATATGTTCTACACTAATAAAAAAAACTAGGAACAAATGAAAGATTTGTGATTTGAACCTTTATATGTCTCCCAAGGATAAATGATGCCATCCTTATTACTGTCGAAGAATGCTACATGCTTTTGAAGAGGAGTCATGTTTTTGTGGTTATCAACACAATCCAATCGAGCTTCTGTCAATTAAAATACAAACACAGGCAGAAATGAAAAGTAATAGATAGATGCGAAATGTGTGGATAAAGAGGAGATTGAATATGAAGAAAAAGAGGGAGTGTGCTGGAAAGAGGAAATTACCAGCATTGAAGCAAAATATAAACGTGGGGCATGTTTGTTGAGTTGGTGGGCTCTAATTTGAAATTGCATAAGAATACATAGGAAAATAAACAAAACAAGCTGGAATAATAATATAATTTAGTACAATGTTCCATACTTGTAAAAGAAAAGTTTAAATACCCTGTGAGTAATTTAGCAATCTTTTCCATAGTTAGGTTTGTAAAGGATAAATATCTCAACACAAAGAAAGAGAATGAAGTAACAAAAACATGAAATAAAAACTAAAAGAACCTAAGACACTCTCTTCCACTAAATTCAAGAAAGATAACAAATGAAATAACAAAACACATAATGAACATTGGATTAATTCCAATAATCTTTTCTAAAGTAGGGTACTTGAATAGATAACACATATATCAGATGCTCTCTACTCATATCACATCAAAACATTCTACTGCATTGAATGAAAGAAAGATAACAAATCAAATGAAATAATAAAACATTGTGAGCTTTGGAGAAAGCAAATCAAATCAAATAAATTATAAATTGAAACCAACCAGTCTGCAAAGAATATGATACACATATTCACTACTTAGGAAAACAATAATCTTATAACAAGTATTATATGAGAGGATTCCAAAACTACATGTTGTGAAAGAAGGCATGCATGCAACATTTGCACTTAATCAACTACTTTCTTTCAAGTATCTCTACACAACATTATTTTTGGTCTTTTGGCACATTTAATAAGAATTTGCTCTCTAGTTTCAATCACTTAGCCAAACTTCATATATATATATATATATATATATATATATATATATATATATATATATATATATATATATATATATATATATATATATATATATATATATATATATATATATATATATATATATATATCTTCAATCTTATTATCAATATTATTGGTTAGTTCATCTAACAGGGATTCCTTAGATGGATATAATGATGTGATGTGAAGGTTGAATTCATTCAATAGTCTACATACAATTACTTAACCAGAGCCAAGTTACATAGTTAATCTTTGATATTTTTGATGATAGTAGGTAATTAAAATGTAATGAGAGAAGGCATTGGCCTGCAGTGCAACGGTTGCTGCTTCTCTTTGTAATAGTAAGGTCTCGAGTTTGATTCCTGAAATGGGAGCTTAAATAAACTTAATATAAAAAAAAATTTAATGAGAGAAACCAGAGAGAGAGGGCATTGGATTTGGGAAATGGTTTTGGTTAATCAAATCAATACCAAGATAAGACTATGAAAAGAGGAGCGTCCTGCAATTTTAAATAGAAGTAATTGTTGAGTGCTTGCAAATTATATCCTTCATAAGGGTAATGGAGAGCGAGAAGATGTTTGGCTTGTGAAACAGAAAATTCACTGAGAGGAATATTGTTGGTGCCACACGCATTCATAACCTGAGCCCAACGCTCAAATCTTTGTTATCTGGTATCACTTGAAACATTATTAACGATCTTCCTTCCCAACCAAATTTCCTCTACGTTGAGCCACTCTCTACTGTTAGGAGGCAATGTGGCCTCAGGGGACTTGAAAATTGAAGAGTAGTGAGAAAACAATTTTAAAAACTAGTGCACAAAATTTCCTTGGTTGCTAAATATTTCCATCTCTACAACAATCATAACTCAGCTCCAAGCCCTTAATTTACAGCAACAAGGAGCTTAATTGTTTATATACATTGTCATCTAACAATTTGTGTGAAAAAAGGTATAATTCATCGCTAGGGCTTCACTGGAGGCAAAATTTACGTTGCTAGTAAATTGTTCCCTAAATAAAGACAAGGTTTGTGCAAATTAGCGCAGGTGCCACCTACTCTTGTTCAAGATGAGCATTTTAGACCAAGTGACTATCTTCATCAGCCTTGGTGGCCCAAAAACTATAGCTCCCGTCAAGCATTTCTAAGTTAACTTTAGTGTAGTGAAAATCTTTAGTGTGGTAAAAATATGCACCATGAAATTTCAGAATTGAATGAGGACCCAACTGACATTTTTCATATAGTTTAAAAAGCCACATGTTCACTTAATTTGCATCCACACAAGGTTTACATGAAAGACAATACAAAATCAGTTGCATGCCTTTCCAAAAGTGATTCTGCCATTTTCATAACTTCACTATATCTTTTTCTAACATTTGATACCATACCTTAAGAAATGTGCATTCTCCTATCTTGAAATACTAATACAAGCTTGTGAATGCCTGCAGCCACAAATGTAATCCAATCAGAGATGAACAAAAACTAATTGAGCAGAAACGTACATAAAAAACTTGTTGTTTAGCAATCTCAACTTCGAAGTAGAAAAATAAATCTTCAAAGAAATTAAATTCTGATTGGATGTCACGATATGAATTAATCACCATTTAAGAGCATACCCTATGCTATATTTTCATGCCTTGGAAGGAATTAATAATAGTTATGATTTGAAATAATGCAACCATTTGTAAACCTTAGAATCAATAAAGAGTAGAATTTATTAGTAATTAAAAATTTAATTTTGGATTTTAAATCATATGATATAGACAATTGATTTTAGAGAAATTCAATTGGATAGAACAATAGGAAAATGGTATCCTGAATTTCATAATTTTGTTTGAAGTAGATTTAGATCTCTCATACATGGAAATGGTTCTTGCTTAATATAAACATTGGTGAGTAGAGATAGAAGTTGAAGATTTCCTCACACCTTAGTCAAGCGCTAATGTTTAGTTAAAAATCAAAGTGATAATGATAAAGGTGGTAATAGATGTTAATGTAACACAACAACGATTACTAATAATTTGTTGAATATACCTGCAAATTAACGAGTGAATTTGTCAAAGAATGTCTTGAGAATTTCCTTTGACGGTGTTGGCATGCTTTTAGCACCCAACTTTTAAAAATTTTGAAATTAGGCCCCATAGGGAGATTTCCTAAATTGTTCCCATATATTGTATTAGTTCTTGCTAACCATGTTTTATGAAGTTCATGTTTCACAAAGCATCAAAAGTAGGGGAAATATTGAAATTGAACCTCAAACTCTAGTTCAAAGCTCAAAGTTCAATTTTTCATCTCTCATTGTTTCAAAAGGTACAAAGTTCCAGATTCAGGTGTAGCTGGTTCAAAGTTCAGAAGTGCATGCGTAGAGCGAATAGATTCAAAAGGGTCATTCAAAGTTCAAAGGTTTAGACTATCCCCGACAAATAAAAAATGGAATACAGAGAAATATTTGATTCATTTAAAATCTCTAATCCCCATGCCTCTTGATTTTGATAAAGTAAGGGTAGAGCTTCATGCCTTGGTTATCATTCTTGTGACAAAGGATTTTTTTGAGCTTCCTCAATCATAATTCACCATCAATATTAGAAGGGATTAACAAAGATTTATCAGTATCTTCAAAACTGTGAGGTGTCTAACCATTGACAATCTCAAAACTTACTCTCGGGATGCAAATATAAAGAAACAGAGCATCAAAATTAGGCACTGAAACAGAATGCATAGAGTTATGCATTACAGTTTTGAGAAAGGAATGTCACAAATTGATGTGTGGTATGGCTCGATGAGTGAAGCATGCAGAACCTATTTTGGAAGTCCAAATTGGGAAGGAAATAATTCAGTCCCGACCTGATTCAATTCATGATTTGGATAATACATAAAGGAATTGGAACCTTTTGGATCCTATCGATATGGAAGGAAAGGATGAAAGTGTTGATATGGAAGGAAATGATGAAAGTGTACTAACAGAGGTGCCTAACATCTTCAAGTGATCGTTTATGGAAGTCACATAGACCATCACATAGTAGCACATATATTTTTCTCCAGACATCATTTGTGAAATCGCTCCAGTCAGAATTTAAAAAACTAGGTTTTCGCCAACATATCTCAACATTAGGTCGATCCAACAGTGGAGCACAAAGTTATGCCCCCTGCATGGAGACCTAAGTTTTCTGCCAGGGAAAATACTGATTTCGGTGGGGTTAGTTATGGAAGGATTATTTCTTCACATATAATAATTATTTTAAATATTGTAATTGTATATTGTAAATCCACATGGTAAGGTGGTGATGTTAAAATAAATTAAAAATCATAATGATAACATTTTAACATTTTATCGGGGGAGTGTAATGAGAAAGGAAAGAGGACATAAGTGTTTTCAAGAATCAAGAATCAGTTATAGCAACTAAAAAAACATCATTAAGAAGAAAGAAGATTATATAAACAGCAAAAGAATAGATACAGAGGGTTCTTTCTTTTTCCAGCGGTTAGTTGGGGTTCTTCCTTTTTCCAGCAGTCAGTTGGCTACAGGGAAGGAGATAATTTTTAGAGTTCTGTAATTGTAGTGGGGAATTGAAGAGTTTATATTTTTATTTTTGTACAGCTGGTTTTTGTTGTACAAAGATAGGATGACCAGTTGGTCATTGTATTAAGCATATAAGGATAAACTAGATTTTGTATGTCTAATCAAATGGTTCTAATATATAATTTCATGATTGAAATAAATCAGTAGATGATTTTAGTCATTCTTAAATGTTGTTTTCCATGCTGTTTTCTAGATTGTGTGTATATCATAGGTTTGTTGGCCTTATGTTTCCATATATATGCAAAATATGATATTGAATTCTCCTTTACTCTTTTATGTTGGGAAGATTAGATGAGTGATCTGTTGGTCACTTATTTCTTTCTTTCTTAGTTTGTACACCAAATTGTATCCATTCTATGTTTATGGATGGATGCTTATAGGCCTTTGTGTCTTCTGGTTAAAGACATATCAAGTTCTTTTATTCATTGTAAATCTGAAGAAGGGAGCTGAGCCTTTGTATCAAAACTCAGAGAGCACTTGCACATAGCCATTGCAAGTGACTCAACTGTTAGTCATGGATTGTGTCTTGTCATTCGGGCATTCTTGAGTCATTTTGTAAACATTTATTAAAGGGACAAATATGTTTACTAATAGATTTTTGGCGACTCTGCTGGGGACCGGGAATGAAGATCAGTATCTATAATTGTTCCCTCAGTTTTTATCTCTGGATGCTGTAGATTGGTGACTCTGTATAAAGACCATGTCGAATATGAAAGTCATGAGAAGGCCAAGGCCTAATCCCTCTCTCATTGAACTTTATTCAAAGGAGGATAAAGTGTTGTGCAAGTTTGTGGACAGCTATAAAGAAAGCATTTCTCGAGCTGTCAGAAATAACATAAGCTTGCATGATGACTCCACATCTTGGCTGTTGTGGAGAAGCCTTTGTGTTAGATACCATAAGTTGAAAAATTTGGAAGAGCACAAAAGAAAGATGCGGCAACTTGAAGAAGATCTAGAAGTTGGCGATGAGGAAGCCCTAGTGACTTCATCTTATTATATCTCTTGCAATTACACAGTCATGAATAATGAAGAAGTGCAACAAGAATTGTCTGAATCTCATGATATGCAAATAAGTACAGGCTACATTGATCAGAATAATGTAAGTTTGGTGAATTTAAATGTAAGTGACTCATATGGTTTTGTCTCCCTTTTAGAACCTCAGACTCCAAGTAATGAAAGTTTTACTCTTCCCGCTACCATAAGTGATGGAAAGTTTCAAATTTTAGAATTCCCAGAATATGAAGCTTTTAGTTTTATGGAAGATAGCGATAATAGTGGTTTCTTGTATGAAAAGGTTGAAGAAGGCCCTATTCTGGAATCTTTTTGTTTTGAGAGCAATGCAACAATAAATTTTCTTGATAATACTTGTTTTGAAAATGGTGCTGAAATATGTTTTGGAAAAGACTCTTCTTCATCTGAAAGTTTGGCCAAAGGGCTGAATGTGAGAATGAACTTGGAGTAAGAAGTCATTTTGGTTAATGAAATGTTATAGCCTAAAGAGGAGAAAACAAATAGACCCTTGATGCCTTTTACACAAGAGTGTTCTCCTACAATAACTTCAGATGTTGATACATTTTTCAGCTTTGAGTCATGAAACTTCAGACTTGATTGCAGCCAAAAAGGATAATTTTAGAGGTGACAATGGTGAGAAATTGCAGCCCTTGGTAATGTTAGAAAGCCTTCACAATACCTTGTGTGTAGAAGAGGAAATTATGAATAAGTTTTTGTTCTCACTCAATCAAGAAGATTTCAGCATGACACATTCTGGTATGAACTCTCTTTTAGTTGTGAATAAAGATGGAATTTTTCCAGACATGATTTCTATAGAAAATAATGATATAATGCTTGAGAATGCTGATCCAATGGACAAAGAATTTGAAAATGTCTGTGCTAAAAGTAGTACATTTGAGAAGGACAAACAAGTGAGTGTTTTAAAGGATGCGCAATACACTTTTCAGTCATGTGTTGAAAATGAAGTTCAAAGCTTTATGTCTTTTGTTATGGATTCTCATTATTCAAAAAGATGTAAAGATCAAGATATGGCACTTTCCCCTTTTTATGATAAACTAATGGTGTGAGTACCCGATAAGAGGAATGCCAAAAAAATTCAACTCTAAGATAATATAGTTGTGCCCTATTCAAAAAATAGAAAAATGGAGGAAAAAGAAGAGTATCCAGCACAAATGGTGATTGATGTCTCAACCATAAAAGGTAAGGTTTATATACCATGCTCATTTCCCACTAATGTTGATATTGATATCATTGAAGATGTTTGCTTTGGGCTAGTAAATCAACATGATCCCTTAGATATGGTATTTTTGCGTGGTTCATTTTGTTATGATGATCATTCTCTTATCAAGAAGACTACCAATATATCCATTGAAGACTTGTACTTGCAAAAAATTGGACACTTCTACTATCATGGGTCTTATGCAAGGAAAAGACATCAAATTTGTAGTTGGTTAAGAGAAGATAATTTCAGTATTTAGGTCAGCAAATTGGGTACCTTATGGTGTATGTCATGGGGCTCCCAAAGTGAATGTGCTATTGTATTCGATCCAGATATTCATGTGATGTGTGCTATATCACTTGGTTTTGACCAGGCTACTATTTTATATAAACAGTTTGAAGATGATGTGAGATTCTATTTTTGGATGTTGGGGTATGAATCCTTTCAGTCTGAGGTTACTAATGATGCTAAAAAGTCTATGCTGGAAGACTTGGGGAATTCTGAAATTTATGCTGAGTTGTGGCTCTTTGAGGAGAATGTATACTTTTCCCAATTCTTGTGCAATTTCAATTTTACTTGTAGCAACAAGAGGTCTATCCAGACGAAGTGGTATTGTGTTCTTTCATGTGGATGCAATCCATTGTTCAGAAGAGGCTCCTACTTCTTTTAGCTAATGAATGGCTTTGTGTAATTCATTCTCTTTTTCATGTTCTTTGTGGTGTGGTCTCCTCACTAGTCCATTCCAGTATATAAGTTTTCCCTGTTTTAGTTTGTTGTTTCTTTGATATTAGTTTAGGTGTTTGGAGTAGTTTGTTTTGCTTTTCGATTTGTCCTGGTTGTCGCTTTGCTCTCCCCGTAAGCAGCCCCTCTTTCTTTTATGCGATTTGACTCTACTACCCAATGGACTAGGCACTGGTCTTTTGACCAAAAATGTTGGATTCTTTATGTGCCTTACATACACATATCCCCAATCAGAGCCAACTATTGGCTTTCTTTTAGCACCCAACTTTTAAAATTTTTGAAATTAGGCCCCATAGGGAGATTTCCTAAATTGTTCCCATATATTGTATTAGTTCTTGCTAACCATGTTTTATGAAGTTCATGTTTCACAAAGGAGAAACATGAAAAGGAGGGGAGATATTGAAATTGAACCTCAAACTCTAGTTCCAAGTTTAAAGTTCAATTTTTCATCTCTCATTGTTTCAAAAGGTACAAAGTTCAAGATTTAGGTGTAGTTGGTTCAAAGTTCAGAAGTGCATGCGAAGAGCGAATAGATTCAAAAGGGTCATTCAAAGTTCAAAGGTTCAGACTGTCCTCGAAAAATAAAAAATGGAATACCAAGAAATATTTGATTAATTTAAAATCTCTAATCCCCATGCCTCTTGATTTTGATAAAGTAAGGGTAGAGCTTCATGCCTTGGTTATCATTCTTGTGACAAAGGTTTTTTTTTGAACTTCCTCAATCATAATTCACCCTCAATATCAGAAGGGATTAACAAAGATTAGGTGTCTAACCATTGACAAACTCAAAACTTACTCCCAGGATGCAAATATAATGAAATAGAGCATCACAATGAGGCACTAAAATAGAATGCATAGAGTTATGCATTGCGGGTTTGAGAAAGGAATGTCACAAATTGATGTGTGGTGTGGCCCGATGAGTGAAGGATGCAGAACCTATTTTGGAAGCCCAAATTGGGAAGGAAATAATTCAGTCCTGACTTGATTCAATTCATGATTTGGATAATACATCAAGGTATTGGAACCTTCTAGATCCTATCAATATGGAAGGAAAGGATGAAAGTGTAGTAACAGAGGTGCCTAACATCTTCAAGTGACTGTTTATGGCAGTTGCATAGACCATCACATAGTAGCACATATTTTTTGCTGCGGTCATCATTCGTGCAATTGATCCAGTCAAAATTTAAAAAACTAGGTTTCAGCCAACATATCTCAAAATTAGGTCGATCCAATGGTGGAGCACAAAGTTATGCCCCCTCATGGAGACCTAAGTTTTGTGCCAGAGAAAATATTGATTTCGGTGAGGTTAGTTATGGAAGGATTATTTCTTGACATATGACAATTATTTTAAACATATTAATTGTATATTGAAAATCCACATGATAAGGTGGTGATGTTAAAATAAATTAAAAATCATAATGATAACATTTTAACATTTTATCGGGGGACTGTAATGAGAAATGAAAGAGGACATAAGTGTTTTCAAGAATCAAGAATCAGTTATAGCAACTAAAAAAACATCATCAGGAAGAAGGGTATGTGCAAGATCATGAGGGGCCAAACTATGCCCTTAAGTGGCAATGAAAATTCAGCAAATCAGAGTTAGTCAACTTGACGTGAAAATTTGAACTAGCTATCAACCTAATACCAAAAAGTTTTAAGAATATAATATGTAGGAAATTGAATTTAGTTTCTAAACTACTAGGGCTTTTCTAAAAAAAATTAATATAATTGGTGAAAAGTATAGATTTCAATGCGGCAGTACAAAAATTTTAGGAAAAAAATAAGAAGTAGGTGTATGTCTGACCACCTTAATCATGATCAAATGATAATATTTTTTTATAAGATTTTATATATAAGTAGTAGACTCGTGCTTGGATGTGACGCATATTTTTTTGTAATTTTACTCCAAAAAAAAATTAATTATGAATTCTATGCTACAACATTTTCAGAATAAAAAAACTCCCGTGTCTGACCACCTTAACTCATTCAAAATTTTACAAAATTCAATTTATTTTTTTTCCTTGTAGTAGGCGAAGCATAGAATGTGACGCATTTCTTGGATTTCAAAAATGTTATACCGTCTGAAAGTTATAGTCATTTTTCAGTCAGTATTTAAATCAACATTTTAGAGGTAACTCAATTAGAAAATAACTAATAATTACTTACCGAATTCAAAATTTGATAGCAATTATATTGATAGAAAGCTGATAATCTCCTTAAAATACCCTTTCATCAAATTCGGGTGAAAAAAAAATTGTCAGCTACATGGTCAAAGTCTAAAACTCAGAGAAACAAGGGAAAAACATATTTTTGTGACATTTGAAGAGTTGACCAGGTAGGTTTGGTGCACAAAGCAATACCGAGCCTAATCGGGTACCCAAAAATCCCAACAGAATTTTGAATTTTAAATTTTTCCTCCCCTTTCTCCCTCTTAATTTATTTCCAACCCCTTTCTCCCTCCAATTTCTCCATACTTCAATATATTATATATAAAAAATGATATATTAGATTATATATTATATATATTAAATATTACATAATATCTATTATATATTAAATATTCTATAATATACATTTTACATTAAATATTATATAATATATATTAATATTAAATGTTACATTATACATCATATATTATATATTATTTTATATGTATTATATATTAATATGTATTTTACAATATATCACATGATATCTTTATATTTAAATTGTATGTAATATATATTTTACATACATACATACATACATACATACATACATACATATATATATATATATATATACATACACACATATACATATATATATATATATATATATATATATACATACATATATATATACATATATATATATATATATACATATATATATATATATATATATATATATATATATATATATATAATATATATATATATATATATATATATTATATATATAGACACACACACACACACACACACACACACACATATATATATATAATATGTATTATATATTATATATAAAAATATTGTTGTATATATAATAAAATTAAGTATAGTATATATATAATATATATATTATATAGGACATATTAATACATAGGTTAATTGCACCACTATAAGGCATCCAAAAGATTTCCAAAGGGGTCATAGAGGGTTCTTAAGGGTCCTAACACTTGAGAAAGTGTACTAGGACCCCTTAGGTCCTTGTGTAACCCCTGACAACACATTAGAGCACTCAATTGTGTCCCAAGGGGTCGTACGACCCCTTGGGACACACTTTAGTGTTGAAATGTGTCAAAAGGGGTCATGGAGACTTCCTAGGGGTCATAGTACACCTTATCATGCGTAGGACCCCTAGGAAGTCTCCATGACCCCTTTTGACACATTTCAACACTTAAGTATGTCCCAAGGGGTTGTATGACCCCATTAGGACAAAACTTGAGTGTTCTAATGTGTTGAAAGGGGTCAGCGGGACTTCCTACGGGTCCTAGTATGCTATATCACGCATTAGGACCTCTAAGAAGTCCCGATGACTCCCTTTGACACATTTCCAACACTCAAGTGTGTTCCAAGGGGTCATATGACCCTCTTATGACACACTTGAGAGTTTCTAATGTGTCAAATGGGGGTCATGGGAAACTTCTAAGGTGTCCTAACATGTGATATGGCATACTAGGACCCCTAGGAAGTCCCCATGACCCATTTTGACACATTTCAACACTCAAGTGTGTTCCAAGGGGTCGTATGACACCATAGGACACACTTGAGTGTTCTAATGTGTCTGAAGGGGTGCATGGGCACTTCCTAGGGGTCCTAGTACACCTTCTAACATGTTAGGACCTCTAGGAAGTCTCGATGACCCCTTTTGACACATTTCAACACTCAAGTGTGTTCCAAGGGGTTGTATGACACCTTAGGACACACTTGAGAGTTCTATTATGTTGAAAGGGGTCATGGAGACTTCCTAGGGGTCCTAACGCGTGATAAGGAGTGCTAGGACCCCTAGGAAGTCCCCATGACCCCTTTTGAAACATTTCAACACTCAAGTATGACCCCTTAGGACACACTTGAGTGTTCTTATGTGTCAAAAGGGGTCATGGGGACTTCCTAGGGGTCCTAGTACGGCTTATCACGTGTTAGGACCCCTACGAAGTCCCCACGACCTCTTTTGACACATTTCAACACTCAAGTGTGTCCCAAGGGGTCATATGACCCCTTAGGACACACTTGAGTGTTTTTGTGTGTCAAAAGGGGTCATGTGGACTTCCTAGGGGTCCTAGTGTGCCTTATCACGCATTAGGACCCCTAGGAAGTACCGATGACCCCTTTTGACACATTTCAACACTCAAGTGTGTCCCAAGGGGTCATATGACCCCTTAGGACACACTTGAGAGTTCTCATGTGTCAAAAGGGGTCATGGGGACTTCCTAGGGGTCCTAGTATGCCTTATCACATGTTAGGACCCCTAGGAAATCCCCATGATCCCTATTGACACATTGGAATGCTCAAGTGTGTCCTAAGGGGTCTTATGACCCCTTCAAACACACATGAGCATTAAAATGTTTCAAAAGGGGTCATGGGGACTTCCTAGGGGTACTAGTATGCCTTATCACACATTAGGACCCCTAGGAAGTCCCCATGACCCTATTGACACATTGGAATACTCAAGTGTGTCCTAAGAGGTCCTACAACCCCTTCAGACATAGTTGTGCATTCAAATGTTTCAAATGGGGTCACGAGGACTTCCTAAGGGTCCCTAGTATGCCTTATTATGCGCTAGGACCCCTAGGAAAGTCCCCATGACCCCTTTTTGACACATTAGAACCCTCAAGTGTGTCCTATGGGATCCTACGACCCCCTTCAGACACACTTGAGGGTTCAAATGTGTCAAAAGTGGTCATGGGGACTTCCTAGGGGTCAACCCCTTAGGACACACTTGAGGGTTCTAATGTGTCAAGAGGGTTCATGGGGACTTCCTAGGGGTCCTAGTATGCCTTATCATGCATTAGGACCCCTAGTAAGTCCCCCATGACTCCTTTTGACACATTAGAATCCTCAAGTGTATTCCAAGAGGTCCATAGGAGCCGTTCAAAACACACTTGAGGGTTCAAATGTGTCAAAAAGGGGTCATGGGGACTTTCTAGGGGTCCACCCCTTAGGACACACTTGAGGGTTCTAATGTGTTAAAAGGGGTCTTTCAGACTTCTTAGGGGTCTTAGTATGCCTTACCACGCGTTAGGACTCCTAGGAAGTCCCCCATGACTCTTTTTGAAACATTAGAACCCTCAAGTGTGTTCCAAGGGGTCGTAGGACCCCTTCAGACACACTTGAGGGTTCAAATATGTCAAAAAGGGGTCATGGGGACTTTGTAGGGGTCCTAGTATGCCTTATTACATGTTAGGACCCCTAGGAAGTCCCCATGACCCCTTTTGACACATTAGAACCCTCAAGTGTGTCCTAAGGGGTTGTAGGACCCCTTCGGATGCACTTGAGGGTTCAAATGTGTCAAAGGGGGTCATGGGGACTTCATAGGGCTCCTAGTATGCCTTATCATGTGTTAGGACCCCTAGGAAGTCCCCATGACCCTTTTTGACACATTGAAATGCTCGAGTGCTACCACCCCCTTCAAAACACACTCGAGCATTCCAATGTGTCAAAAGGGGTCATGGGGACTTCCTAAGGGTCCTAACGCATGATAAGGTGTACTAGGACTCTTAGGAAGTCCCCATGAACCATTTTGACATATTTGAACCCTCAAGTGTGTTCGAAGGGGTCCTATGACCCCTTAGGACACACTTGAGGGTTCTAATGTGTCAAAAGGAGTCATTGGGACTTCCTAGGGGTCCTAACGTGTGATAAGTTGTACTAGGACCCCTAGGTAGTCCCAATGACCCCTTTTGGACACATTTGAACCCTCTAGTGTGTCTGAAGGGGTCCTAGTACAACATACAATTTAAATATTATGATCTATAAAGTTTATATATATATATATACATATATATATATATATATACATATATATATATATATACATATATATATATATATATACATATATATATACATATATATATACATATATATATATACATATATATATACATATATATATATACATATATATATATACATATATATATATATATACATATATGTATATATATATATATATGTATATATATATATATATATATGTATATATATATATATATATATGTATATATATATATATATATAAGATATTATTATATAAAATATATATTAAATATATAATTATATCTATAATACATATTCAAAAATATATAAAATATTTACATAATACCCCTTAAACGTTATATATATATATATATATAGATATATATATATATATATATATATATATATATAGATATATATATATATATATATATATATATATATATATATATATATATATATATATATATATATATATATATATATAAAATTTGTACATATATTTATATAGTATAAACGTTAAATATAATTATATACAATACATATTAATATATAAAAAAAAATTAATTTATAAAATATTATAATATAAAATATATAAATTTAATATATAATTATATATATAATACATATTTAAACATTATATATAAAATTTTAATTTTTTCATAAACTCCCGTCGTTTTTTTCATACTCAACAAAATCGGGTACCCGATTTCAAAAACGTCAATTTTTTCATATAGTCCTGTCGTTGTTTCATACTCGGCAAAATCGGGCACTCGATTAGGCTTGTGCTTTGGTGTCAGGTTTGCCTAGGTGTACTGACACCCAGGCCTACTCAAAAGTCAACATACATTTTCATGTGCTTTTGGACGACTAAAAAGTGGATATTTTTACATCGCCACTTTTTGGGCCCCTCATGATCTTACACATACCCAGAAAGAAGATTATATAAACAACGAAAGAATAGATATAGAGGGTTCTTTCTTTTTCCAGCGGTTAGTTGGCTATAGGGGAAGGAGATAATTTTTAGAGTTTCTGTAATTGCAGTGGGGAATTGGAGAGTTTATATTTTTGATTTTGCAGAGCTGGCTTTTGTTGTGCAAAGATAGGATGACCCAATTGGTCATTGTATTAAGCATATAAGGATAAACTAGATTTTGTATGTCTAGTCAGTTGGTTCTGATATATAATTTCTTGATTGAAATAAATCAATAGGTAATTTTAGTCATTCTTGAATGCTATTTTCTATGCTTTTTCCAGATTGTGTGTGTATCATAGGTCTGTTGGCCTTATGTTTCCATATATATGCAAAATATGATATTGAATTCTCCTTTAATCTTCTGTGTTGGGAAGATTAGATGAGTGATCTTTTGGTCACTTATTTCTTTCTTTCTTAGTTTGTACACCAAATTGTATTCATTCTGTGTTCATGGATGGATGCTTATAGGCCTTTGTGTCTTTTGGTTAAAGACATATCAAGTTCTTTTATTCATTGTAAATTTGAAGAAGGGAGCTGAGCCTTCATATCAAAACTCAGAGAGCACTTGCACATAGCCATTGCAAGTGACTCAACTGTTAGTCATAGATTGTGTCTTGTTATTCGGGCATTCTTGAGTCATTTTGTAAACATTTATTAAAGGGACAAATCTATTTACTAACAGATTTTTGGCGACTCTGCTAGGGACCGAGAACGAAGATTAGTATCTATAATTGTTCCCTAAGTTTTTATTTCCAGATGCTGGAGATTGGTGACTCTTTATAAAGACCATGTCGAATATGAAAGTCATGAGAAGGCCAAGGCCTAATCCCTCTCTCATGGAACTTTATTCAATGGAGGATAAAGTGTTGCACAAGTTTGTGGACAACTATAAAGAAAGCATTTCTCAAGCTATCAGAAATAACATAAGCTTGCATGATGATTCCACATCTTGGCTGTTGTGGAGAAGCCTTTGTGTTAGATACCATAAGTTGAAAAATTTGGAAGAGCACAAAAGAAAGATGCAGTAGCTTGAGGAAGATCTAGAAGTTGGTGATGAGGAAGCCTTGATGATTTCATCTTATTATATCTCTTGCAATTACATGGTCATGAATAATGAAGAAGTGCAACAAGAATTGTCTGAATCTTATGATATGCAAATAAGTACAGGCTGCATTGATCAGAATAATGTAAGTTTGGTGAATTTAAATGTAAGTGACTCATTTGGTTTTGTCACCCTTTCAGAACCTCAAACTCCAAGTAATGAAAGTTTTACTCTTCCCGCTACCATAAGTGATGGAAAGTTTCAAATTTTAGAATTCCCAGAATATGAAGCTTTTAGTTTCATGGAAGATAGCGATAATAGTGGTTTCTTGTATGAAAAGGTTGAAGAGGGCCCTATTCTAGAATCTTTTTATTTTGAGACTAATGCAGCAGTAAACTTTCTTGATAATACTTGTTTTGAAAATGGTGCTGAAATATGTTTTGGAAAAGACTCTTCTTCATTTGAAAGTTTGGCCAAAGGGTTGAATGTGGGAATGAACTTGGAGTAAGAAGTCTTTTTGGTTAATGAAATGTTACAACCTAAAGAGGAGAAAACAAATAGACCCTTGATGCCTTTTACGCAAGAGTGTTCTCCTACAATGACTTCAGATGTTGATACATTTTCAGCTTTGAGTCATGAAACTTCAGACTTGATTGTAGCCAAGATTGATAATTTTAGAGGTGACAATGGTGAGAAATTGCAGCCCTTGGTAATGTTAGAAAGCCTTTCACAATACCTCATGTGCAGAAGAGGAAATTATGAATCAGTTTTTGTTCTCACTCAATCAAGAAGATTCCAACATGACACATTTTGGTATGAACTCTCTTTTAGTTGTGAATAAAGATGGAATTTTTCTAGACATGATTTCTATGAAAAATAATGATATAATGCTTGAGAATGCTGATCCAATGGATAAAGAATTTGAAAATGTCTGTGCTAAAAGTGGTACATTTAAGATGGACAAACAAGTGAGTGTTTTAAAGGATGTGCAATACACTTTTCAGTCATGTGTTGAAAATGAAGTTCAAAGCTTTATGTCTTTTGTTATGGATTCTCATTATTCAAAAAGATGTAATGATCAGGATATGGCACTTTCCCTTTTTTATGATAAACTAATGGTGTGTGTACCGGATAAGAGGAATGCCAAAATATTTTAACTCCAAGATAATATAGTTGTGCCCTTTTCAAAAAATAGAAAAATGGAGGAAAAAGAAGAGTATCTAGCACAAATGGTGATTGATGTCTCAACCATAAAAGGTAAGGTTTATATACCATGCTCATTTCCCGCTAATGCTGATATTGATATCATTGAAGATGTTTTCTTTGGGCTGGTAAATCCGCATGATCCCTTAGATATGGTATTTTGTCGTGGTTCATTTTGTTATGATGATCATTCTCTTGTGAAGAAGACTACCAATATATCCATTGAAGACCTGTACTTGTAGCAAATTGGACACTTTTGTTGTCATGGGTCTTATGAAAGGAAAAGACATCAAATTTGTAGTTGGTTAAGCGAAGGTAATTTTAGTATTTAGGTCAATAAATTGGGTACATTATGGTGTATGTCATGGGGCTCCCAAAGTGAATGCACTGTTGTATTCGATCCAGATATTCATGTGATGTGTGCCATATCATTTGGTTTTGACCACACTACTGTTTTATATAAACAGTTCGAAGCTGATGTGATATTCTCTTTTTGGATGTTGGGGTATGAATCCTTTAAGTTTGAGGTTACTAATGATGCTGAAAATTCTATTGCGCTGGAAGACTTGGGGAATTTTGAAATTTATGATGAATTGTGGCTCTTTGAGGAAAATGTATACTTTGCCCAATTCTTGCAGAATATCAATTTTACTTGCAGCAACAAGAGGTCTATCCAGACAAAGCGGTGCTGGGTTCTTTCATGCGGATTCAATCCATTGTTCAGAAGACGCTCCTACTCCCGTCAGCCAGTGAATGGCTTTGTGTAAGTCATTCTCTTTTTCATGTTCTTTGTGGTGAGGTCTCCTCACTAGTTCATTCCAGTATATAAGTTTTCCTTGTCTTAGTTTGTTGTTGCTTTGCAATTAGTTTAGGTGTTTGGAGTAGTTTGTTTAGCTTTTCACTTTGTTTTGGTTGTTGCCCTGCTCTCCTCGTAAGCAGCCCCTCTTTCTTTTATGCGCTTTGACCCTGCTACCCAATGGACTAGGCACTGATCTTTTGACCAGAAATGTTAGATTCTTTATGCGCCTTTCATGCACATATCCCCAATCAGAGTCAACTGTTGGCTTGCTTTTAGCACCCAACTTTTAAAAATTTTGAAATTAGGCCCCATAGGGAGATTTCCTAAATTGTTCCCATATATTGTATTAGTTCTTTCTAACCATGTTTTATGAAGTTCATGTTTCACAAAGGAGAAGCATCAAAAGTAGGGGAGATATTGAAATTGAACCTCAAACTCTAGTTCAAAGTTCAAAGTTCAATTTTTCATCTCTCATTGTTTCAAAAGGTACAAAGTTCAAGATTAAGGTGTAGCTGGTTCAAAGTTCAGGGGTGCATGTGAAGAGTGAACATATTCAAAAGGCTCGTTCAAAGTTCAAAAGTTCAGATTGTCCCCGACAAATAAAAAATGGAATACAGAGAAATATTTGATTAATTTAAAATCTCTAATCCCCATGCCTCTTGATTTTGATAAAGTAAGGGTAGAGCTTCATGCCTTGGTTATCATTCTTGTGAAAAAGGATTTTTTTTGAACTTCCTCAATCATAATTCACCCTAAATATTATAAGGGATTAACAAAGATTTATCAATATCTTCAAAACTATGAGGTGTCTAGCCATTAACAATCTCAAAACTTACTCCCGAGATGCAAATATAAAGAAATAGAGCATCACAATGAGGCACTGAAATAGAATGCATAGAGTTATGCATTGTGGGTTTGAGAAAGGAATGTCACAAATTGATGTGTGGTATGGCCTGATTTGTGAAGGATGCTAAACCTATTTTGGAAGTCCAAATTGGGAAGGAAATAATTCAGTCCCGACCTAATTCAATACATGATTTGGATAATACATCAAGGAATTGGAACCTTTTGGATCCTATCTATATGGAAGGAAAGGATGAAAGTGTTGATATGAAAGGAAAGTATGAAAGTGTAGTAACCGAGGTGCCTAACATCTTCAAGTGACCATTTATGGTAGTCACATAAACCATCACATAGTAGCACATATATTTTTCTGCGCACGTCATTTGTGCAATCGGTCCAGTCAAAATTTAAAAAGCTAGGTTTCAGCCAACATATCTCAAAATTAGGTCGATCCAACGGTGGACCACAAAGTTATGGCCCCCGCACGGAGACCTAAGTTTTCTACCAGGGAAAATACTGATTTCGGCGGGGTTAGTTATGGAAGGATTATTTCTTGACATATGAAAATTATTTTAAACATAGTAATTATATATTGGAAATCCACATGATAAGGTGGTGATGTTAAAATAAATTAAAAATCATAATGATAACATTTTAACATTTTATCGGGGAGTGTAATGAGAAAGGAAAGAGGACATAAATGTTTTCAAGAATCAAGAATCAGTTATAGCAACTAAAAAACATCATCAGGAAGAAAGAAGATTATAGAAACAACAAAAGAATAGATACATAGGGTTCTTTCTTTTTCCAATGGTCAGTTGGGGTTCTTTCTTTTTCCAACGGTCAGTTGGCTACAGGGGAAGGAGATAATTTTCAGAGTTTTGTAATTGCAGTGGGGAATTGGAGAGTTTATATTTTTATTTTTTTAGAGCTGGTTTTTGTTGTGCAAAGATAGGATGACCAGTTGGTCATTGTATTAAGCATATAAGGATAAACTAGATTTTGTATGTCTAATCAGTTGGTTCTGATATATAATTTCTTGATTGAAATAAATCAGTAGGTGATTTTAGTCATTCTTAAATGCTATTTTTCTATGCTTTTTCCAGATTGTGTGTGTATCATAGGTTTGTTGGCCTTATGTTTCCATATATATGCAAAATATGATATTGAATTCTCCTTTACTCTTATGTGTTGGGAAGATTAGATGAGTGATCTTTTGGTCACTTATTTCTTTCTTTCTTAGTTTGTACACCAAATTGTATTCAGTCTATGTTTATGGATGGATGCTTATAGGCCTTTGTGTCTTCTGGTTAAAGACACATCAAGTTCTTTTATTCATTGTAAGTCTGAAGAAGGGAGCTGAGCCTTTGTATCAAAACTCAGAGAGTACTTGCACATAGCCATTGCAAGTGACTCAACTTTTAGTCACAGATTGTGTCTTGTTATTTGGGCATTCTTGAGTCATTTTGTAAACATTTATTAAAGGGACAAATTTGTTTACTAAGAAATGGCAAATATTGCATTATGACTGTTGAGGTATTGGTTGTCTTTAATTCTAATAAAGGATGAATATTAATAATTACTTACAAAATAATAAATGATTTTGAATTTTTTGTGAATGTTAGTTTCATGATGATGATCATTTCCATGTGCCCCGTCCTTAAACATACATAGCTTAAGAAAAATAATTTAAAAATTTTAGTTGCCATGGCTTTAGTTAATTGCCAAATCCCATAAATCCTGTCCTTGGAATGTGAGAATTCAATTTTTAAATTTGAAACACAATTAAACCAAAAATCATGCATATGGAAAAGAATCATGCATCTCAGAAATCAATTTGAAGTAGTAGAATTCATCCAAGACATTAATTCAAGGTGATAAAATCACACCTTAAAGAATTTTTATTTTTTTAAACCACATTTGTATGATTATGTGATATGACCATATCTCATAGCTAAGAAAAACAAAATTCACTCAAATTCTTCAAGGCTAGATTTTGGTGATTTTATAATCAATTCATATGTTTTGACATTTTCCTCTCAATTGTAATGTAATTCTTTGTTTGGCCCAAAAATGCCCTCAAAATAGTCATTCACCACGAGCCATGTTCAAACCTTTTATTGAAAATTGAATTCATTAACTTTGATTTTGGTGAAATGAAAGTCAAATTCATCTTTTGCATGCCTCCTAGACACAATAGAATAACCAAAAGTATTTCTCAAATTATGAAAAAACTACAAACACCCAAAATATATAAAAGAAAGTATATTTACCAAAAAAATAATTATTTTAACCGATCAAATATCGTTTCTTATCAATTCAAGAAATTATTCTAGCACCTCCTCTATTTTGGGCATTCCTCTTTAAGGCGACATCTTCAAGCTCTTACTGCTTAAGACTTCCCTCTCACTTGCAACAACCCACATGATATTCTTCATAACTGCTTATTACTTTTCACTTGTAGATTCTATTATAGACAACAAAGGCTTAGGACAACAGAATTTGATACCAACTGATAAGGACAAACGAATTTGATACCAATTGATATAAGAGAGAATCCTCCTCTTGCCTATAAAGTTCAAATCTCAAGAAAAAAAAATGATTACCAAGACTCTCTACATACCATAAGATTGCAACAAAAAAATCACTTTTACAAAAAAAAAAAAATATCAAGTTAAAATATATTGTGACAACATCACACATATAGTCTCCCCTAAGTGGCCTCTCAAATATAACCTACTCTCTCACAACTGCACATATGCAGCCCAATTGTTTTTTAATGTGCTATCTACTCTTTTTAAATCTATGATGAAAAACTTTTCTGTTCCATTCCCAAATTGGTGCTTTGTATTCAAACATGGAAAACCCATGAACATTGAAGGAGAGACACCTATCGAAAACAAAACTAAAACTAAAGACAATGAACTGAAATATTTTTGGTGGTTTCGATTGCCTATCCGCCTTGCACAACTTTCTAGCATGAGATTCTATTTTTTCCTCATCCTCATATAATTGGAAACTTTTTTTTATTTGATTTTATGTGTTAACCTTGTCCTCATTGGATTTGACTGAATAACTTCTTTTTCTCAGTTCTTAATGTAGATTTTTTTATCTTAACATCTATATCTCTCTCAAAATCTCTATCTTATTCTTGTTTATGCATTACAATTTTATGACATAAATCTTTCTTAATAAATTATTAGATTATTCATTTAGTTTTGTATTTCTAACATGATATTATAGGTCATGTTTTGATAATTTAAGTACTATATTTCTTGATTGGAAGATTAGAATTTTCTTTTTTAGAAAGTCGTATAAATTATAAATTTGATCTCATCTTACATTTTGAATAACATAAATAATTAGAAAGGATTTATAAAAATATATTAATATCTTATTTTGCATGTATGTTTTGGTAAGATCTAAATGCTTACATGTCTCCTAGCTATATTATGAATGCTTTCTTCTATTCTTACCCGTCTAAAATTATTATGATAAAAAGTATTTCATGTTGAGTTGTATTAGGAGATTTTATGACATAGTAACAAACACAATTGTGTTTCTTAGCTCAAGTTACCTACTCAGCATTGAGACATTTTTAGTTTAAAAAAACCTCACCATTGCATCCATAAATGTCAATCTATCTTATTTGTGTAAAAAGGTTGTCAAATTTAGCTACACAAAATATTTTTTTAAAAAGAAAAGTATTAGAGGTCACGCGAGTAAATAATTCAAAGTAATTCTTTTATATACAAAGTTAATTAATTGTTAGAGGTCAACCTTTTGTATTCACATCAAATGTTAGTAGCTAGATTATTCAAGCATCTACCCAAAAGTGATTTCTCACATAGATCCATTGCAAATTTGGATCTGTATGAGATAGATAGAGAGGAAAAAAATGTCTCTCTCGCTCTCCCATTTTGATTAAATGTTTCAGTCTCTTTGGTGATTTTATAACTCCTTGGATCATCTCAATTGTTTGCTCCATCATCTCTCTTGCATCCAATCTCATTCTCACCTTTAATTTACCATGCTCTGAATTCTTGGCTTTGAAGGGGAGTCATTCTGTAGCTCACACTCACTCATTTTTACTTGACATAGCATATAGAATAGTGTTCTTAACCTTCTTTTACTATAATTTTATCATTTTTAGATTATCAATTATCACATATCTTTGCTTTGGTTGTTCATGGAGGTGGAAACACCAAAATGATGGCCTGACTTCCCATTATAGATAATTTTCCACCTTTGTAAATCTAGAATTAATGGAGAATTGCAAGTGTTGCAATGGAAATTAACGCTAATGCATCCTTTACACAATAAATTGGCTTCTTATTAACTCATTGAAGCCTACACATAAAATTAAAAGGATCATTTTGCAGAGTACAAGTTCTTAGTCTTAATATAAATGCCATAGCTACCATTTACAATATTTTAATATTTACACTGAAGACATGTTTGCTTCATTAATTAGTATTTTTCCTCATTAGTCAATATTTTCTTAATGCTTATTATTGAGGATGTTATTACTCTATGAACTTATCACCTATATTTATCCTCAGTAATATTTTTGATGTAACTAAGAGAATCAAAATAAGATTTAATAATAATTTAATTATAATTTGATATCTTGTTTGTCTCAATATTTAATCTACTTAGCAAAGGTCTTAATTTATATATTTTTAAATAATGTAAAATATTGAGATTTTTCAATTAATGTTCTATTTGTCAAAAAATAATCCATTTTTTCAAATGTCATAATATAATGGTACTTGAGGTCCTCTTATGATCTTCAAACAATTTCATTGTGTTTTTATTACTTTCAAGGGATGATGTATGTATGGCTAGGGTTGAATGAATTAATTAGTTCTTGCCAATAGGCAGGTAAACTATAGCATTGATAGGATGCAATTTTTTTAGTCATGAAGCAATCACAATCTATACTTTTAAAAAAAAAAACTACTATTACAACTTATAGTTGGAAATTATTTTTGGATGTCATCATTTATAAAATAATATTTATTATTTTACCTATTGGCTACTGTTAGAAACAATCATGATAAAATTAGTTTTTAAATTTTTTTTTTTCTATTTATGTCTTGAATGATTATAATATTTTAAAAGTCTTTGCATTTATTTCACATTTCTACTAAACATCAAATGCATTTTGAAATGTTGAATGAGGCTGGTGAGATATTCCACTAAAATAAATTCTCCTAGAATCGATTGGACACAAAGTTTTGTAGTCACAAATCAATCACAATCTATAATTAAAAAACTATTGTTACAACTTTATAGGTGGAAATTATAATTTGGATTTAGTTAGTTGTAAAATAATATTTATTCCTTTTCCTATTGGCTAATGTTGGAAACAATTGGTGAAATTAATTTTCTATTTTTTCTTTTTCTATTTATGCTTGAATGAGACTAATATTTTAAAAGTCTTTGCATTTATTTCATATTTCTACTTCACACATTAAATACAATTTGAAATGTTGAATGGGGTTGGTAAGATATTCCACTAAAATAATTTCTCCTAAACTTTATGTAGTCACTAGTTCCATAAAAAACTAGAGAAATCTTATTTTATAGAAAACGAAAAATTTGTAAAAATTACTAGAAATCTTATCTTAGAGTATGAACAAATAAATATTGATTTCTTTGTCTTTCAAATAGTGATTTGAGTAGATAATCTATAGACTTTCTATCTTAGGTACACATTACTTTTTTAGTCATGATTATGTCTTGATGTTACTAATATTTTAAAAGCCTTTGCATTTATTTCATATCTCTTTTGCAAGCATTAAATGTCATTTGAAATGTTTAATGGGGCATGAAAACAGTTGGTAAGATATTCCACTAAAATAATTTCTCCTAAATTTATGTAGAAAGAAATCTTATTTCATAGAAATAAGAAAATATGTAAAAATATTTACAAATTTTATCTTGGAGCACAAACAAATAAATATAAATTTATTTTGGTAGAGTGCAAATTAAATGCAATTTTATACAAATCTTTAGTAGATAAATCACAAATTATATATTGTAGGGTTAGATTAAATATTGAGTGCATAGATCATTCTGGAAACCTTTGAACAATTTTAAAATTTCTAGCATTAATGAATGCATAGAGCATTTTCAAACAGTTTGAACAATTTCAAAAGTTTTATCATATTAACTTATGAATTGTTAGAGACAAAACCCTTAAGAACAATTTGAAAAATTCTACAGATTTCTCCAGGTTGTTGAAGTGGTAAATCTTTGTGGGAAAGCACTAGATTTTGAATTCTCAATTGATACTAGTCAATTATTCTTAAAATTGTGGTGTCTAGTGTCTTTTTACCCATACTTTATTTTCTTGCTTATTTCTTATCCCTCCCCGCTTGATTTTCTTTTCTTAAAATTATGGTGTCTCGTATCTTTTTACCCATGCTTTATTTTCTTTCTTATTTCTTATCCCTCTCTACTTGATTTTATTCCTTCTTTCCAATATTTATTTTTCTTACATCACTTCAAGTGGAGATTTTAAATTTAAATGGCAAGGCATTAGATTGAAACTTAGAAATTGCCCACTTCTCATGTACAATTTAGTTTTTTGTAGCTTTTGGGGCCTTGATTCAACAAATTTTTTAATCAATTCATTCATTTTAGCATGACTGTATCCTGAAGCAAGCTGACCCAATTGTTCAACATGAAAGAAAACAATATATTTTCTTTGTTTCATAAGCTCACAAAGTGGCCTAAGCTCAGAAGTTTCAACACTATCATCCTTAGCATGGTCAGCTTGGTGTCTTGGTGTTGTTTCCATTCCCCTCCTTGGAAGATGAGCAATTGACAGTCTCAGATGTGGAGAAAACACAACTAATTTCACTTGAAGGCTAGAATGGTCTTACTACTAATCCACTTGCCCATTTTCAGTCTATAGTATCATGTTTCTTTGGAGTAAAAGCACATTAATCTATCACCATTTTACAAAGGAAAACTAACAAAATCAAAGTTGTTCAACTTCAATAGTATAAAAATGACATTTATGTTTGGAATTTGAAGATGATGTAAACTAATTAAATGTGATAAAATGGATGAAGTTTATGATTAATATTTTTAATAATTTTTTTGAATAAGAATTGGTATGTTTTTTTAATTTTTAAAGATGATTTTTTAGTTCCTGAAAAATGTTGAAAATTAGGGGTCTAGTTCCCACCAAAAAATTATATGTAAATAAACATTTTTTCTCCTAATTTCAAAATATGTCATAGATAATATATATAGCTAGTGCATGAAGAAATAAAAATTGTTTTATGACCTATATTTTCTCTTTTATAACAATTTAAATTCCAACTCACTGAAATCGACAGTTTTCATCTCGCACCATATTTTCATAACAAATCTTTCACAATAACACACATACACACACACACACACACACACACACACACACACACACATATTCTTGAAGAGGACTCTCTCCTCTAGTGTACCATATGTTTTTCAAAATTATTTAATATGATTTACTATTTTTTTCTTTCTCTAAATCAACATTTCCTTAACTGTTAAAATACCTACTTGCAATATTTTTTAATTACAATAAACTATGTCTAACTAAAATACTATAAAATTGATATGAGGATATTCTTGACTCTGATATCTACAAAAGGGTATTTTTTATTTATTTTTAAATATCATGAAAAAGGTTAGGAGTTATTGAAATGCCACTTTTCTAGAATAATTTTATTTTTACATATGGTAATTAGACCCAAAGTGGTATAAAACATGCATTTAATAGATATTTTCAATTGGAAAAGTTAAAACACTTGTCTAACTTAGCTAGAGTGAATCTAGGTAGACCATATGTTTGACCAAAATTAATTTTTAGATAGAAATACTAAAATTCAGCTGTGCTGATAAGTTAGCCTAAAAGGTGACACCTGATTGTGCTTTTTATACCCTTTGACAAGATCATTATCATGAGTTCTCCTTCGACCTGTGCACTCTCCTTACACAATCTCAAAGACCTCTTATTGTCAAGCTAAGTTTCTCTATCACTCACCTGTGTTTCTCGTGTAAGATTCCTTTAAATGACACTCTTAAAGTTTCTTTTTCTTCCTCTTCTTCTTTATTTTTCTTTCTTGGGGCTTCTCATCCGAGGTGCTCTACACACGAAGCTAATGGCCTATTTATCTCATTCCAAAGAGATGTGTTTTTTATTGGGGCTCAAAGTCTTGGACTCAGTCTAATTTGATGTGTAGATTCTTCTTCAAACAACTTATTAAGAACCTTCACTTTGCAAACCAAGGTACTCTATTATTTAATTCTCTGTCCCTTCACAATCTAATGAATTCATTGTTCTCCAAACCCTCCTGTCATCATGTAGGCAACACTAGAGAAAAAAAGGAAGAAAGAATTTATGAACTTCTTCCTACATCAAACCAAATTCCTTGGAGGCTTAATCTATCTGTTCAAAAAAAAATTTGCAGCAACTATAACACATAGTCATATATTTTTGTATCTTGTGTTGGTCACACAACCACCTGGACATATATATTAGTCTCAATAAATTACTATCTATTGTCGTATCATCATCATTACATGTTCAAGACTATGATGTGGATTTAATATTTTATTTTCTCTTATTGTATCTTGAAATAATATATATGTTGTTGTATGTCTAATGGACTTTTGATGGGACAAAAAAGACTTATCTCTTTATTTAAACACACAACTTACATTAATGCATTTCTCAACTTTGTCTATGGAGTAGATCACACCTATATTTTATTTGAGAGAAACTAGTTCACGAAATATGCACATTACTTAAATGCATATTTGTTCCAAGTACTAGTTGTCAAGGTGTGGTGGCTAGAATTGGAATTAGTAAGATTCCACATATGCTACCATTGCTTCCTCGATCAGGACGAGCCTCCCAATAGACTTACAACTTGACCCAACATTTGCATCAACAAGAATGGATGCTATTTGTCTCTTTTTTTATTCTTATTTTTATTTGGTAGCTATTATTGTAATTTTAAAATATTTTTGTAGTCTTTAAATAGTTAATTTCCAAACAACATATTAGACTTTTTTTTTAATTAAGTATAAAAACTATTAAAGTAGTTTTTAGTTGTGTGCACTTTTCTAAGTCTTTGTATTACATATAAATAGAATTCTAGCTAGACTAATGGTTTTAACTATATTTCTAGTTTTCTATTTAAGATTTACAAATATGTTTAAATGTTCTTCAAATTTCAATTTATCATCTAATAGACTGAGATACATTGTATATTTTTATAAAATGGTTATCTTTATAATTAAATCTCATCGTATTGGTCCTTATAGACTACTTTAAGTTAGGTTTTACTAAAATTGCACATTTAAGATAAGACAAACATAAAAAAAAAGTAACCTTTAAAAATATAGATTTAATTTATATCTTCAAATTACATATCTAACCTGTTATTAATTAACTTTTAGATAATCTTCAATTTACACAATTAATAAATTAATAACAATAAAATAAATATTTACAAATAAAAAATTAAAATTTATGACCTAATTATTTTATTTTCCACTTTTCAATTATCTTGTTTAAATCTCTAAATACTTTATTAATCCTATAAAATGTGATCAAATAAATTATTACTTATATAAATTTTATTATTCTTCTTCCCCAAAAGTGAGTGTCACAAATTCAAACCCTAGCTGCTACCTAGACTGATTTCACACTTTCTTGCTTATTTTACACTTTTCTTGGTTATTTTGGGGCAGTAACGTGGACGCACAGACTCCAGTCAATAAACTTTGCGTTTGTCGTTTTTGTGTTCTTGCCAGGCAAGAACATGGAAACAACCTACCAATTTCATCTTTCTCGACTCGATCATCGCTTTTTCTGTTATTTATACCTCCATTCTTCACCTGTAAAAGCACAGAGCTCATTGTTTTCAACTATAGGGCGTTTCTAAGATATCCAATCTTGGTTTATTTGCTTTTACAGCAGAGCATCAGTTTTCTGTTAATGGCTTCCACTTCGACATCTGGTCGAGGAGAAGTAGAACAGAAACGCGATCTATTTTCTGCTCTTGAACCTCCCAACAAGAAGATAAAATCCTCCTTGACTGCAAAGCAGTATTATGTATTCATCAACCATCGAGGCCCAGACACCAAAACTATTTTGGCTCAGCAGCTCTATGATTCTCTACAGCAAACTGGAATCCCGGCATATCTCGATGCTCCGGAGACTGAACTCGGAGATTATTTCCCTTCTGCCATAAAGAATGCCATTTTCTCTGCCGTAGTGCACATAGCCATCTTATCACCACAATATGCACAGTCTCCTTGGTGCTTAGCTGAGCTCGCTTTAATGTTCCAAACCAAAGCTAGAATTATTCCCTTGTTTTACAATGTTCAGCCATCAGACTTCCGCTTCATTAAAAATGGAGTTGAAAAGGCATTTTCCGAACACGAAAAGAAGGGCAGATATCCTAATCATGATATTCAACAGTGGAAAGAATGCTTGCAGAATGTTTCATGGCTCAAGGGCTACGAACTCAACAGAGAGAACGAGTAAGATATCATCACGTGCTTTCTATCCATATTGTTTTTTTTCTATATTTAAAAAAAAACAACTCAATCAGTTTTTCTCTTCCTTTTTACTCTCTGTCTTCTTATGCTGTATTAAGTTAAGAGAAACTTAATTACTCTTATTTTAATTATAGTTTTGTTTTTTCTCAGCAATCTGAGTAAGCTGTGTAAGGAAGTTGTGTCCGCTGTGGTTAATGAGAAGGAGAAGAGAAAAATTCCACTCCAGGTTGCAAAATATGAGGTGGGACTGGATGAGCTAAGGAAAGATTTCTACAGTCATTGCCAGCGAAATGGGCAGATGAGAGATAAAATAATTGGCGTCTTTGGAATGGGAGGGTCGGGCAAGACCACTCTCGCCAAATATTTGTTCAACCGCACACATTCAGAATTTAGTAGATCAACTATTCTGTTTGATGTGCGAGAAAACTATGTCCAAGGTAAGCTGACTTCTCTGCAAAGTAAGCTTCACAATGATCTGTTTCCCACAAATCCACATTCATTTTCCAGTATAGAAGAAGGAACCGCCTCTATCAAGCATGATCTTGAAAGGAGCCGCGAAGCAAGGTTCCTTATAGTTATAGATGACGTTGATCATCAAAATCAGTTAGATGCCCTGTTACCCACACACGCCCTCAATCCCAATAGTTTGGTGATTGTCACAACCCGTGACGAGAGGCTCCTTATAAATTCTGGAGTGACCGTCCGTTATAAGATGAAAGAGATGAATGCAGAGCATAGTAGAGAGCTCTTCTGTTGCCATGCGTTTCATAGGCAATCTTGTAGAAAAGGATTTGAGAACTTAGCAGACAGCTTTGTGCAAGCATGTGGAGGTTTACCTCTTGCTCTTAAAGTAATGGGCGGGCATGTTTCTGGAAGCAACATGACTTATTGGGAGTCACAACTAGAAGAGGTTAAGGCAAGACCAGACAGAGACATACAAGGTACTCTTAAAATAAGCTATGATGCTCTGGAAGAGGATCAAAAACAGATCTTTATGGACATAGCATGCTTTTTCATAGGGAAAGGCGTGAGCATGGCCACAAGTATATGGAAGGCTTCAGGGTGGAGAGTCAAACACGCACTTCAGACCCTCAAGGACAAGTGCCTTGTTGATGTGGAAATTCCTCCTATGCGTGGCATCCCTATAGGATGCCACTATGGGCCATCATTTCTTTTCAAAATGCATGACCACCTCCGCGACTTGGGGAGGGAAATGGCAGATAAAGAAATGAGCCAGGCAACAGATAAACAAATGAGCCATCCTCGTCGGCTGTGGCGTCCTCAAGATCTTGTATGTGTTTTTTGCAGCCTAGTTAAATTCATGCTTCTAGTTGAAAATGGTTTGTTTTCTCTAAGCCGTTAAAACATTTATATGCAACTTAGAATGGACATATTCTAACTATGATGAAGTTTGAATTCAGATTGGAATGAGCGAAAGCAAGGGATTCCAAGACACCCTCGCTGGGTCCGAAGGAAAAAGTTTCAGATGTTACGGTTTTCTGAGGAACTTTGGAGATGATTCTTCGGACCATGAAGATTATTTTCTGGACATCCATGAAGATGCTTTTGATATGAGATATTTTCTGGGGAGTTCAAAGACATCAACTGATATACAATGGCTTGAACTTGACTCTCATTCATCCGATCTGTGTGTAACTATTCCTGAATGGTTTCCTCTACAAAATTTGCACGGTTTAAGTCTTAGATATTTATCACCTGCGAGATTGTGTCAAAGGGATGACCAGGTATTTTCTTTTTCTTGACCAAAACTTCAATTTTGGTAGCATCAACAATTAATTCGCTCTTGCGAGACTTTTATCATTAAAAAAATTAGCATTTTGAACAAATTGATTGTGAATTCCAGGTTCCGCTCAAGTTGAAAGAGCTATATTGCAGCTTTTACCATATGCAATTTTCAGACCCCAACCTTGAAGATATGTTTAGAAGCGATTTAAACGCACTGGTGAGTTCGCTTGGAAGGTTCAAAAACCTGCAAAGTCTGCACATAGATTTTGGATATAACTTCTCAAGCTGGAATATTGAATGGAATTGCTTGCTAAAATCTGTAAGAGAACTCACCACTCTGCAAACTTTAAGGTTGGAATATTTAAAGGTAGAAGGGGAATTTGCTTTAAGTAACAGGGGAAAGATAACTGATAATCGCTTTTGTATGAGAAGCCTTGAAGCCATAATTTTGTGTAAAGCAAGCAAGTCAACGAAGGTCTCCATTAGCGGACAATTCTGTCCCACGCTTAAATCTGTTAAGCTTTGTTCTATAGAAGATCTGATTGAAGTGGATTTGACAGGGGTAACCACACTGGAATGTTTGATACTGTCGAATTGTCAAAACCTGAGAGAAGTATTGGGCAATGATCTACTACAACTTGAAATGTTCCAGATAAAATATTGCTCCACTATAAGAGAGTTGCCAAATTTTGGGCGTGTCAGTTGTCTCAAGAGGATCTATATTAACTGCTGTCAGAATCTGCAAGATATATCAGCTATTGAATCATTGAAGGGATTGAAGAGGATCTTCATTGCTTATTGTCCAGAGCTGAAGAGTATAAAAGCTATTGAGCAATTGAAGGGATTGAAGAGAATCTGGATTCAGGAGTGTCCGCAGCTGGAGGGTGTAATTTGTTTTCAAGAATTGAAGAAGGTGGAGAGAATCTTCATTGCGAACTGTGCAAGGCTGCAGAGCATGGAAGGCATCGAGTATTTAACATGCCTGGAGAGCATTATCATTACCCATTGTCCAAAGCTGAAGAACATAGGAGGCCTTGAAGAATTGATAGGATTGAAGGAGATTGTTATTTCAGATAGCCCTATGTTAAGCTGTGTTAAAAGGTTGCAGGTACTACACGTGTAGTTACTCGTTATTCGTCCACGATTTCTTTTTTAGTTTAGTGGTTCTGTTGCTATTTAATTTTTTAATTTTTTAAAGGAATAGCTGTATCTAATAAAGTTTTCAACTGTTTTTATTTTCTATTTCCCATATATACTGTTGGAAATAATCTAGCGAGAGCATCGTGATTTCAGATATTGCCGTCGGAGCTTACAACTATGGTGGGGAGATCGGCTCTGTCAGATTATGTTGCAAATGAAATTAGGAGGACATCGTCCATGTCATATTTTAACGCAGACACAATTGGCGACACATTGTCTACGGTGGATGCTTTCTGTGAAATAGATTGGATGGAATTTTATTTTGAGGAGAGGCGTAAACAAATAAAGCAGATGATCAATAAGTTTAGTAAAACCAATCCTTCACTCAAGAGATTCATCTTTTGCGCCGTGGTTAAAGTGTTTCCTCGGTGGGCAGGATCTTTTGAGCTTGACATATCTGATGAGGTAAAACCTATAAATCTCTTTAGGGATAATGGAGATTGGGTATATATCTGCGTGGGTAATGAAGAATGGCTCTCAGAGTGCGACTCCTGGATAGAATCACCTTATGAAATAGAGAAGGCATTTTTAATGGGAGTGGAGGCAGGCGAAGAAAGGGAAACCCTCCGGATATTGCAAAGCTTATTTGCTCAACTATGCATTTACACCAACGAATATTCTGAAGAAGAGCTGTGGCACTACAGCCGTGGTGACAAGTATAGGTTTGTTGATTATAATGATTTAGTTAATCATATTGAAGAAGTCAATGGTTGTGATGATGATGATGACGACAATGATGAAACTGATTATATTGAAGAAGTCGATGACGATGATGATGATGATGATGATGGTGGTGGAAGACCTTTTTAAAATAAAGTTTTACAATGATTTTCTTAGGTGATAAAATGTTTATATTAAAAAATAGTATTTATATTTAATTATATTACAACAATCTTTTTAAAATGAATTTATGAATTGTATTAAAATATTAGAATTTCATTTCATTGTTTTTGAAGATATATAAATTAATCATTATTAGTACTTTATTTTATTAATATTTTTGTATGATAAGATAAATTAATCAAGAAAATATTGAAAAAAAGAGACTAGAATTAAAAGATGTGGATAAGTTATATAGATTTTTATAAGAGCTTAGACAAAAAAAAATATGTTCTTTAAGTTATTCGTGAAGTAATTTTGTTATTTTGGATATGTGTATTTTAGTTAAGATATTACATATTTTTATTGAATTCACTCAAGTGGAATAAGAGCATTCTCCTTCTTTCATAAGATTTTATTTTTCTCCCATCCTCATAAAATTGAAAAATTGAATACGAAATTCCTTTCTATTTGTTTCTATGTGTTTAACCTTGTCCTCATTGAATTCAAAAACTATTGTGACTATTTACACTATAGATTTTTACTACTTCAATGAACTCAATAACTTCTTCTTGTGAGCTCTTGATGCCGATTTTTTATCTTGACATTTATACAACTCTTAAAATCTCTATCTTATTCTTGTTTATGCATTGCAATTTTATGGCTTAAACATCTCTTAATAAATTGTTAGGCAGTCCATAGATACTTCTTTACTTCTAACATGATATTATAGCTCATGTTTGATAGTTTAAGTACCATATGTCTTGATTGGAAGATTAGAGAATCCTTTCCTAAAATCTTATAAATCCTCTTTTGCTCTCTTACGCTTTCTAATAGCATAAAGAATTAGAAAGGATTTATAAAAAATATATTGATCTCTTGTATTGCATGCTTGTTTTGGTAAAATTCAGATACCTACATATCTTCTAGCTATATTACCAAAGCTTTCATCTATTCCAACATGTCTAGAATTATTTTCTTAAAAAAAGATACCATTTTAAACAGGATTAGGAGATTGTACGACATAGTAATAAACAAGATTTTAAGGCTTATATCAAGTGACTTACTTAGAATTGAGACATTTCTAGGTCAAAGAAACCTCACCATTGCATCCAAAAATTTCAAACTATCTTATTATATATAAAGTTTTTCAAATTTAGCGGTCATATAAGTATAGAGTTTTAGGTAATCATTTTATAAACAAAGCTAATTAGCCATTAGAGGTTAACCCTTTGTGTTCACATCAAATTATAGTAGCTAGGTTAGTGCAAGTTAAATCATCACACTAATACATTTAACCCTAATTTTTTACCAACATTTCTGACCAAGCATTTAAATGGTTTTGCTTGGTTGGATTATAGAAGGAAATATATGATTATTTTTTAATCCATTCCCGTGTTGGTCGGAATTACGACTACCATGATAGTTTGTCGTAATTGAGACGAACATGGACATAACTTAAAAAAAAAGGTTTCATTTCAATTCATTATGTCTCATATTCATTCGCTATAGTTATGCGACAAAGAAGAGCTGAAGGTTGAGGACATGAAGTGAGTTGAAGGTCGACTCGACATCTCAAGTTAGAGCATTTCATTTTGCCCTTGTATGCATTTGGTTGAGAAATATTTAATTTCAAACAAATTCTTTTTTTTGAAAATTTTGCGATCATTATGTATTACAAAACCAAATTTGCATTTCGTGTGTATGAATGGGCATTGATTCAAATGGGTTGAATGCCTTATTTGTGCTTCCATTTTTAGGGCACCTTCAGAGATGATATTATTTCAAATATATCATTTATTATGCTTTCCATTTTTCCTATGTTCCTATTAGGGCATATGCAAGAGGAGTCTTTTATTCTTACTCTTTTGAAAAATATTGTTACATAACCTCAATTGATAGGAAGTGAGATCATTGGAAGAGGCCATTTGATTGGCTTTAATATCAACATAGCACTTTTCTTGAATGTCTAGCATTTTGTAGGCCCTTTTATCGTAGCAACACAAATGCTTGAAAGTATAATGATAAAACCATAGTCAAGATATGATTAGAAGGTGTAATGAGTAAAAATGATCATAGTTGTCGAGTTGTAGATGGTTTAAAACTAACTGTTGAAACTTATAACTTGGTTGTCAATGGTTATAAGTTGCAACAATTAGTTTTAAATTGTCTACATTCAATTTTAAGGGTAATTTTAGGTTGTTGTCAGGTATTAGAAGTATGAGGATCTATTTAAATGTTGGATCCATGAAAAGATTGTTTGGGAGAAGAGGAATGCAACAAGTTTTGATCAATAAACAAATAAATTAATGCAACAGTCTTTTCTAACTGTAGCCAAGAGGCCTATAAAGGTCACTATGTAAGGATTGAGACTATATCCGACTATCCTCTAGTGGTGACTTTTTAGGGCTTCCAAAATCTCAATCAAATGTTTTCATGTCACATGCAAGTATGATATACCGTGGCATTAGTATAAAGATATTGGAAAACCTTTTGAAAGCTTCATAATGTTCTCAGTCCCAATACTAAATTCATGTTCATTTTTAAGCTCCTTATTGTTGAAATTGTGTAGTTGCGATAGAGACTTCAATTTTGATTTTGTTGTTACCTTCTATATATGTTTATGTAAGAAGTTTTTGATGAGCCTTATTGATGATGCTCATAATTCTTTAGTTTGCATATTTGGGTTTGGGGAATTCATTTTTAGTCTCGCCGATCATCTAAACTTTATGGTTGTATTCATATCATTGACACAATACTTTAGATTAGGTAGTATAATCAACTCTCTTTACATTGATAAGACTTGTCTTGTTCGATAAAAGAAACCTTCAGTTTTGTCAATATCACATCTTATTTTGTTGTCCCTCTAATATTATCAGTTGTACTAGCATTAAATTTACATAATTTGAAATGACTTATATGTTGTTTATTTTTTTCTTTTTCAAATCCATTTGAAAATCACCCCTCAAATGTCAAAAACATTAGTCGACTCCCCTAATGTTTTTTATTTATGAACAAATAGCTATTGAACCTCTTCAAATAAGAATGATGAGTAGCCTGGAATGAGTGACCTCCGATGATGAGAGTAATGATTGAACTATTTATATCTTCCAGTAATGAACTTTGTAACAATAATAACCTCTTTAGCAAAAGGAGATAACTCCTTGATGATTGAATAAACCATTCTTCTCAAACCAATCTAATCTCTCTAATGAAATGGAACTCAACATCATGAGGTTGTACATCCTCTGCTTCTTTCAAAGTTGGCCTATAATCACTTTTTGAAAAACTTCAACTAGTAAACTTTAATAAACTACTTTTACTTTAAGTTTCAAAAACATTTCAAACTAATTGATGGATCTTTGCAATTCGGTACAAGAGCACACCTTTATATAAACAATCATGGGAACCAGTATGCCTGCTGTGTTACTCATCCCAATGAGAAATATAAAATTTTGAAGTAGGCTTCTAGCTGACTTTTATCTTTTGTACAGATAACAAGCTGGAGAATTCTCTCTAGTTCTGAGCAGTTAAAAATACCAAATGAATAGGTGGAAAGGAAAGACCATCCCCTGAAATTCTAGTGGGCATTATAAATAGGATCTCAAGAGTTTTCTTAGCCTTGGTGAAAATGATTTGTAGCTAAAAAATGTGTTCAACATGGAAGTGCTACCAAGAGAATGGAATGATGTGGCATTGGTCTTGATCAAGTTCGTCATCCTTGAAGGAAACTTCAAATGCTTGCACTCACACCTCTTTCCTATGTTAAATCATTTTTGGTGTAATTCCAAACTCAACTTTCTATTTTGGATTTTATCATCTTAGTCGATCTTAAAGTCTAAAAAGGATGGGGCCCCTTCTCCAGTAGGATTTAATTCTACATCTTTATAACTTCCTTCTTGTTTAGACCCCATAGGCTGGCCTCAATACCCCCCTTTGATTGTGGATCTCAGTATCCCTGGAGAAATCCCTAAGGTCATCCCATCTGCTTTGGTTTCTCCCCCCACTAGCTCGACTAAGGTTAATCCTTTTCCTAAAGCAAAAATGAAATCTCTTGGTATCAATACAACTATTGTGTTTGAGGATTCCATGTCTTCTTGTTCTGCCGATTTGGATTGGACCCCTGCAAAATCCCCTTTCAATACTTTTGGCCAGGCCTATAATCTCCCATCCCTTGTTCCAAAGCCTCAAAAGTAACATGATGATCCTGAAGTCCCTCTCAATGTTTCCTTGCCCCACTCTCACAACCCCACTTTTTTGGATGATCTTCTAGATTATTCTCTTATTATAAACAAGGGTGATAAGTTGTGCATTCTCTATAACTACCAAAATGATATAATCAAGTGATTAATTTCCCAATTAGACACAATAAATAAAATAAATAGATTGGAATCCATTGTAGATGTCAAGGCCAAAGCTAGGGTTGGTCTAATACCAATATGAATATGGTTATCATGTGGGAAGTGGTAGATGAACTAGGGAAAAAATTAAACAACTCCAGGGCATCATGGATGACCAAATTTGAGAGGTGAAAGCCCTCATTTCCTTGGATGAGGAAAAATAGGAAATGATTAGGGCTTTAGAAAATGTCAAAGTGAATCAAAGTCAAATTAACAAAAATTCAAGGTTGAGGTGGTCAAATTAAGCAAGGAAAAGATGGGTAAAATGGCCTCTTCCTTCAACACTATATAAGAGGAGCTAGAGTACATAGGAAGACTAAAAACATGAAACACAAAGAGACTCAACTAATTTCTACCCATGTGGTGAAAGAGGGACCTATTCTTGATGTTGCTACATGTCAGCTCCCAAAAAGAGTGCCTTTCTAGATACTCTTAAAGAACTCAATGAGCCCAGTGGAGGGAAATTCATCTTTCTAGTCTATGGTAGTTTCAGTTTCTATTCTTTTTGTCAAAAAAAAATTGGTGGCTTGAATTCACTACTCATCATTTCCTTTGGAACCATCATATAACCTGGTGTTACTTTTTGTTGGGTTCAAGCCCTTTCTTGATTGAGCTTAATCAGAATAATCTATTATCATACAATTAGAATATATTATGATGTGGTATTTCTCTTTTGTTTTAACCAAGCAATATTAAACTAGCCTAAGATGTGGTTATAATTTAATGTACCAAATGATGGAAGTCACCCAACGACATGTCACCTGAGGAAAAATACCCGATGGAAATGTAACCGAGGGAAAGTATTTGACGACAAGGTACCCAACAAAAATGTACTTGATAAAAATGTACCTAAGAGTTCTAAATACTCGATGATAATGTACCCAAGAGCAAGTGAATGATGATAATGTACCAGAGGGAACATACTTGATGATAATGTACTAGAACGCAAGTACCCAACAATAATGTACTCGAGGGTAAATACTCAAAGGTAGCGTATTGAAATTATGATTATATATATTTAGACCTTTAAATCTATAAGAAATTATATTCTTTGATACAACACCTATGAATACTATAGATATACAGAATGAATTCATATAGATTGTACATCAATACTGATAAATAGATAGATCTTTGATTACACAAATTTGACGATGAAGTGCAAGGTAAAATATTTGAAGTGATATCTCGAATGATAGACTAGGGTAAGAAATGACTCCCACAGAAACTATGAATAGAGAATAGGGAGGGTCTTACACCTTTGAAAATATAAACAAAGACTCAATTCCAACTGTAATCGTGAATAAACAAGAAATATAAACTCCATGATGATTATAGTGCACTCTACACTCTACACAGCTCACGATTGTGCTCCGCACACCATACATCACACACTGCACATCTGCACACCAAACTCTTCAGGAACTATGGACACTACACTCCACAATCTTTACACCGCACTTTATACACTACACAATGCTCATACAATAATCCTTAAACTATTCGATTGTACAGTCTTTGCACTCACTTGCACAGTGACAACACAAATAGATCTTCCTCCTCTAATTCTTGAATTGTGTAGAGATAAACTTGCTAAACCAAACAATATCATAGATGCAAGAATGAATGGCTTCCAATAGGATATTGTACACTTCCAAAATCTAAGATATTTTCCCGATGAAGTTCAACAATACAAATTTGTCTCTAAGAGAGACTTCACAAATTTGGCATTCAAGTACAAGGTGAAATATTTGAGATGATTTCCAACGATAGAGTAGGGTAGTTGCTAACCACAAAAACTTTGAAGTACAGACTAGGAAGGGTCTTGCACCTCCAAAACTGCAAAAATAAAGAACTCAATTCCAATTGGAATCTCAAATACACAAGAGAAGATAACTCCATGATAATTACCTATGATGCCAGCCAACACCTTATAAAGGCTTATAAAAAGTTTCTAGAAAGCTAGAATGGGCCAACATAACTTTATTTATTATTTTGGCCCCTTTTTATTTTATAACTAAATTAATTGATTAAAGAAGTCTTTTATAATATTATTTAAATTTGAGACCACCTAATTAATTAATTTAATTAATTCACTCTCCATTAATTTTAGCACATTACATATAATGATAGAATGAACCCATATAGCTTTTGGTTAAACATGTCATCCCTAATGCATACGATGGGAAAATCAAGTTTTAAACTTTTAACCATTGTCCATGTCTTTCAATGGCTTAATCACCTAATCTACATTTAGAGTTTTATCTTATTATATTAATTAACTTATATTTTCATTAAAGATTTATTTTTCTCTGCAACTTTCAATAACCAACCACAAAAATCCTATAATTTTATATTTAGATTTTGACATTTTAATATTATAAAATATCCATGAATAGAGTGTTTTAGATATGGAAAAAACTTTATTTGTGGCTATTTCATGGGAGCATAATCTAAATTTAAAAATATAACTGGAAAAACTACAACCAAATTGGTTAGAAAAATTTGATGTGTCCCTCTATGAATGCCATGTATTTTTTCCACATGCCTTGATGTCTCATTAGGGAAGTCCTAAGAATATAAGATATAAGATATTTATAGGATTTTGGCCAAGCACTATATATTTATATTTTATAAAGACCATATATGAATTGCTTAATTGAATATTACTATTTTAAGGTTGGAAACTAGTCATTAGATGATAGTTGGCATACTGAGTTCAAGATTAAAAATTAATTTCTTTGACTTATTCATTGGGAAAGGGTGACGGTTGGCATGTAGCTACATGAGTTCAAGATTAATTTCTTTGTTCTTTTCAAATAAGTTTTTTATGAAATAAATTAGAATAGTGAATCTATTGAAATCCTCTAATATCTCGTTTAGTATATTAAACTCATCTAGGAAGGCATTATCAAATGCATCAAAGCTTTGAAGAAAGAAATTTAACAATGTTAGACTTTAGATTATTTGTTTATGATTTTTGTAATCCATCCTTCTCTAGTTGGTGCTAGAATGCTCATCCCCACCATTTTTACTATTTTTCTTGAAAATTTGATCATTGATTTAGGGGAGGTGGAGACAAATCTTCCATTCCATTATTTGTCCCCTCTATGCTTGGTAAAGTTGCAACTCCATTGGGTAATCCTGTATTATTTATTAATAACCAATTTTCTCTATTTTTATTTTTCCTTTGGTTTCAAAGTAGTAATTGTCTAGTCCTAATTGAGTTATTCATTGGTCAAAATCTTTCTTTCATGTAGTGACTAGTCTTGGCACACCTCCTTCAACCCTCACTCAACATTTGATCACTTGGAGTGAGCATTCTTCTTCTTGTGTGTTGGCCTTGACTAGGACTTTAGAGAGGATCTACTCTACCACTATTTATCTTTTATTGGTTTGGGTGATGATTTTTCTTGGATTGTGATTCATACAAGGAATAAATGTCTTTCAAAGCATGTATCTATATCACGCACTTGAGTCAATAGTGTGCTACTTGCTAGGTCTAGATATAGAATTGCTTAGTCCTTCTTGTGTAGCTCTTAGTATTTTTGTTGCAATTTTGTTGTTGATTAGCCATTGGATGTTGATAGCTTTATAAAGGGTTGGGGACTTTTCAAAAATCTATTTTACCTAATAAAAAATTGAAGGAAGGGAACTAAATTATGGATTACTTTGAAATCTAACCAATACCAAATATAAATAATATGAAGGTTCATCTATAAATGCTAATGTATAATTTATAAAAATAATATCAACCATTCAAAATCAAGTTCTATCATTATTATAATTTTGAATCTAATTCTGCTAATTTTAAGCAATCACAGTATATTTTTCTATGACATGTATATAGTCAATTACAAATCAAAATATTAATATTTAAAATAATAAACATAATATTTCTTTAAAATAGTTTATAAATTTATGTCTCTATATATATACCAAATAAATATTTAACAAAAAATAAATTAATTTTTTAAATAAATAAAACATCTCCAAGTTTATATCTGTTAAATTTTACATAGATATATTTAAGATATCCATATTAATTATAATATTAATAATTGAAATAAAATAAAATGCACATATATCATTAATATAAAAATTTACTTTTAATTTACTTTATTCCATTTCATTTTTAAAAAGATTGGGTTTGAAAAAAAGGTACAAAATTATTAATTACATTTAGATATTACAAGAAAGATTGTGAAAGAATGAAGATTTAAAAGTACACAAATGAATTCTCATTGGGGAAAAAGAAAGAGAGAAACTGCTAGGGCCAGGAAACATTTTCAATTCAATTTTTATTTATTTATTTTTTAATTTAAAATACAGTGTTGGATGACATAGAGTCTAGACAAACAAAATAAGCTCCTCTAGATTCTGTGTTCAACAATAAAATGCACCGTTTTACAAAACCTAAATGGTTAGAACCCCTGACATTGATGAATGCCCACTGTTTCTCCATGACCATTGTCACAGTCCAATCTATGCAGCAGACAAAATGTATCCGATTACCATCATTTATTAAATAAATTGAAAACACAATTGTTTTGTGATTTTCAATTTATTTAATAAATGATTTAATCAGATGCATTCTGTGTACTGCATAGACACTGGCCATCTCCATAGGCGGTCCTGAAACATCTATTAATACGGTCAAATGGGCATCCAGTGTGCTATATGTACAATACGCGATACTATCCCACTCGAGTCTTTTGCCCTGCATATGCAACCGCAAACAGATCTCTCAATATGATAGTACACAATCTCCATTAAACTTCTTTCCTGCAAAGAAAGACAGGTTATATGACCACGGGAAGAGAGAGAGATTGAGAAAACTCCAAGCTAAAATGGCACCCGCTAAACAGCACCCAAATGACATCAACACCACCACTGTGTGAGACTGCCCTTTTCTTTCTGTCAACAAATCTACCATGAGCACTCCCATTGAGGAATATACTGCCATTGTTTGCAGTATCACAAATGCTTGCAAGATCATCATATTTGTTTTCTGCAAATCACTACTCGAGAGAACAGTTATGGAGAGCATGATAGATGTGCTCATGATCAAGGCAGCTGTTATGGCATTTCTCTCTATTTCTCCTTCCATTTTCTCAATAATCCTCCAGATTTTCCACAAAACAAATTTGACTCACCCAATTACTTCTCCCTTCAAGCATTTCACCTGGTTATTATAGTTGTAGAGATTTTAAGATCCCTCTTCCACGAAATTGCCGAAGTGTGGAAAGTGGGATAACTTCTAGTCCTTCATGTGTGCCCACCAAGATTCTATTCTTCATTTCCTCCCGACCTGTAACTTCCCAGATCGTGTCTCTTATACTATATGAAGAAAAAATTGTCCTTGTTTGCTTACAAGCTAAGCCAAGGGTTTTTCGTACGGGTGCTTTCGGCCTATCAATTTCGCGGCACCATCCACGCAGCGTTTCTTTTCAATGTCAAGAATTGCATTTTCACTTTTCAATGTCAAGAATTGCATTTTCCTGGAAACTGCACTGGTCACTGTTCACGATCACTGTGTACCTTGGAACTTTCCTGCCTCCTGACAAGAAACTTGAAATACCTTCGAAGCCTCCCTATAAAGACGCCGTGTTTACAAGCTTATCGGCATCGAAAAAGAAGGGGGTAGTAGGCCGAGGAAGAGTGTCAGACATTCAAAATGAGTGGTGAAGGGGTTTGTGTGATTAATGTGCAGTCGGGGCAAGATGTAAGCAACCCCGTTCATCACATTAATAATCAAAATGGGAGAAAACAGGGGATTATAGGGAAGTTAAAGTTTCTGCTTAGTGACGTGAGAGAAAAGAGAATTATAAGGAAAGTAAAGCTTCTGCTTGGTGCTGTATTCGGCACGCAAGAAGCAGCAGGTGAGGAGGTTTTGTACAGAGATAGCAAAACACTGTCAATAATTTCAGGCATTGTTATGGCAGCCAACTGCAGCCCCATCGCATCTGTTCCCAGCAGTTCTGAGAACAGAGATGAAGGCGTTCGTCAAGGTGTACTGATACCAGCTACCTTATCTCTCATTACCACATTGTTTGTAATGGCGGCCCAACTGGTCATGCCCACATTCAATTTTACGAAAGTGAAAATGCTGGTAGCTCTGTCCATCATTTTCACCGATTACAGTTACATAAATTTTGTTGTGATGAAGTTGGGTCCAATCTCTCAAGGTATGGTCATTGCCATAGTCATTGCAGCCATTTACATGTTTTTCATTGCAATTGTATTCCTTTCCCCTAAATTTAGGATTAAATCACCTCAAGCTTTAGGATGAATGGTGGCTAACTCTTAGGCATGTACATGGATAAGTGATTTTTTCAATCTGGTCCTGTGTTTCCATTTTGTGATCAGGTGGGTGATTTTATTAATCTCATCTGATCACAACATGGAAATGTAGGCAAGCATTGGATAACTGAATCCTGTCTATTCCCTTTCCGTAGGCTTAGTCGATTTTGCAGTGCTTATCTACTTGTAATGAATCAGATTGTGTAGAATTAGGACAAGCTGTGGTTTGATTCGTGATCCTGCTAGGAATAAAGAGAAGGTCGTCATCCCTTCAATTGGTCAAAATTTATTTCCCATAGCAATTTTAAAGAGCTTTAGTATTGGTGTAAAGGAGTATGTTAAAAGTGTACGAGTATGATCTTCTTGAGCTCGATGTGCATAGAGATCAGCCAAGGGATCTTAAAGTTTGCAATCAGAATTTTGGTAAAAATGGATGTTAGCAGTGGGAACGCTGCTTCTCCTCCAGTGGGTATGTTTCCCTGTTACATTTACAGAGAAACCAAAAATGTCAGCTGTTGCTGGGACTGGTCAATGTGTTCTAAATTGTTTAGCTGTTCATGTAATTTGATTGACATATAAGTTAATGTGATCTCATTTACTGTTCCGGTTGTTTAGTGGTTTGATTAACCCATCATGTATCTGAATCCATTTATTTTGGTAATCTATTATCACTTTATAAAGAATTTTAGTATTGCTGGAGTGATATATCTAAAAGCTATCATTGAGAGATATATCTAAAAGCTATCATTCAGATTTACATGGACTGTGGAAAATTCATACCTTCAATTTAAATTTTTTATGTTGTAGTATTGTTGGAGTGTAATGGATTGGGCATCTTGTATCACTTTATAGTTCACAACTTTTTCTACTCCTCTATCATGTATCAGATTTTTAGTTTTCTGTTTTGTTATTATTGTCTTTTTGTTTTTCTATTCTATTATGAAGCTTTTTGGAGGTGGTTTTATAACAAATCTTAGTAAATTTTTATTTTTTGGACTATAATGATAGCTATTGCTATATGAAAATCTTTTTTTAATACTTTCTTAAAGACAAAAGAGAAACTATTCAATAACAGTATATTATGTCATTGAGGATGAAGTTGAAAAATAATATATGGGATAAAGGTGTTTTTTTTTACTAAATTGTCAAGGGGTGGGTTTTCAAACTACTATAAGATTTTCATAATAGTTCTTTTATTAACTTAAATTTATATCTATTATCTAACTAGCAGTTGCACCTTGACAAGGTGCAATAGTTACGTTGATAGGAAGATATACTCTATTAATACATTCAAGGTTAGGGGCAAAACAAAATTGAAGAAACATTTATGTTATGCTAAGTAGTAGTTCAACATTTAATTTCCAAGAAACTGAGGAACGAAATTAGCTTTAACAAATGTTGGCAATTGTTGTAACATAATTTGTGTTGCATGCATGTCTATTTATGTGTTCAAAGTACAAAACCATCTTACAATGCATGAGAAATATCAACCTTGTAGATGGATTATGAACAACATGTTTGTTGTTGATCAATGCCAAAGTTTTTTAACATATGCAATTTGTCTTGAAGAAATCAAGAGGAAAAAAGTGAAGTGTTGTCTTCATAGCATCAAGTGGAGTAGGAGAAATGCTATTAATCAAAATGTAGTTAATTATGTCCATGGATTGGAGAAGATTTCCTGCAAAAGAGGAATTTGGATTAGTGGATTTTCATAGCATTGTTATGTGGTGTATAAAAAAACACAAGAATGAATTGCAATAGCTATGAGGCAAACCCAAAAATATTTAGTCCTACTTTTAGAGGTTGTTTTATTTGATTTGAGGCCACCTCCTTCTATATGAGTTTGGCATGGAAACTATGTGTCTTAAATAGTTGTGACAAATGTGAGGGGAATAAAGCAAAGAGAGTTCCATACCTTGCTTTATTAGAGTGCGAGCCATTGTAGTCGAACTTCCTCTTTTTTACTTATAATTGTATATGGATTAATTTGCATTTTAGAGTATCTCTCAATGGAGAATATTGGTTGAATTCGAAGGTCATTCAATGACTTGACTCTAGAAAGAGTTGTGAATGATAGGACCTGCCTCTCTATTTTCCCAATATCGATTATTGCTTTTTGTAGCGTAAGGCCTTGGGATCTGTGTATAGTTATAGGCCATGCCATTGTCAATGGTATCTGCCTTATGCTGCCTAGAGACACAGGAACTATCGATACACTTTTGGGGTCATTCTTGTTCTATGCCAGATCACAATAATTTTCAATCTTTGCAACAACATACAATGGGTGGTTTGGAACCAAGGCTATAAACAATTTCAATTACTTCGCCAAGAGCTCCATTGACAAGGTGTGTTTGTGTCCATATGTTGGTTGTGAGCATAATGCGTTGACCCTTGCAAAGAAGCACTTGTTTATTGAGTTGTTCACCATTACATGCATTTTCTATTGTGCTCCTAGTGCTTGTTGCAACACTCAATGCAATTGGGTGATTCGACTATTTTAGCATTCTCCGGTTGTGTAGTTTGACCATATCATTAGTAGCAAACAAATCCATTGAGTTGTCAAATTGTTTCTTTTCACTAGGATTAAGGTGTTGTTCTGTGCAAGTCATCAATTTAGTTCCCAATCTTCTTGCCTTGGCTTTGCATTTTGTATGTTCTACAACATTTGATGAAATTGGGCTTGCCCTGTAGATTCACCTTGTCAAAACATTGTTTGTAATGTGATGACTATCGTGAATTGATGCCACAATGTTCTCACACTTCAACATGAATCGTAGATGGGCTTGTCCATCATAGGCAATAGTTGTGCAAGGTCACCAACCAATATCATAGAGACTCCACCAAAGCATAAATGTTGTTTGTGGGGGAATGCCTCACACAGTCTGTTGTTTATTGTTTGTAATAGCTTTGGCCCTATGAAGCTCATTTCATCAATTAGAATATATTTTATGTCCTTCAATTCTTCTTGGAATGCTGTTAACGCTTGTCCTTGCAAAGGTTGCATTTCTTTAATAGGAATCCTAAGTGTTGAATGTATAGTTGTTGCATGTATGTTGACTGTAGCAACTTCTGTAGGAGTGAGTGTGAGCAGTTATTTTTTGGTTGTGGTATCTTATTATTGAGTGCACTTTGTATGCAAGCTATTAAGTGTGATTTTCCTATACCAATTGTTCCTTGAATAATCATGTACAATGGTCTAGCAAATGGACATTCACTATGGTTATCAAATAGATAAAATTTAGTATTTTGACTTTTTTGTGGTTATCAATTTTCAAATAATGTTTTTTCTCCGAACGTTAAATGTAAAACATTGAAATGACCAAAATATAATAAATTTTTCATATGATGGGTAGGAGTGACTTGCTTCAAATAACTTACCTATATAGAAATTTAAAATTTGAGATTTATAGAAAAAATTTGTTTATTTATATTATATCTAGTATATGATTTTTTTTTATCTTACTAAATTAGATCTTAATTTAAAATATTATTTTATTAAAGAAATGAAATTTATTTTTTATGGTGGAAACAATAAATATCTATATCCTTTAATTTTTTATAATAATATGTTAATAATAAAAGCATAAATTAAAATCATGAGAGTAATAATTTTTTCTTACTTAAAACAAAAAAGTATAAATGTTTTGCATATCTTTTCAATTGTATTTTCTATTAATATAGGGTATTAAATGCTTATGTCTACTATCTTCATGACTTGTTGCTCAAGATATAAACATATTGGAAAGATGATGGTAAAATATTTAAGAAAAAGTGTATAGTTAGACATTATAAGTGAATTATAAGTGTATATGAATAAAGTAAGCAATAAATATACGAAAGTTGTGTAAACATTTATAAGTGTAAAATTTGATATCATACTTTAAATTATAATTAAGAAGATTTTGTTAATTATCTATGATATAAAATGGATGTAAATAATATAATCGTACCATCAAATTTTAATACAAAAATGACTTGTCCAGATTTATTAACTTTTTGAAGATTAAGATTAATTAAAATTATAATTATTTTTAAAATACTGATTGCAAAGAATAAGATAAGAGAGTAAAAAAAAGAGTTGTAGAAAAGTGAAAAAAAAAGGTGAGCAGATAATATTGTTGTTCAAACTGGTCTAAATTTCCCTTCACATTTTAGGTGGGCCATTCAATCTTCTCGGTGGTATAGGGCCATGACACCTAAAATTTTTAAAGTAGCCACGTGACTGTGGGCCATAGCTGCTGAGACACCACCCTTAGCTGCAACATTTCAACTGAGACAACTACAAGCATTTGTTAAAACAGAGAGTTTATTTCTTTTTTATCAATATTTTTAGTACAGATGTTTTTAGTACTTAAAGTAACCATGGTTATAAATCAAGGAATAGATAGAAAAACAAAAATTTATCTTTGTTGAAAAACAAAAATTTATCTTTGTTGAAAAACAAAAATTGAAACTATGTTGCTGAGGATGATGCTAAAAAATAATATATGAGATGAAGGTATTTCTTTGGGTAAATTGTCAAAGAGTGGATTTTTGAAAACTACTATAAGATTTTCATAATAGAGAATCTTATAGTGATATTATGTTGTGCAATATTTATAATTGATTGTACATGGAAAAAGAAATTACTTCATTTTATCAATTTCTTTTTAATTTTATTAAGATAATCTATTAGTATACCAATATCTAATTATGTGTGAACAAGAAGGCACTCCCATAATAGTTATTTTATTTCCTCAAATTTATATTTATTATTATCTTATAAACTTATCTTTTCTGAAAAACAAAAATAGAAACTATTGAAAAGAATATATGATGGCATTGAGGATGATGTTAAAAATAATATATGGGATAAATATGTTTCTTTGGATAAATTGTCAAGGGGTGGGTCTTCAAACTACTTAAAAATTTTCAAAATAGAGAATCTTAAAGTGATATTGAGTTGCAGCGCAATGTTTACAATTGATTGCATCGAAAAAGAAAGTACTTTACTTCACTTTATCAATTTCTTTTTAATTTTATTAAGATAATCTACTAGTATACAAATAGTTGACTTCTAATTTGACCTAATCACTCTCATCTATATGTACTTTGCATCTTCAAATGAATGTATGGTCGATTGAGCTCTCTTTGTATTGTTGTGCTTCATTTTTATCACTCTAGATCCTTGGTTTCTTCATGGTATTAGAGCATATAAAGAATTTTTTTAAGTCTATATTTGACCTAGGTTTGTAACTTGTCTTTGTTTTATCGCCAAGGCAGTAGCATCTATATTGGGTAAACATGAGGCTTAAGCGACGATGAGACAATGTTCTGCGACCAAGAAGTTGCAGCAATATAGCAACAATGAGGTAGTGGTCTATGGCGAATCCATCCTACGTCACCAATTATTAATGGTCGTTGGCTATTTGGTCCAATCTATCCTACGTAAATGATTCATCTTACTCGTCGGTCGTTGTTCGGCTCGACTTGGGCATTCGACCTGTGAATCTGTGTGAGTGGCTTGAGCTGGCCCTTGGCATCATGCGTTTGTGTGTGCGCAACATCCTATGTGCGGTTTCAAAATCCTTTATGCTTGTTGTCATTATGCTTTTGTGTGGTTTTGAAAAAGAGGTTGGCATCATCCTATGTGCGGTTTCAAAATCCTGGCCTCCAGCGAATTCAAAAATGCCTCACATCAGTTAGCCTCCCACAACACCTGCCATTTTTTGGGCCCCAATAATTGGATTTGTTTTTAAGATTTTAAAATGAAATAGCATGTGACGGTTGTCAATCTTAAACCAAGGGTTTCATGGCACTATTAGGAACTTTTTTTGGACTTTAGCCCTTGGTCACATGGGCTTTTATCCTCTGGTTCTTTCAAACCTTGGGGGACTTAACTTTGGTCCCTATTTTTTATTTTGGCGAAAAAAATGCAAAAAAAATTTGGTGAAAGTAATTTTTTTTACCTTGAATTTTTTTTTGGAGTAAAATTTTGTAAGAAGATTTTTTTTCCTCATAACTTTTGTTCAGCAAATCAAAATTGAGTTCTAATTTTTGTAAAAGTGGATGTTTTCTCATCACAAATCTAATAGGCACACTCACACACTATCATTATAAAGTGTCATATTTAGTATTTTTTGGGGTTTGGTTGCAAAGAACTCCTATAAAGTGTCAAAGATAAAGGGGGAGATAATCAAGGGGGTGTTGTTTCTTTTCTATTTTTCACACTTCCTCATGAAGTGCTCTTCATTTTTGCATTCTACAAGCAACAATCTAAGTCTAGCAACATCGATCCTAATGTGACAATACAAACCCTAACTCCATTCAATTATCATGATTGGAAGTTAAAAGTAATTCTTGTACTAAAGAGTAAAGGCTTATATAGGGTAACAATGGGAATATAAAAAGAACCTAATATAGCTAAGGACAAAAATAAGTTTTTGTAATAAGTGTGACCAAGCATTTGACTTGAACCTATGTTTAAACCTATCTCCTGAATTAGTATTTCATGTTGAGAATTAAAAAATACCCAATGAAGTTTGGGAAGCTCTAAAAAACTATTTGGCACAATTGATGAACTTAGAAGTCATTATTAGAGTTGATGAGTAAACAACCCACAATTCCCAAGAACACCTCCACACAAACACCTATCACAGAAAGAGAGAGAAGTAAGAAGCTAGAGAGGCCTAAATGCATAGATACATGAAAGAGGAGACATTCTTGATGTGCAAAAATAAAAGTTGCAATTCAATAAAATGAATGTTTCTCAATAAGATTACAAGAGAGATCAATACTTATAAAAGGAGATCAAAACCTTAAAAGGGTGAACAAACCTAGGTTGCATGATAATAATTAATAAAGAATTTAATTATTATATGCTTAAAGTTTAGCTTAAGCAGAAATATATAATAAGTGACTTAGTAATTAAATCAATATGATTTAATTAATAAGTAAACACTTTATTACTCTAACACTGCCCCTTAAGATAAACTTTGGGAGAATCTAAAAACCTAGAAAGAACTAGTGAAAATAAATGGGTCCTGATAATAAAAGGCCTGATCAGGTACCCAAGTAGAAAAGAGAGTATTTGTAAAAGAGGAGAAATGGAGAAAACCACATGGGAAAAACTCTACTCCAAAAATAGACGAAGACTAGTCTAAAGGACTATAAAAGTCTCCAAAACTAGGAATGTTCTAGGAAATAGGAACAAGGATGAACATGTACAACATCACTGAAGTAAGAAGCTACACACTCTGTCAAGAAGTAACTGCTGATCTGAAGATCCTCCACTAAAATATGACCAGGTAGAGAAGACTGTAATCTGCATGAGTGCCCTCAAATGACACTACTCAAATCAGGAGGCAAACAAAGGAAAATAACTGAAGTCAAAGATACAGAATACTATAATTTGCACGAGTGCCCTCAAATGACACTACTTGAATCAAGAGGAAAACAAAGGCAAACATGTGAACTCGAAAATATGGATGGCATAAAAACACCAAAAGTCTGAAGAGATGATCAATCAAAGTTGGAAGAGTGCATCCAAAAATAGGAAAGAAAGAGTGTTCATATGGTAAATGATCCATCTCACCAGAATGCATAGGCACCCATCCACTGCATCTGCCTAGTACATAGAATTAAATACTGAATACATAGCTCACACTATTGAACCAAGGAAGCAGTAGAACCAATAGTAGAAACCCCCTCCCCCCCCCCGCCCCCCAATGCTAACAAGGGAGTAATGACAAGTACACTAAAAAAATTATCCAATATGAACTGCACGATGAAGAAGAATCTAAAACATCAAAGGTACAGAGAGAGTACAGACACATATAGAGATACTTGAGGCTAATATCATTGGAGGAACAATCACATGACAAAAGTAGATGGAAAACAAAGGAAAACATCAAACCCCCCCAACACTTTATAATGGAGTGTGAGTACATAGAGCACGAACATGTGGAAGATCTCATACATGCAATAGAATAACACTTTATCTCAATGTGTGTGCATAAAAGAATGCTACAAAAGTTAATTATACACTTCTCAAAGAAGAGTGAAAGCTTCTGATACAAAAGAATAGCCAAAGATGAGCCATCCCTCAAAGGGAAGAGATCCCAAGACCTGTAACATCCAAGATGTCCACCAAATTGCAAAAATGCAATAAAGTGAATAAAATATACCTGGGGCAGAATATGGAAAAATGACTCACATCAATAGAGAGGTCTTAGAACAAGCTTTCCAACGCTATATCATTTTCCCAAAATGGAGTCCGAATGCGCAAGATGGAGCTCTCGAAGTGAAAAAATGAACATCTGGCTTTAATAGTAAAAAATACCATGAAAAAAAAAATTCATAAATTCAAACCTCCAGATTTGGATAGCTTTCCGATGATATCATTTGCCCGATTTCGACACCGTATGCTCAAGTTATGAGCAAAAATCCATAGGTATGCTGAAGGGCCCAAAAAATGGTGAAGAAGAGTGTTGATGCATGCTGACGTCAGTAAATGAAGGGATTAAAATTGACGGTTGTATGGCTGTCATGGCAAAAATCCACTTGGGGGCTTAAAAATCTAGGCCCTAGTCGCTATATGACCAGGAGTTGAGAATACATCTACTTGGGGGTTAAATTTGACAGCCAAATGGCTGTCGCCGCCCAAAAAAATAAAAAAAATCATCGTACTTGCATCGAGATGTGTGCCAAGGTTGTACAACCCTAGTATGCAAAAAAAATTGCCTCTGAATGCAACGACATCCTAATCGAACGTGCCTTATATGGATCTAGGGGTTCTTGGCCCTTGCAAGCTCGACAGTGAGGTCTGTTTTAGCCAAAAATGCTTCAAAATACCAGTGACCACCTTGGGATCCATGTCGAGGTCGGTTACAATTTTTGTTTTGCCACCAATTCTAAATTTGTCTAAATTATTGGACAAAATTTATATGAATCTAGGGGTTCTTGGACTCTTTGAATGCAATTGTGAGGTCGATTTGAGCCCAAGATGACTAGAAAGAGAGGTCAGCTCAGATCCAATAGAAAACCCTTTGAAACTGTAGATCTGACGAACATGGCCGAATCTCTTAGGAAGAGGACAGGGGCAAATAGATCTGAAGCTCTGATACCATATTGGATTTGATGGGTAAACAACCCACAGCTCCCAAGAACACCTGCATGTAAACACCTGTCACATATAAAGAGAGAGAAGCAAGACACTAGAGAGGTCTGAAAGCATGGATCCATGAAAGAGGAGACATTCTTGATGTGCAAAAATAAAAGTTGTAATTAAATAAAATGAATGTTTCTGAGTAAGATTACAAGAGAGATCAATCCTTATAAAAGGAGATCAAAACCCTAAAAGGGTGAACAAACCTAGGTTGCATGATAATAATTAATAAAGAATTTAATTATTATATGCCTAAAGTTTAGCTTAAGCAGAAAGAGATAGCAAGTGACTTAGTAATTAAATCAATATAATTTAATTAATAAGTAAACACTTTATTACTCTAATAATCATGAGTTGGAAAATCAACTCCTAGGTATTAGTCCTTCCATTTTTTCAACTTTAGAGGACTTCTTCAATAAATTTAAATCTTTGAAGTTGCAATTAAAATATTGTGGATTTGACAAGAAAGAAGTTCAATTAATCCTTTATGTACTTTCTAAACTAGGCTTTGAATTTTCTGTGTTTGTCTCTACTTTCTATTCTACTAAAAGAGCCCTTGGTACCTCATGGACTTTTCCCTCACTTGATAACTTCATTGATGGTCTTACAAGGGAATAAGAAAATCTAATTCAAATGGGTACTTTGAAATTTACTAAGGTGCAAGCTCTAATTGTAAGGGAATGAAAAGTGTCAAAATGCTAAAGGAAAGAAATAAAACTAAAAGGAATAATGAAGGGAAGAAAGAAGACAAAATTGATAACTTCATAAAGAAAGTCAAATTTCATTTATTTTTTACATGTACCCAATGTTTCATTAGGGAAGTCTTGAGAATAGATGATAGAAGACATTTATAACATTTTTGAAAAGTACTACATATTTAGATTATATATAGAGAATACAATTAGTTACAAAAGGAACAATTCGGTTCTGATCTTTAAAGATCAATAGTTGCAAAGAGTACTTAAAATGTTAATTGATTGTGAATAGACACAAAATTATCAAAATGAAAACTATATTTTATTACAAACATGAAAAAAGAGAGTTTCTTACAACATTTAATTCTTTTGTTATGTTCTTTTCACTACCTCCTACTATGGATGGATATGTTTTGATTCTTTTTCTTCTATCCTTGGCACTGCTCTCAGAAGGTTCATGCTTAGTGTACCTCTTTATGAACTCTATCGAAGCCTATAAGAATTGATGGCTCTCTTGTTTTTTAAATACCTCATGTCTATCCATATAGTATCTCATTGGGGTTCAACGTTACAAGTCCATCCTCCAATAGTTTTCCAAATTTCTTCTTTGAGATCTTCAACATAACAATGAATGGTACAAAATGATATTAAAGAGATGAGTTTCTTTGAAAACTCAGTAAGAGACCTCTCCTCGCATTGATATTTTTATTTGTTCTTGTAAATCCATATCTTTAATAAAATCCCAATGAACAAAAGAAACAAAAAATGATTTAGTTCATTAGATAACTTATTAATATTACTCTAAACATTTAAAAGATAGAGGATTTGTTGACTAGTCTTGGCATTGGTACTAATTACTTAAATTTTTCAAAGGTGTAAATCTTTGCAGCCTAGAGGGATGGAGGCAGGGATCGTGTGAGATTGTTGTTTTTGATGATGAGGGAATTGACCTTATTGTGAAAAAGTCAAAATCCATCAAGTTCCTAAATGTTGTGTTTTCCCCTCTTGTGGATGTAGAGGCTTCACTTTCTCCCTTGGCGGTTGTAAAATCTACACAAGAGGACCCCAATAATTTGAGTCCTTCTCCTTAGTCCATCTGTATTGTGTTGACCATATAACAAGAAGTGGTCAAAACTCCTTGGTGCTTTCTTGAAAGGTAAATGTTTTTCTCTTATTTCCCATTGTGTGGACCCTACTTCTAGTGTGTTCTCTATTAAGGTCATTGATTGTATTGTGGATAAGGGTATTAATTCAATTGATTGCTCTCTTGTTGTCAAATTTATTAGTCCTTGTCCAAACATCAAATCTATTTGTGCATGGGTAGCCAAAATATGGAAGAAGGGCCAAGTTGATGTTTTTTCCATGGCTAAAGGCTTCTATTATGTTTCCTTTACCCATGAAGACAATTTGGCCATTGTTCTTTCTAGAGACCCCCAAATGTTGGGGTATTTTTCTCTTGACCTAAAGAGGTGGGAACTAGGGTTTAATTGCAAAGATTGGGTGTGTGACATTGGTCTAGTTTGTGTTAGGTTGTCAACTTTTCCCCTTGAATTTTAGGATGAAGAAATCTTTTAGGGAATAGTGGCCTATTTTGGGGAGTTTATCTATGTGTATCCTATGACTGCTTCTAAAAGAAGTATGGTGTATGCTCACATTTATGTTAAAAAAATTTGATAATGATAAAAACATATTATTTAACTAATAGGATATGAGTTCAAACTCAATGTTAATATAAGAGAGTGAGGAGCTCAAAATAATAAATAAATAAATAAATAAAATCTTGTGAAAAGAAAGGACAACCTCAAGAATCAAAGGAAAGGAAAAAAATAACGGTAAGTGCACATAAAGATGGGGGACCAAAAATGGGTTTTAAGTAACCATTTTTTATCCAAAGTAAAAAAAAATTGGATGAAAAATTAAAGATAGTTACACTCAAAATTTGAAGAAGCAATAAAAAAGAGTCAAAATGCTAACACATTTTCTAATTTTATTTTATAAATTGTAGAGATTAATAAGATTATAAAGGGGGGCCACATAAAGTGGTCATTTTTTTTCAAAACACCTAACATAACATCTAATGCACCCTCACAAACACTTAATTTTTTCTCATGTTTTGAAAATTAATTTTATTTCTTATTAAAAATATTTCATTAGCATTCAAATATAAGGTTGACTATCTTGTCAAGAAAAAATGCTAAAATTTATTTAAAATTTTGAAAAAAAATGGTGCATGAGAAAAAAAATTCTCTTTCAAGATTATATAATTATTTTCTATTTTGGATAAATAAATAAGACAAAAGTAACTATAAAAGAAAAGATTTACATTTAAGTTCACACAAATTTTTAAATTTATTTAGAAATATAAATTTATAGAAATAGTGAAAATAAACATCCTCACACTAATGTTTCAAGTTATTAATACACATGAAAAGAAATGAAGAAAATAATATAAAATTATTATATAAAGTGTGACACTTAATGTAATTTCCATTTCAACATTTTATCAACAATTAACTTTAGTGTTTATTTTATAAAAAAATATTTTCAAAGATTTTTTTTTAAATTACATACATAAAATGCACTAAAAATATGCATTGTATTAGTTTATGTCATTTCAAAATTGAAAGATTATATACATAACTTTCTATTGAATCAATTTAAAAAATTAAATCAGTGTTGGCAAATTCCTTTACAAAAGTGTGACACAACTTTGTACTTTTACCTTCCCCACAATTAGAATACATTATGTTGGGATATTTGACTTGTTATTTTATTTTTAACCAATCAAATCACTTGACTAACAAGATTGAAATGGACTATGAGGTGGTTCTAACCATTGAAAAACCCCCATATAACTTCTAGGTTATACATGCCATCCCTAATGTATATAATGGGGAAATGAAGTTTTGAACTTAAAACCATTTTCCATGTCTATTAGTGGGGCAATCATCTAGTCTACTCTTGGAGTTTTATTCTTATTATATTATTTTTTTATTAAGGGTAAAATAGGTTTTGATGGGGCCCTGAAACACATAAACTGCTAGATTTTGAGAGGGATATGGAAGCTAACTAAAAGCAACAATTGTCAAAGATAGTACATTACAAACCAATAGCTAACCAACACCAAACCAATAGCCTAGAATGAAATCAACAATTATAGTGCCATCTGAGATAGTACATGCCTAATCTAGACAAGACACAATACATGGTTTTCCAAGGCACCCAAAACCTTAATTACAATAAATCATGTAGGTTTTGCTAGGCACCCATAATCTGAGAGAAACATGGGTTTTTCCAAGCACCCATAATTTGAGAGAAACATGGGTTTTATTAAGGCTCCCACAACTTTAAATTTCACCATTAGTTGTAAAAACCAAACAAGGTTTTGATAGGTTTCCCTAACCTTCCAGAGCATCTTCCAAAGATTAAATTGAGAAAAACCAGTTGAAGAGAACATGGGTTTTCTGAAGGCTCCCACAACATTGAACTTCACCACCAAAAGTGAGAAACATAAAGGGTTTTGAAAGGCTCCCCTAATCTTCATGAGAAACATCCAAAGATTCAACCGAGAAAGAACAGCTGAAGAAATAGGGTTTTGAAAGGCTCCACAAACCTACAACCAAGGTTAGATCTAGGTACCCTTAACTTGGTTAGTGGGTTTTAGCAAGGCCCCCAAAACCTTAAGAGAGGGTTTTGAAATGGAATCACAATCAAACACCAATAAGAAACAAAAGCACCAATCCACCCATCTTATCTTTCTCCAAAGAAACTCATATCCACCTCAATAGGAGAGGATCCTCTATCCTCTTCACCTCACCTAGACATAGCAGACAGATTCATTGACACACTAAATTGAAACCACCTCACCAAGGTTTGTATGTCTACAACAATACATGGCTACCGATCTCTCTAAGTGGGACCAAGATTGAACGTACTGTTAATATGATTTAGAAAAATAGAGAGGGGGGGTGAATCAGTTGTTCTCAGGTCCAGATGTATAAATAAACTTTCAAAAACTCTTCAACAAATAAGATCTAACAACCAATAGCTACTCGCTCATTACTGAATACATAACAAAAACATATAACGGTGTAGTCCAATATCCAATAGTATTTAACTTGCAAAACACAAAAATGTTCAAACCAAAACATTCACACAAGAATTAAAACCAGGATTTATAGAGGAAACCCAATTAGGGAAAAACCACTTTGTAACATGTTATTGATATTTTCACTCTTCTAAAGTGAGCTCTGCGAAAAGCCAGCCCTATCAAAGGTTACAAACACACTGTTAGGTGTGACCCAGTTAAAGGATTTCAACCACTCTGTTAGAAGTGTGCCTTGTTATAGGACTTACATACATTCCATTAGAATGCAACCTTGTTCAAAGGATTTATATATATGACTGTTAGGTCAACCTTGATTAAAGGATTTAAAACTGATACAATGGTTAGAAAGTAACAACAGTGTTTGATATGAAAACATATAACTCACTTTGCAAATAACCAATCCAATTCCATATACATATGCTGGCTTACTAACTATGATCCATTTCCATCTTCATCACTGATCTTCTCAGAAATCCCTTCAAGCAATCACAACTCCTTCTCCTTCAACATTTTCTGCTTATATAGTCATAACATCAACAATAACTCTAGCATCCCCTCTTCTCAACCTAATGCTTAGGTTTCCTTAATACTTCCTCAATTAGGTCGATCCAACTTTTGTCGCTTAATCTCCTCCGTAGATCTTAGGGTTAGGTCAGATTCATCGAATCCTTCCAACTTTATGTTTTTCATCCATCCTTCTAGAAACATCTCAAATCTCTTTATGGAATCACAATAAAATGGTTTACAATGCATTAAATGCTTCCATACAATAAATAAATAAAGTCAACAAGATTTACATAATCCAAGAATTCAACTATGTCAGCTAGGAATTTGAATTATTCCTCAAATGTAAATTACTAACGCTTGGTCAATATTGTGCTCAAATCCTCGGTCTTAACTGGGTATCCCGGTCACCACTGAAACTATTTCCTCGGCTAATATTGTCTTCCTCAACAATTAACTAATGTTCGGTCAAAACTAAGTTTACTTGGCATATACTAGCTCGGTCGACACTAATATCACTCGGCTTAAACTAGATTTCTTCCCTTTTGCTTGGTTAAGCCTAGTTGTTTAGTCTTCCTTCTTACTTGGAAAAGCAATACATTATCTTATCATTGTGCCACACAATCAAGTACTCATTGAAGTATCAAGATAACTCAACCTTTCCTTAGGTGCTATTGTTATCAACCTTGCCCTAATCCTTCTCAACAATCAAATAGATATAGTACTTTCTTAGATAGCAACAATCTTACCAGTTAAAGTTTGGCATCAATGACAATACAACAATTGCTTCAATTGCAGTTTCCAACAATCTCCCTCTTTGGCATTGATGAAAACACCATATGAATGACACATGAATCACCAACCAATCCAAAACTTATTTGTCCATAAAAAATATTTATAATATCCTTAGCTTCATTCTGATTCAAAATCAATTAGCCTTGCTTACATGACCATCCACACAGTAACATCCACTTGATCTCTACTTAGTTCCTTTCCTTTGAATCTCTCCTTCTTACTTGATCTTCAATGAAATCTCACTATGTGTTTTCATCTTATTCATCTCCCTCTTTGACAATAATGCCAAAGAAACAACTAAAACATACATCCTTTAGATGTAGATGTCATCTTGTCAGTTTAGTAACAATAATTCTCCCTCTATCATCTTTTCTTATGACTGATTATCAGCTTTGTTGTACTTTTCACAACTCTAGACTGCTCCTAAAGTGTGAGTTGTCTCTACAAAAATTTGTCAAATACTCTTTGCAGCACATTTGATGTAGTGTTCCTAGCTTGACTAGGCAGCCTCAGTTAGGGGAAGAACCCCTAATTTTCCTCTCAGATATTCATGAGCTTCTTTAGGTAAAGCTTTAGTGAATATGTTTGCTAGTTGTTCCTTTGTATTCACATATTCCTGAATAGGGTTAAAATTGATTCAACTCTATTCAAATGTAAAGGGAAGGGGGGAAATATGAGATCTATTCCCTAACCCAAATTCTCAAAGAAGAGATCCAATTTGATCAGCCAAGAGGTTAATACACAATTGAATCAATTTATGGAGAATATGGAAGAGACAGAGAGTAAATCCAATATTTCCCTATTGAAGAAATTTTATGCTTGGAATATGAAATAATTGAAATACAAATACTAACCTCAAATTAGGGCAAATCTGAAAAATGTTAAATTTTGATGTTTGTGTGTACTTTCAAGCAATTCTAAAACCTGTTCTGGATTGGAAATGCCGAGACAGAGAAAACCCAAAAATCTTTCTCCAAGATGAGCTCAGGTCGGGTTTGACCCTCATAAAAGGTCAAATACTACATTCTTTATTTGAAGTCCAATTTGAATTCTATTTGCAGATCTTAGAAGTTTGCCGAAAAGGGTATCCAAATTCACTCTTGGATCCAAAATTCCGCACTTGTACTTGCAAGAAAATGGGGGTTTTTGTTGTATGGGGGTTTGCCTTGGTCAAACCCCAATTTAGGAATTAACCTTGAAATTGAATTGAAATATAGTGTGCATAAACAAAGTAATTGAAACAAATCATCTCACTTATGTTGAAGTCCTTGTAGAGGATTTGAATCCTCAAATCCACAAGTAGGAATGCTTCAATGGATATAGGATGAATGTAGGATGTCTCCAATCAATGACATTTGATCTTCAACACCAATCTTGACTTGATCTTTGCATATGAGAAGGTTTGAATGAATGTGGAAGGATGGATCATCAAAGGGGGCTCCAAAGAGATTGAATCCTTCAATAGCTAACAATGGATCTTCTTGATGGATGAATGCTTGAACACTTGAATGCTTGAAGACTTGAAATTTCTTGATTGAATTCACTTGCTTGCACTTGAGAGCTCGCTCATGAAAATGCTTGAGATGTGATATGAAAATGAGAGAGGAAGGCCTCCTTTTATAGTGAACTAGGGCACAATCCTCTAGAGGGGCCACCTTGGAGAATTAAATCCCAATTAAGTCCTAACCTTTAGAAAATATACCTAGATTAAATGCAATTAAAAGATTTACCATCCCAAAGCCCGATGCTCAGAAATCCAGGATTCTAGAAATTTGAATGAGGGGGGAAAAATCGAGGTTGGACCTAACCTAGTCAGGTTAGCTTGATCTTGACCTAGTCAGGATCAACCTCAAATTTGACCCTGGGCCCAGACTCTGTCAAAGCTAGGTCAAGAGGTCCTGGGGATGCCCAAAAACCTAGAAATGAAATCAGATCAAGATAGAATGCCAGGGATAGACATAAAATCCTATGATTACTATGATGAAATCTAGGAGGACTTATTTCTAAATCCTACCTAGAAAATAGAGCCATGGAAGAGGGAAATTAAGGAGAATCCTCGAGATCCTAACCCTAATTTCACCTAGAATAAAGAAATCAAGTGCCAGGAAGAAGTGGAAAGCGGGGAGAAAGCCAAATACATGCAAAGACCCAATCAAGGCACTTAACATGACCCTAGACCACTTACTCGGAGGGCTAAATGCTCTTATCATGGAAGTGCTTCCATTTTAAGATGATACAATTCCATACTGACCTCTTTATCTTGTACCAATTCCCTCAAGTAATGATACTTGATGGTGATGTGTTTGGTCTTTGTGTGCATCACTAGATTCTTAGATATGTTGATAGCACTTGTGTTGTCACAGTAGATGACAACTGGTTTAGTGATCTCTTCTTTCATGCCTACCAACAATTACTTTATCCATACCAAACTTGAACAGTTCACTATTGTAGCTACATACTCGGCTTTACCTATAGATTGGGAAATGCAATTTTATTTCTTTCTTGTTCAAGAAACTAATCTTTGTCCAAGAAAGAAAGCTCCACCGCTAGTACTCTTTTTGTCATCCACATTTCCTTCCCAATCAACATCAGTATAGACTCTCAGTTCAAATCTTTCATGCTTCTTGTAGAATAGTCCATAATCTGCAGTCCCTTTCAAATATCTCATTATCCTTTTGACAACCATTATGTGAGTTTCCTTAGGATTGGCAGAGAATCTTTCCACAAACCCAACTGCTAGAGCAATATCTAGTCAGCTATGAACATCATACTATAGTTTTCCAATCATGGACCTATACAAAGTTTGGTTTACTTCAGCAACATCATCATTTTTAGACAATTTTTGTCCAATAGCCATGGGAGTACTTACTGGCCTTGAATCCTCCATACCAAAGGTTTTCAGTATCTAATGAACATATTTATACTGGGTGATGAAAATACCTTTCTCCATCTGATATACTTGTAAACCAACAAAGAATTTTATCTCCCCAAACATACTCAATTCAAATTCAATTTGCATTTCATTTGAAAATTTCTTACATAGGGCATCTTGTCCACCAAATATAATATCATCTACAAAAATCTTAGCCAACAAGATTCCTTAACCTTCTTCATCTTTCATGTACAGATTGTTAGTGTTATTTGTCCTTGAGAATGCAATCTGTATCAAGTAGTTGTGCAGCCTCTCATACCATGCTTTGGGGGCTTGCTTTAATCCATACAATGCCTTATTCAGTTTGCAAACCATGTGTCTCTTGTTTGGATCAACAAATACTTCAGGTTGTTCAATGTAAACTTCTTCTTCTAATATACCATTTAAAAATGCAGACTTGACATCCATTTGGTATACCTTGAAATCTTTGTAGGCAGCATATGAAAGTAAAGTTCTTACTCCTTCCAATCTTGCTACAAGGGCAAATGTATCCCCATAATCTATTCCTTCTTCTTATGCGTAGCCTTTTCATACCAGCCTTGCTTTGTTCCTTGTGATTTGTCTATGTTCATTCAGCTTATTTCTGAACACCCACTTTATTCCAATGACATTTTTGTTTTCTGGTCTCAGCACCAGAGTCCAGGTATCATTCTTCTCTATTTGGTCTATCTCCTCATTCATGGCTTGAATCTAGTCTTCATTTTCTAGTGCCTCCCTTGTTGTCGTAGGCTCGAATTCACATAGTAAACATGTAGGGTCTCTTAACTTGCTTCTGGTCAAAACTCTAGTTTCTTTATCTTCATTGATTTGTTCAGGCTTATAATGTCTCCTTACATATTGTGCCAAAATAGGTTCTGCTCTCCTTTCTTCTTGCTCTTCAGGTTCACCAACAAGATTGTCAGATTTAGCTTCTGAATGCTCAGCAACCTCTTCCTGATACTCGACAACTTCCTCCTATCGCTCGGCATGTTCTTCTTATCGCTCGACATTGTTTCCCTGATGCTTGGCATTGCTTACCTGAGACTCTACATCAGGTGCAAGTTTTTCACTTGCCTCTCCTTCTATATATACAAAACATTTGTAATCTTTTGGTTCTCTCTTGCTTTCCTATTCATTTTTCTATGCATACTCATCAACTATGACATTTACACTTTCCACAATTTTGTTAGTGTTAGAGTTCAAACACTTGTAAGCTTTGCTTTTTGTGGAATAACCTAGGAATATGCCCTCATCACTTTTAGCATCAAATTTTCCATTCCTATTGTCTTTTAGTATATAGCATTTGCTCCCAAAAATTCTAAAGTACTTTACATTAGGTGCATACCCATGCCATAACTCATAAAGTTTAATATTTGTACCTTTTTTGATCTGTACTTAGTTAAGGGTATAAATAGTTGTACTTACAACTTCTCTCCAATACTTTTGTGCAACATTCTTCTTGATCATCAGTGTCCTTGCACAATCCATGATAGATCTATTCCTTCTCTCTACTATACCATTCTATGGAGGTGTTCTAAGTGTAGACATCTGTCTCTTGATTCCTCTATCATTGCAAAATAGATTGAACTCATTGGATATGAATTCTCCACCTTGGTCAGATCTCAGACACTTCAAGTTCCTACTTGTCTCCTTTTCAACCTTAGCCAAATACCAATTCTTAGGTTTCTTCAATCTTGGCAATCCTCTCACTTTCTTCTTTTAACTGATTTCTACCATATTATCAAAGTTAACATGACATAGTCGCTTATGCCATAACCATATATCATAAAGTTGTGCAATCATACATGTCTCTTCAGATAGTTCTAGATAGAATAAATTACCTCTTGTCTATTCTCCACCTCCAATTAGTTCACCAGTGGCATCAAATATTTTGGCCTTCTTGTGATGAAATTCCACTCTATAGCCAGTGCTATTAAGTTGTGCAACACTTAGCAGATTATAGTTAAGACCTTCAACCCAATAAGCATTTTCACAAGTGATCTTATCAATCAGCTTAATCAATCCTTTACCCCTAACAGGACATGGTGCATCATTACCAAATTTAACACGTCTACCTTTGTAATGATCTAAGGTATCAAACTTACTTTTGTCACCAGTCATGTGGTGTTAGCAACCACTATCAATAATCCACTTATCATTTTTTTTCACATAGGATATAAGTGCAATTTTCTCATCCTCATCAGACTCATCTTTCATAGCAACATAGACTACTTCAATTTCAAAATCATCACTATCAGTGTCAGTTTCTTCTTCAACAATATAGCAGGATTTCTTACCTTTTCCCTTGTAGTCCTTGTACCTTCGGTAACCTCTTTCTTCTCTTTTGTCTTTGTGCTTTCTATCTCTTTCCTCATCCTTGTCATACCTGTCAGGACATCTTGCAACTATTTGACCAACTTTATTACATGAGAAACATATGATAGGGAGTTTACCTTTATACTTTCCTTTTCCCCTTTTCAATCTTCTGGCCATAAGAGTTTCAAGATTCTCTAGTTCCAGAACCATTTGTGACTTAAATCCAGATTCAACATTAGCAACAATGAAGTTATCATAGTTAGAAAGCTCAAAAGAAGTAAGCTTACCAACAAGACTTTCCAAAGTAAGAGCATTGCCAAGGTTACATCTAGATTCTTGAATTGCTAAAATTTTGATGGCATAAATAGGACGCAAAGTTCTCAATAATTTTCCAATAATAGTTTCATCATCAATAGTTCCATTAGCTCCTCTAATAAAATTTACAACTTCTTTTATTCTACCACAACATTGAGCAATATTCTCACCTTGCATTTTCATTTCATCAAATTTACCTCTTAGGCTTTCAGCTTTTGCCCTTAGTACATTTATGTCACCACCATAGATGTTTGCAAGAGTGTCCCACATTTTCTTTTCATTTGTGCAATCTTTGATGTCTTCAAATTCAAGATAGCTTAGGGCAGATGCAATCTCCAACATTTCTTGATTGTGCTATTGTTTATCTCTCATCTCCTCGGCAGTCAGAAGTGCAATAGGTGTAACATAGTTATGCTCAACATAATACTTTGTTGAATCACCAATACTGGCTAGATGCAGTTTCATCAGACTCTGCCATGCAGGGAAGTTCTCCTTATTTAGCTTCAGTGCCTCCTTCTTATACATCCTGATCATTTACTTCAAGTACCTTTAAACTTGTTCTCTGTAAGCATGAACAACTCTTATACCAATTGTTAATATGATTTAGAACAACAGAGAGGTGGGGTGAATCAGTTGTTCTCAGGTCTAGATGTATAAATAAAATTTCAAAAACTCTTCAACAAATCAAATCTAACAACCAACAGCTACTCGATCATTAGTGAATACATAATAGAAACATATAACAATGTAGTCCACTATCCAATAGTATTTAACTTGTAAAACACAGAAATGTTCAAACCAAAACATTCACACAAACATTAACACCAGGATTTATAGTGGAAACCCAATTAGGGAAAAACCACTTTGTAATATGTTACTGATATTTTCACTCTTCTGAAGTGAGCTTTGTGAAAATCCAACCCTGTCAAAGGTTACAAACACACTGTCAAGTATGACCTAGTTAAAAGATTTCAACCACTCTTTTAGAAGTGTGCCTTGTTATAGGACTTACATACATTCTATTAGAACACAACCTTATTCAAAAGATTTATACATATGACTGTTAGGTCAACCTTGATTAAAGGATTTAAAACTGATACAATGGTTAGAAAGTAACAATAGTGTTTGATTTGAAAACATACAACTCACTTTGCAAATAACAGATCCAATTCCGTACACATATGCTGGCTTACTGACTGTGATCCATTTCCATCTTCATCACTGATGTGCTTGTAAATCCCTTCAAGCAATCACAACTCCTTCTCCTTCAGCCTTTTCTGCTTATACAGTCAATAACATCAACAATAACTCCAACATCCCCTCTCTTCTCAACCTCATGCTTAGGTTTCCTTAATACTTCCTCAATTAGGTTGATCCAACTTTTGCTGCTTAATCTCCTCCGTAGATCTTAGGGTTATGTTAGATTCATTGAATCCTTTCAACTTTATGTTCTTCATCTAGCCTTTTGGAAACATCTCAAATCTCTTTGTGAAATCACAATAAAATGGTTTACAGTGCATTAAATGCTTTCATACAATCAATAAATAAAGTCAACATGATTTACATAATCCAAGAATTCAACTATGTCAGCTAGGAATCTGAATTCTTCCTCAAATGTAAATTATTGACGCTCGGTCAATACTGTGTTCAACTCCTCGATTTTCACTGAGTAGCCTCATCACCACTGAAATTGTTTCCTCAGCTAATACTGTCTTCCTCGATAATCAATTGATGTTCAGCCAACACTGAATTTACTCAGCATATAATGGCTCGATCGACACTAACATCACTCAGCTTAAACTATATTTCTTCACTTTTGCTCGGTTAAGCTTGCTTGTTTATTCTTCCTTCTTACTTGGAAAAGCAATACATTATCTTATCATTGTGCCACATAATTAAGTACTCATTGAAGTATCAAGATAACTCAACCTTGCCCTAATCCTTCTCAACAATCAAATAGATATAGTACTTTCTTAGATAGCAACAATCTTACCAGTTAAGGTTTGACATCAATGACAATATAACAATTGCTTCAATTGCAGTTTCCAACACGTATCACCAAATACTGAAGACAAAAAATAAGTAAGAACATGAGGCAATATCAACTCCTTCCCTACCTACAAGGGGTTCTATCGTCAAGAAGAGCTTTGCATGCAAAACAAGTGAATGAAGCCCACTCTCTCAAGAACGCCACAAATAGTGTTCATAGGGCCTATTTACTATGTGAAACATATATACAGAAAGTGAATCTAGATTCTTTTCAGAGCCCAAAATCGAAGTGTGATTTATCAAAGCAGGAAACACTCAAGCCAAACATGTGAGAGATTCATTTTAATGTCCAAAATTGAAGTGTTATAGAGATTGTAGCAAATCACCTCAAGTCCAAAGCTCTGCAATCCAATATTACGCTGTCTCCGAAAGGCAAAATTAGGAAAATCCACAGCAAACAACAAACGTCAAGAAATAACAAACTGAAAGTACAAATCTACAAATTTTAGGTCTCTGGATGCAAAATTTCACACGTGCAAGGATACAGTCTCACATGAGGAAATGCCAAAGCCAGAAAAAACTCATGCGATACAATGCGAATCTTCACACGAGAATCCATACAAAGATGTACGGAAGTACAAATAGAGTAGAAAATTTTGTCAAAAAATTTTAAAATATGATGAAATATAATGAGGCCAAAAATTGATTTTCTGCCCCACGGTGGGCGCCAAAAATGTATGAACTAAATATGGGCCTCTGATTTAGCTCCACACTTCAACATAGTCATTGTTCACCAGTTGCAGCCAATAATGAATATTAGATTATTCATCTCGCTTGTCTAGATGATTCGACATGTTGCCTTCTATCTAGGTAGGGTTTGAAATTTTGCTCTCAAAATCAAGAGTCCTACAACCATATCTACTACTACTAGAATGAAGGATTTGATTGAAAAAAAATGCAGTTTTAATATAGAATGAATATGCAATTAATCTAGAAATGATGAAATTAATCTAAGAACAATGAAACCAAACTAGATTAAGCAATGAAATGCATGATTAAGCTAAACATGATATATTAATCTAGAAATGAAGATTATGCTAAGAAATGAAAGCTTGAATGCAAAAGAGCTTTGGTAACAATGCGATAGCACTTCATTGCTCGAAAAGTTGGATGCTTTGAATGAGAAATGCGGGTTTCTTTATAGAATCCCAGGTTCAATCGATGGTCGAGATTAAATCAGACGAACGGTGGAGATTGGATGAGAATCAGTTCAGAATAGAAAGTTTCCAGCAGAGAGGCAATCAACTTTTTGTTTTTGTCTGTGTTAAAGTTGTTAATTGTTTTATTTCCCTTTTTTATTTTCAATTAACTCAAAGTTTCCTTTTCTGAACTGAAGATAAGATTTTGTGGAGAATATTTAATTTAAATAAATACAATATTGCTTCATAAGTGGATTTTCTCAATTATTTGAATAATTGAATTCATTTATTGAGATGAGGATATTTATCTAAAATTAAATATTTATTTAATTCCTTTTTCATGTGTTTTAGCTAAAGGGGGTGGATTTAATTTAATTAAAGTGCTAGGACTTTTATAATTAAATTAATCAATCATAGGGTTTATTTAGCCAATTTGTATTCGATATTTAGAAATTAAATATGTTATGTGATTGATGCAGATTTAAGGTTTTCTGCATTTGACACTAAGTCGAGTAAAGTCAAATAGAAGATAGAATTGCCTAGGACAATAGGACTTTGATGATTCCAAAATTGATAGAACAAGACTAAATGCAACAAAATTGGTTAGGATATGAAGATGCCAATTTTGGGGTATTACACCTACATCCATAGGAATAATAGAGAAGGAAATAAGAATGAGGGAGCCCTCAAACACACAGTCAACAAAAAATGAAGAGCCCTAACCAAAGAGTCAGACTTTACCAACATCACACCTCTCCACCTCTAAAGAAGATGGCTCCACCTCAAAAGGAGTGGCAAAGAAAAAGAGATTCATAAGGGAACTCCTCATCTGTTTCCCCCTCACATCCAAGAAACCAATAGTGAAGGTCTGCCACAAAAAGCACCAAACTACCTCTCCCACCAAGTGAATCTCTACCTCCAAAAGAGAAACTTCCACCTCAATAGGAAACATGGGAGAAAATTATATTAGTTATAAGAAACTTATTATATTAGTTAACTTGCATTCTCATTTAAGATTTATTTTTCTCTTCAACTTTCAATAAACAAAAAACCTACTTAATTTAATATTTAGATTTATCATTTTAATAGTATTTAATATTAATGAATAGTTTGTTTTAGATATGCGAATTTTTTTATATATGTTTTTATCATGGGAGCATAATCTATATTTTGAAAAACTAAGTGTACACACTACATTAAGTTGATTAGAAATTTGTGACATGTCCCTCCACAAATTTCATTTGTTTTTTACATGTACCCAATGTCTCATCAAGGAAGTCTTGAGAATAGAACATAGAAGACAATTATAACATTTTTGAAAAGTACTACATATCTATATTAAATAGAGAGAGAGAGAATAAAATTAGTTACAAAAGGAACAAATTAGTTTCGATCTTTAAAGATCACTAGTTGCAAAGAGTACTTAAAATGTTAACTGATTGTGATCAGACATAAAATTATCAAAATGAGAACTATGTTTTGTTACAAACATGAAAAAAAAGAGTTTCTTAAATGACATTTAATTCATGTTGTTCATTTCTTTTGTTATGTTCTTTTCACTACCTCCTACTATGGATGGACATGCTCTAATTCTTTTTCCTCTATCCTTGGCACTACTCTCAGAAGGTTCATGCTCATTGTACCTCTTTGTGAACTCTATCAAACCAGGGTATAAGAATTGATGGCTCTATTGTTTGTTAAATGCCCCATGTTTGTCTTTTTTATTAAGGAAAATAGGTTTTAAAGGGGCCCTGAAACCCAAATAGTATTAAGCATATATAGAAATATAGCAGTTACATATCACTAAGATACGATAGCCATAGCAAAAAATAGGCCAGACACAGTCCACCAGCAAAGCAAACAATAAAAACCAGGAAACAGGACCAGAAATAGATAGCACAAAGCCATGCCAGGCCCAAAAAAACCTGGGGAGCAGATCAAGAAAATTCTCTGAGGATCTTCATTGCTCGAATCTTGAGCTCAGACACCTTGTCCATTTCATCCTTGAGGTCAACCAAATCCTTGTCAGGTTCCTGTGTGTCTTTCTTCATGGTGCTGGACCTAGTTCTCTTCCTCAACCCTTCCTCCAGAGTTTTATCTTTGCTACTATTTGGAGACTCCTCCTTGTTGCTCATGTGTTCCTCAAATTTACTGATCAAGACTTTTATGTTATCATTTGAGGCTTTGAGAATGTTGTGGCTCTACTCCGCAATTTTTTGCAAAGTCCCCTCCAAGCTCTGCATTCTCTTCTTCACATCCTCCATTTTGCTTTCCATCTCATTCTTCTCCTCTGTTAGCATAATCTTTCTGTTGTTGCCCTCCCTTTCCAACATTCCCACCCAAAATTTTAGCTCCTAAATTTCATGGAAAGTCCATTTGGTTGTCCTGTAGCTATCAATTACACTATTTTTGGCATTATTGAGGACATCCATCTGAGGATGTTCTTTGGTGATGTCACTTATAATCACTAGGGCAAGGTCTATGATGTCCTCCATTTGAATCTTGCCTTCCTTGTTTTCCTTTACCAAGGTTCTCATCATTTCTCTCTTTAGGCCCATTCTGACAGACACATTGTGGAAGTCTCTCCAAACCACATTTTTCTCTTTATCTATTATCTTGCATGCATACTGGTTGGCCCCTTGATCTTTAGCAGCCTACATATGATCGTCCTCTCTCCCTCGAATCTCCTCATCCTCTTCACTATCCTTCCCTTCCTCTTGTCCTTCCTCCTTATTCTCCTCTTCCATTCTCCTCTTTTTCCTCTGTTTCATACCAAAATCCGTAACCTCTTCCCTGTTTGCTGGCATTTTGATGATAAAGTTTCTCTTCCCCTTCTTATTTTTCTTAGTCTTCTCCTCCTCCCCAATTGTATCTTCCTTAGCTTCAACGATGTCTCCCTCAGTGTCCATACCATCCGCTTCCTCATCATAATCCCTATCAGAAGAGACCTCAATGCACTGCTTAGAATCTGGTTTCTCCTTTTTAACCTATTTTTCTTTCTTCCTCTTCTTTTTCCCCTTTCTGGTATGTGGGGAGGCATCAACATCTGAGTCCGAATGCATGTCTTGACTCTCCTCGGTGTCGGAAGGGACATAATCTTCTTCACCTGAGTTGAGCTCTTCATCAGAGCCCTCCATCACCCCTTTCCCTTGCTTAATTTCTTTACCTATGGTTTTAGCTTTGAAGAACTCATAAATCAACAACAACAGGCCTTCATGAAATCTAGGATTACCAATGGGTTTCTCCCTATAATCATTTATATTTTCATTGATGGACGAGTAGAGGTAAAAAGGAATAGAGATTTTAGTCCCTGACCTGAAATGGTTGAGAAGCACAAAGTGGTAGGAGTATATGCGATCAAACCTCATGTCCAGAGATATGTATTTAATTATCACTCTCAACACGAACCTCCATAGTGGTTTTATGGACCTCAGCAGGTAGTAAGTGTCGTGCTTCTCAAGAGCCTTCTTCTCCTCCTTTCCTTTGGTGAATTCTTCCATCACCTGACCAGAAATGCGATGATCTCTGTAGAATTTCTTTCCAACAATAGGTATGCCTATCACCACAGAAATAACCTCCTCTATCACATTGAACTCAACCCCATCAATCTTAACACTCCCCTCATTCCAATTTCTAACCATTGTTTTGGTGACCGAGGGTTTCCATCCATGCAGTCTTTCGATGAAAGAGGTCACCTCCCCTTTACTCAGAATACCCCACACCTTTGACTGCCTCTGCCATTTCTTTGCCTCATCCTTAGGTTCCCTTCTATGGCATTCCCCCATCATTTTCCTTCTCATTCTGTAGACAAAGCTTCTGGTCACAGAGCACTTCAAAGTTTTGGACGAGAAGCTGGTATGAAAAATGTTCTCGATCCTTCCCTTAGCATTTGGAAAAAAACACCCAAAAGCAAGCCCTGACATGCAAAGATGGTAGTTGCCCAAGTGATTCGTACTTTGACTCATGTTTTCACACAACATATATCGGCACAAATTCCCTAACACATAAACTTTCATCATTAGATTTTGATATTTCCGAATCTGCTTGGGATTCTCTCAGTTTCCATTAATTCCTTGATTTCAAGTGGAATTAAATGTCCTTCCATCCATCTTTTCACCTCATTATTTCTGACAGCCCAATTGGCCAACCTATCAACAACTTGGTTAGCCTCCCTATACTCATGTGCCATGTGGATTTTTTTAAAAGACTTGAGGAACTGGACACTTTCATTAACCAAGTTGGCTATCATCCAGGTCAGCATATTTTTTTTCATTGAGACAGTCGATTATGTTCTTTGAATCACCTTCCAACCACAGATTCCTCACTCTAATATCCATAGCCAGCTTAGTTGTTTGATGAGCCGCAATCGCCTCCACAACATGGTTGGTTTGCACTCCCAGAGGAGCTGATATATTGGCAATGCCTTTCCCATGTTCATTTCTGATGATACCCCCAATCCCAACCTAGCCAGGATTGCCTTTCACAGCACCATCAAAGTTGGCTTTGCACTAGCCCTCAGGAGGAAGGGTCCATCTGTAATCCTCCCTTTTGCTACAATCCTTCTCCTTAGCATTGGTAAGCAGGTTATAGCCTTTGATAATAGTGTAGTTTTCGACCAGAGCATTTAATTTTTTTGGAAAAACCACCTTAGCCTTAGCTTCTTTTTCCCTAAATATACGGTTGTTCCACTCCTTCCACACCCCCCAACAAAGATGAGGGAGAGACCAAGCCCATAAGCCTTGACTCACATCCCCAGCCACTCCTCTATGCCACAGTTGGAATAGTTGAGTTATGTTACTGGGAAAAACCTAGGTCTTCTTGAAAAAAGCCAAGAAAGAAGACCATATGTTCCTGGTGAAATGACAGTGTATGAAAAGGTGATCAACACTTTCCCATTGTGATTTACAAGGGATGCAATGATTAGGAATCTGATGTCCTCTCTTGATAAGGTTGTCCACCGTCAAAATTTAGTTTTGAAGCATTAACCAGAAAAATATGTTGATTTTGGGAGTTAGGCCAGCAAACCAAGTGTCAGCCCAGATAGGGATAGGACAATACCTCTGCATAGTATCATAGCCCGATGCCACAGTGTAGTTGTCATCCTTAGTCAGCCCCCAAACAAGTTCATCCTTGCTGTGAGACAAAGGACAAAGCCTGATCATAGTCATCACCGGTTTGAGCTCCTAGGAAATCTCAGTCAGATTAACCCAATTCTCGTTAACCCTATAGCCAAATCTTTCCATGCAAAGCATCGCCCATCTATTGTACCGATCAATATTCCATAAAGGCCCCACACCAAGCCAGTCATCAAGCCAAAAATTGATATCTTCACCATTGCCAAGTTTCCATTTCACCTTCTCAAAAGCTAAACTCTTAGTTTTAATGATGCCATTCCAAATAATAGAACCCTTAGGATCCTCCTCCCTGCTGATAAACTACTTTAAGTTCATGTTGGCAACATACTTGTTTTCCAGAATGTCCCTCCATTCACCTTTGGATATAAATATCCTCAAAATCTATTTAGCTTGCAAAGCCTTGTTGAATTGCTTCAGATTCCTAATCCCCAAACCCCCCTATTTTTTAGATTTGCAAATATTATCCTAGGCCACAAGCAGGTACTTCTTATTACCTTCCGGTCCAGCCCACAGAAACTTCTTCTGGATGGACTCCAAAGTAGTAGTCACTTTGGAAGGAATAGAGAAAAGGCTGAGAGCATAAATGGGCAAATTTTGAAGAGTGGACTTGATCAAAAGTACTTTTCCAGCCTGACTCGGGATAATGCCCTTCCAGCCAGCCAACTTTCTATTGAACCTATCAATTAAGTTATCCCAAAAGTGGTCAGGAGGTCTAGTCCCCATAGGGAGACCCAAATAAGTGGTAGGAAGGGTCCCAATGCCACAGCCCAAGATGTTAGCAATTTTCCTCTGTCTGCCTTCAAGGGTGTTGACAAAAAAGACCAAGCTCTTGTTCCAATTAATTAGCTGACTCGTAGCATTAGAGTAAGAATTAAGAATTTCCTTCACCTATCTGGCTTCCTTAACCGAAGCATCTCCCCCAAGGATGGTATTATCCACAAATTGCTGATGATTGAAGACCAGGGGTTTGGAGGAAGGTTTCAAACCAACTAAATCACCTTTGCTCTTTTTTTCAAGAATCAATCTACTCGAGCATTCAGCTAGAATAATAAAGAGGATGGGAGAGAGGGGGTCCCCTTGCCTGAGCCCTCTAGAAGATTTGAAGAAATCCATGGGAGAACCATTGATCATAACCGCAAAGGTGGGGGTGGATATCAGTTGAGAAATGATCATCTGAATGTTGTTATTGAAACCAAAAGCATGCAAAACCTGATCCAAGAATGACCAATCCACCCTATCATAGGCCTTAGATAGGTCAAGCTTGAGTAGGAAGCCATCCTTTTTTCCTTCCTCTAAAGAGTGTATCACCTCATGAACAACTATAATAGAGTCCAGGATTTTTCTGCCTAGGACGAAGCCTGTTTGTTGTGGGGAAATGATCTCCAGAAGGATTTTAATCATTCTAATAGTTAAAACTTTAGGAAAGATCTTATAGAGAGAGTTGCAAAGACTAATAGGCCTAAAAGAGTCAAAAGTGTCCACACCTGGAACTTTGGGAATGATAACCAAGAAAGTGGCATTAATCTCTTTGAGCAGACTCTTGGCACCAAAGAATTCCTGCACCGCTTTAACAAGATCCTCTTTAAGAACTTCCCAGTACATCTGGAAGAAGAAAGTAGGGAACCCATCTGGGCTGGGGTCTTTCTCAGTAGGCAGAGAGAAGACAACCACCTTGATTTCCTCCATATCTGGTATAGCCGCCAGGACTCTGTTCTAACAAGCCTTAATAACTCTGGGGATGGACTTGAGAATAGCTTTCTGATCCTCAACACCCAGATTTGTCTCTTTGGAGAGGATGGAGGAGAAAAATATGATTGCTTCCTGGGTGATCTCCTTATCATCTTTAAGAGAGACATCCCCCTTTTTGATAACACTAATTCTATTGGCAGCCCTATGCTTCATTGTAGAGGGGTGAAAGAATCTGGAGTTTTTATCCCCTTCCTTAAGCCACACCGATCTAGAACACTGCCTTCAGAACATTTCCTCTTTGCTCACAATGTTGTGAAGATTAGCCAGGATAGAATTTTCAACATTCAGTCTCTCCTCATCATAACCCACATTTTGTATCTCCTCCTGAACCCCAACAAGATCCTCCATTATCCTTTCTTTAGTCTGAAAAATATCACCAAAGTCCTTTTTATTCCATTTCCTGATTTCCATTTTAATATTTTTGAGTTTCTTTGCCACTTTAAACATAGTAGTCCCTTCCACATCAATGCTCCACCAATCTCTTATTCTATAGAACAGACTTGAATGAGCAGTCCACATCTTCTCAAATCTGAACGGGAAGGCCTTTTTCCTATTGCAAAGCTCAAGAGTGAGAGTGATTGGGGAATGGTCCGAACCAAGTCTAACCAAAGTGGAGAGTTTCCAATGGTAAGAGTTCATCCAGTCCATAGTGATCAAAGCTCTATCCAGCTTAACCTGAATGCACTCCGAACCAATTCTTCTGTTACACCAAGTGAAATTCCCACCATCTAATTCAACATCAAGGAGAGCCAACTCGCTAATAAACTCTGCAAGGTGTTGTCTACTATCCAAGTCCAGAGGGAGCCCCCCCTAACTTCTCAGTAGCCAACAGGGGAGTGTTGAAATCTCCCATAATCACACCCTTAGACCCTCCCAACAAGGGCATCAGGTTGCAAATTTTACTCCAGAAGTGCTTTGTACTATTTTTAGTGTTAGGGGCATAGATATTCATCACAAACTAGCTTTCCTGGTCCTTAGAATTCATGAATTGAATAAGAAAAATGTTCCCTTCATTAAAGATGATGTCCTTTGTAAGGCTGTCCTTCCATATCACTAACAGCCCTCCAGAAGCTCCCGAAGAGTCAGTAGCCGCCGACTTCATTCTTTTGCTGAAAATAATACTCTTAGTCTTCTCCTTCTTCATCTTAGTTTCCTGAATCACAAAAATATCTGGCCTATGATCCCTAATCATATTCCTAACAACCTCCTATTTGTGGATCCCATTAAGTCCATGAATATTCCTATATATGATCTTCATATTTTCTTTTGAGGGTATGTATCCTGGATGGTTTTTTGGGTCCCATCCGCTATGTTTCTTCTTGTTTCTTCCTTCCTTATTTGATGCTTGTTCCACCTGCCTGGGGTGCTTACTTTACCCCCCGTATCAACTTTGGCCCTACTTCTTTTGGCAACCGAAGACCCTGATGATGGGTCCCTACTATTCTTTTTTTTCTTGACAGATATGCAAGGACCAACTTTCTCATCTTTGCAACTCTCAAATAGGGCTTCCATTCTAGAGATTTTCCCTGGGGAAGAGGAGGTCACCAGGTCAATGATTCTATTGACCTTGCTTGGGGAGATAAGCAAGCTCCTACTAAGGAATGATTCCTGGGAGGGGCCCCGAACCTCCTCAAAGCCCTCTAGCTTCTGAGACTCAGGCACTAACGAATCCTCAATGATTTCCTCCAATATGAACTCCCCACCTCAAGAAGGAACCTACTATCTTTATCTCCCTCCTCAGTCACAGAAGCTTGCATATGAGGGCCGCCATCACCTTCAACCTTATCCCTATTGCCACTTTCCTCATGGGACTCTGGCTGAACCTTGTTGTCAAGGTTTTCCTTACTCTCTAGCCTACTTTGATCAGGAGGGGTCACTGAAGGGCCCATGGGTTTTTCCCCTTGAGGATCCACCCCTTGAGAAGTTCCCTCCAGAGCTTTCTCCTTCCACACCTTCTTGGATCCTTCATCTTGATTCAGGCCCTTTTGCTGCTTCTGGGTCTATTTTCTCTTACCTTGCTTGATTTGGGCCTTACAAACTTTTTCCTTCTCAATGAAGATAGGGCATACTTTGGCCTTGTGGCCCACCTTTTTACAATGGAAATAGGCAAAAGGCACATTTTCATAGTCGATCTGCTGCACCCGCCTTCCCAGCCTAGATTGAAACTCTATCACTTCAGGCATATCCTATCCTTCAACTACCCCCACACATATCCTAGCATATGTGAGTCCTTTTTTGGAAGTAGTGACAGGATCAATGGACAACAACTCACCGAAAGAGCTGGCTATGCCGTCAAAAACATCCTCGTGCCAGTATTCCAGAGGTAGCTCAGGAAACCTAATCTAGACCAAGGCTTGGGTCAAGCAATCATTGTTTAGATCTAGATTGGAAGAACATTTCTGGAGGATTAGCATGGATCTCCCCATCGACTAGTTACCCGCACAAAGAATCTTTGAAAAATCTTCTGAGCAGGAGAACTCAAAAGACATGAAGCCCTTGGCCATAGCTGTGACTTCAACATGTCCTTTCAAATCCCATTTTTTCCTTGTAAAGGTTCTGACCAAATCAATATTTGGTCTTGTGCCTATGAACTTGCCAACAAGTGTAGTAGCCATACTCTAAATGTTGTGATCAATAAGCTCAGAAGGAACTTCCAAGGCAACACTACCTTTCTCTTTGTTGAAAATGTTTTTGATCTTAGGGAAGGAGGACTTACCCGAGGGTTTGACTCCAAAAAAATTAGTCCAGCATCCCAACAGTCAAGAGGCAAGCCGCAATGGATCTCCTGGATCCAGCTGCAAGGCTCGTGGGTCCCCTTCATCTGTCGCATCTTTCTTTCCACTGTCCTTCTCCTACATTTGGCCCGCATCCTGATCAGTCGGACCCTGTTCTGCTTGTTTCCCGCTCGAATTTCCATTCAAATTTTTTCCCCCCTCTCCGCTCTCTCCGCTCACCATTCATTGGGGTTCAATGTTACAAGTGCATCCTCCAATAGTTTTCCAAATTTATTCTTTGAGATTTTCAACATAACAATGACAAGTACAAAATAACATTAAAGTTGGTGAGTTTCTTTGAAAACTCATAAGAGACCTCTCCTTACCTTGGTATTTTTCTTTTTTCTTGTAAATCCATATCTTTACTAAAATCCCAATGAACAAAAGAAACCAAAAATAATTTAGTGCATTAGATAACTTACTAATATTACTAGAGAAGTTTAAAAGATAGAGGACTCATTGATTGGTCTTGGAATTGGTACTAAGTATTTGAATTTTTCAAAGGTGTAAATCTTTGCAACCTAGAGGGATGGAGGTAGGGATCTTTATGAGATTGTTATTGTTGATGATGAGGGGCTTGACCCTATTGTGAATAAGTCAAACTCCACCAAGTCCTTGAATGTTTTGTTGTCCACTCTTGTGGATGTAGAGGCTTCGCTTTCTCCCTTGGCAGTTTTGAAATCTACACAAGAGGGCCCGAGTAAATTGAATCCTCCTCCTTAGGGTCTTAATTGTGTTGACCATATAACAAGAAGTGGTCAAAAATCTTTGGTGCTTGCTTGAAAGGTAAATATTTTTCTCCTATTTCTCATTGTGTGGACCCTACTTCTAGTGTGTTCTCTATTTTGGTCATGGATTGTATTGTGGATAAGGGTATTAATTCAAAGGATTTCTCTCATGTTGTCAAATTTATTGGTCCTTATCCAAACATCAAATCTGTTTGTGCATGGGTAGCCAAAAAATAGAAGAAGAAGGGCCAAGTTGATGTTGTTTTTGTGGCTAAAGGCTTCTTTTATTTTTCCTTTCCATGTGAAGACAATTTTGCCATTGTTCTTTCTAGAGGCCCCTAGATGTTAGGGCATTTTTCTCTTGACCTAAAGATGTGGGAACTAGAGTTTCATTATAAAGATTGGGTGTGTGACATTTCTCTAGTTTGTGTTAGGTTGTCAACTTGCCCCCTTGAATTTTAGGATGATGAAATCTTTTAGGGAATAATGGCCTATTTTGGGGAGCTTATCTATGTGTATCTTAAGACTGCTTCTAGAAGCAGTATGGTATATGCTCACATTTATGACAAAAAAATGGAGAATGATTAAAAATAATCTTTAACTAATAGGCTATGAGTTCAAACTCAACGTTAATATAAGAGAGTGAGGAGCTCAAAATAAATAAATAAAATCTTGTGAAAAGAAAGGACAAGCTCAAGAATCAAAGGAAAGAAAAAATAAATAATAGTGAGTGCACATAAAGTAGGGGGACCAAAAATGGGTTTTAAATAGCCCTTTTTTATCCAAAGTCAAAAAAGAGTAATCTTGTATGAAAAATTAAAGATAGATACACTCAAAATTTGAAGATGCAATGAAAAAGAGTCAAAATGCTAACACATTTTCTAATTTTATTTTATAAATTGTAGAGATTAATAAGATTATAAAGGGGGGCCATATAAAGTGGTCATTTTTTTTTCAAAACATAACATAACATCTAATGCGCCTCAAAAAAGATTTAATTTTTTCTAATGTTTCAAAAATTACTTTAGTGAAAAATAGTTGTTTTTAACATGAATATGTGTTTTTTTCCCTAATATTAATGAATCTATGATCTTTCACTAATTCTTTATATCAGTTCAAACACCTTTAGCTTGTGGTGCCCAACACACTAATTCGACATCTTTAACTTTAGCTTGCAAAGCCAATACCTTTCTGCATCTTCTTTCTAGATCTAACATAGTGTATTTGCTTTCTATTTTGTACATTTTTGTTATTATTCAAAGTCATCATTTTCCTATCATTCATCTGAAGTCCATTTTAATCCACAAAACGAACATAGATCCTAGGTATTATGATTGAACCTATGTTCTCAATGATCATATAGACAATTTTAGTTTGCGTCCATAAATTAAGACCTCATTTCTACACATACTAAGAAAAGAAATCGAGAGAACCTGCTATTGCAAGGAAACATTTCCAATTCATTTTTTATAAATTTATTTTTAAAAAATACAGTGATGGTGGATGATATTGAAAGAAAGATAGATTAAATGGTTTGAAATGTTCGATAATAGAGAAAATAAAAAGACTAAAGGAAGAAAGATAGATTGAGGAAACTCCAAGCTAAAATGGCACCCGCAAAACAGCACCCAAATGACGTCAACACCACCGCTGTGCATATTACGTGCGTGTGAGGCTGCTCTTCTATTTCGATCAATAAATCTACCATGAGCACTGCCAGTGAGGAATATACTGCCATTGTTTCCAACATCACAAAAGCTTGCAAGATCATCATATTTGTTTTCTGCAAATCACTATTCGAGAGAACAGTTATGGAGAGCATGATAGATGTGCTCATGATCAACGCAGCTGTTACAACATTTGTCTCTTTTTCGCTAACCATTTTCTCACTAATCCTCAAGATTTTCCCCAAAGCAAATTTAGTTGAACAGCAATTACTTCTCGCCTGGTTATTATAGTTGTAGGGAAAAGAAGATTTTTTTTTTCGAGGAAATTGCTGGACTCTTTGTAAGGAAGTGTCTTTTTAAGAAAATACTGGTGGGTATTGAACAGACTAATTTCGTTTCCCTTTCGGCGAAAAGGAGGGGTCAGCAGAGGTGCAATTTCTTGTTTTCTACAGAACCAATTTTGAGTGTTCGCCAAGCAATAGACTAAGAAACTTTCGAAAAGTCAATGTCTAGTATGAGATTTATAACTAATTGAAACTAATCTCATGATATAAAATCATGGGAGCATTATAATAATTAAAGGGGGAATATTCCGATTTATAAGTTGGATGGGAGATAATTAATGTTATTTTAGATGGAAAAATTACAATTATGATTTTGTTTAGAATTAATAGTTTAAAAGTTTATATAAGGGATGAAGCTGGCATCGCACTTCAGGTAGATTTTGGCGGAATGGATACTCCTCAGTCCTTGGCTCCTTGCTAAAGTTGAACTTTTAACAAAATAAATTGTGGTTAATATAGTGATGGAAAAGCTTAGGGTTAAATGAATAGTCAAGTTATTTGTTTTCTATTAGATAAGTAGGGAAAGGTTCTTGATTCCTTACAAAATGAGAAACAACATAGTAGGAATAACAATTACACAAAACAAAATTTGTGAGGGCCCCAACATTAAAATCAAAATGATCACCAAAAATATGCAAAACCAAATAGATACCTAGCTAATAACAAACCATACTATCCAACCAGCTATAGCTATATAATCAATAAACAAAAGACTAACTTTAGTTGACATTATATTAGCTACCATATGAGCATACTTCTTAACACTAGCAATTGCAAACCCCCGCCACCCCCCCTTAAACAAAAGACTAACTTTAGTTGACATTATATTAGCTACCATATGAGCATACTTCTTAACACTAGCAATTGCATACCCCCTCCCCCCCCTCCCCTCTCTCTCTCTCTCTCTCTCTCGTCCCATCCCTCTCTATTTCTCTATATTTCCTTCTATCTATGTGATGTCAAGTCTTGCTATGATTCTCAAAAATGCGCAAAATGATTTTGTTGAAAAGTCCTTTGAAACTTTTAAGTAAATTCAATTGACATATATAAATACAATCTCTACAAACTTTTCTTGCTTTTCTTTGCTTGAGCCAAAATGAGAGCCTTAAAATAGAGTATGACATATATCACAACAACTAGTTTGGTAGGGGGAACACCCCACAACGCAATGGTAAGTTGCGAGCCTCTCAATTGGGAGGTCTTGGGTTCAAGTCTTCTTGAGCCCCTTGTTGATCTTGGCTTCAGCCTATTACCCATAAAAAAAAAAAAACTAGTTTGGTAGACATGCATGCAAAATATGGAGCCATAAACATTTCACTTTAAATGTTAGTCTTTCTCTCTCTCCCCCCTCTACCTCCCGGGATCTCTATTTCTCTACCTCTCTCAATGTCCATTTTTATCCATATCTCTCTCCATCATTATCTATCTCTCTTTGTGCATTTCTCTATCTTCATTTATTGTCATTGCTTCAATAAGCGATGAATTTTAAAAGTATATATCATGTTTTCTATAATATTAATTATTAAACTTACTTTTTCTTAAATACCATATTTTATTTATGTAGATATATTATATGCATAATATTCAATTGTGCTTTCTATATATATAATCTATAATTGAATTATATATATTATTTCTATTATACATTATATTTTATATAACATGCATATTACATTAAAAAATAAATGAATTATATAATTAAACTAGAGAGAGAGAGAGAGATATGTATATATGTCCCTACATCCATATCACTCCCCATCTTCCTCTATCTATCTATTGAGTTATCTCTCCTTCTCTCCGCCCTCTCTATCTTTTTCTATCTATATTTTTCACTACCTACATTGCTCTATCTCTTTTCCCATGCCTTTTTATCTCTCTATACCACCTTCTATTTATATATCTTTTCCTCTACACTGAACTATCTTCCCCTGTGTTCTTTCCTCCTCTCTCCTTCTCTATATCTTCATCTCTACCTGTAACTTCCTCTTCCCCACAATATCTATAAGTGGATGAATAATTGATTTGAAATTATCACTTCTTCATTGATACTTTTGTTGCACAAACAACATTATTTACTAAATGACTTATAATCAACAACATATCCTCTATAAATATAAAAATAAAATACCAAATTTTTTCCTAGTTGACCTTCAATGACATACCCATTGTACATCAAGGTAAAATTTTTAGTTATCATTTGGAAGGGCATAAACCTATGGAAAACAAAATTACAAGTTTTGAATTCGACTTATACTGATTAGGCAATTGCATAGAAGCACTTCGCATTGTGAAGGAAAGGCCAGTCGAAGGTGCCAAGCGTCTTTCGTACGGCAAGCTTTTCCGTCGATCAGGGTTTTGTTTTAGAAATCAACAATGGCAATTTCCTCGAACCTGCAGATGTTACTGTTGAAGATGACTTTGTGCTGTGGAACGAGGTTAAACGCGCTCAAATACATTCATTCTTTGATTTGTCTTCCGTTTCATGATGTCCAGATTACAAAGCTACTGGCGTCGATTAGACAGCGAAATGCCTGAACAATTCCTTGGGTCAACATTCTTGTTTCTTCGCTAGTTTTATACCCTAGTCCGTCCTAGGGTTTCCTGGAACTTTCTTGCCTCGTAACAGGAAACTTGAAAAAATGTAAACTCACTCAAATACCTTCGCTGCCTCCCTATAAAGACGCCCCGATAACAAGGCTATTGGCGTCGATCAGGCTGCGAAATGCCTGAACATTTCCCTTGCTCCCCGAAAATGGCTTTTCTGGTAGTTTTGTAGCCTACTCTGCCCTAAGGTTTCACCTCCTGCAAGAGTAGCAGACATTCAAATGAGTACTGAAGAGGCTTGCGTGATCTATGCTGATTTGGGGCAAGATGTATGCATTCCCATCCATGACATTACTAATCAAAATGTCATAAAAGAGGGAAATATAAGGAAACTGAAGGTTTTGCTTAGTGCTGTATTCTGCACAGAAGCAGCAGCAGCAGAGGAGGAGATGTCGTACAAAGATAGAAAAACATTGTCAATAATTTCAGGTATTATCATGGCAGCCAACTGCAGCGCCATCACATCTCTTCCAAGCAGCCATGAAAACAGAGGTGAAGGCGTTCGTCAAGCTGCACTGATACCAGCTACCTTATCTCTCATGACCACATTAATTGTAATGGCGGCCCAAGTGGGCATGCCCACATTTAACTTTAGGAGAGCGAAAAAGCTTGTAGGTCTCGCTATCATTTTCACTGCGTTTAGTTACACAGCTTTTGTTGCCATGAAGTTAGGTCCAATCTCTCAAGGTACTACTGTTGTTGTCATTATCTTCACAGCCGTTTACATGTTTTTCATTGCAATTGTATTCGTTAACCCTAAATTTAGAATTAAAACCCCTCAATCTTTAGGATGAATGGTGGGTAAATCTTGGGCATGTGCAGGGATAAGTGATTTTTTTAATCTTATCCTCTGTTTCCATTGTGTGATTAGATGAGTGATTTTTTTAATCTCGTCTGATCACACCATGTAAATGTACGCCAAGTAATTGGATACTGAATCCTATCTATCCCCTTCCTCTGTATTTAATGGATCTTCCAGTGCTTATCTATTTGTATTGAATCAGATTGTGTAAAATGAGAAAAACTTGTGGAAAGGAAAGGCATTGATCCATTATATGACTTTCTCATAGCAATTTTTTAATAGCTTTAGTATTGATGTAGAGGAGTATATGGAATTCCAGAAAGAATATGTTAAACTCTACAAGTATGATCTTGAGCTTGATGTGTAGAGATCAGCCTACTGATCTTGAGGTTTAGCATCCAGAATTTTGACAAAATAGATGTTAGAAGTGGGAACACTTTATAAGGGTGGTTTTAGCTGTTACATGTACATTTTGAGCTGTTCTAAAATGTTGTTAAGCTGTTGATGTGGTCTGACTGGCATATGAGTTATTCTGATCTATTGTTTTGTCTCTTGATGTGGTTCAGGGAGATTTTCAATGATATTATTTTTAAAACCAGTTATAAAGATGTTTTAATTTATTAAAATTGATAGTGACTTTGAAAATGTATTAAATAGTGATGTAAAAAGTATTTGTTACAAAAGAGATTAATTTGTTCTTAAGATATGTATCTTACAATTTTCTTCTAATTCATCAAAAATTTTAAAATAAGGAATTATATAAGGGTTCTATGTGTCATAGTATTTCAATGATTATTATATTTAAGGTGGTTTTATGTAACAATATTACTATAATAATCATGGATGAAAATATAGAAATAGAGTTATATCTAATTATGATAGTCTAATAGTAATAAAATAACTATACAAATATTTTTTTGATTATTTTCACATGAATGTGTAATCAAGAAATCAATGGAATAAAAAGAACCTATTGAAGAGAACATTTTGAGTTGCAGTACAATTATTTAAAAAAACTTCATAAACCAAAACCGTATTGTAAAAATAGATTTATAAAAACTTCATAATATTTATAAGCCATTGAGATTGCAAATGAAAGAATGTGGGATAAAGAAAACAGATGATCAATTAGTCCTTTCTATACTTTCCAAATTGGGTCTTGAATATTTTGTGTTGGTATCTACTTTTTACTCTATCAAAGGACTATTGAAACTGCGTGAAAAATACCCCCTCTAGATGAGTTGGGTGCTAACTTGATTAGGAAGCGGTGTAAGTTAATTCGAATGCACACAATGAAGTTTTAACTATTTTAGGCCCTTATTGCTATGAATGAGAAACAAAAGGCTTCAAACAATCAAGGAGAGAATTTTTTTTAGAAGGATAAAGAAATTAAGAAAGATAAAACAAATATAAGTCCACTCAAACCAACATTGAAACTTCTTCAAGTCAAAACAAACTTAAGAAAAAAAATTAAAATATTCATATTGCAAGAAACTTGGGCATATGAGGGTAAATATAAGAAGAAATGAATAAACCAACTTACACATCTTTTTGAGAAGAACAACATAGGGGTCCCTAAACCTATCAAACTATCCTCATTCACTCAAAAATTTACTAAGGAAAATAAAAACCTAAGGGAAAGACATTGATTGCTACTACATATTCATCGTCTCTACCTTGGATAACTGACTCAGGTGCCTCTCACCACATGCATTCACAAGTTAAGTTTTCTTCCTTAAAGCCTTCTAGCATATCTCCTGTTATCTTTGGTGATGAAACTTTAATCGTTGGGAGAGGTCTATTGAAATTGACGATGGTGCACATTCACAAATGTTATATGTGTATATTCTCTTTCAACTAATCTCATATCAATGTATATGATCACTTATATAACAAAGGGCATGTGAGTTAATTTTTCTCCAAATTTAGTTGACATTAGAGTTGCTTAGCAATATTTTGATAGCTTTGGGATGGGCATACCACCAAGCTAGGTTATTCTTGATAAGCACAATCTTATACTTATTAGAGACACCGGTCCTCACTTATATTTTTAGGAACCAAGCCATTAGAGACACCAATCCCCACAATTGAGCACCAATCTCTTCTATGGGGAGGGACCAACCTCTTGAACAACAAGATCTTAGTCTTCTTGAAGGATAAACCTCCTTAAAATTGACCTTAAATTTGCAACAAAATCACTTTAAATGGTTTGTTATAATTCTCCTCTTAGATCTTCTATAACTCCTTTGCAACAATGTGCCTTCAATCACTTTTAGAAACTCTTGTAAAATCTACCTTAAATATGCTCATATTTGCTTCATCAATCTGCTCACAATTTATAAATATGCTTATAGACTTTGATTTTTAACTCCTTTAGGACTACTCATTTATGGGAAGGTATCATATTGAATTATTGGTTATTACACCACAAATTTTCCTTCTTTGATACCCCACACATACACCTCTTCACCCAAGAGGGGTGACTCTCCAACTTGGTCAGTCTCATGTGGAGAAAAATTGTTTAACATTCTTCTCAATTTTCATGATCATATGAAGAGGGGTTGGCCCCAATAACAACAATAAATTTTTATTTGATTTATCTCAAATTCCTTGAATCAGAGTGTATTTATGGTATCATATTGAATTATTGGTTAATACACCACAAATTTTCCTTCTTTGATACCCCACACATACACCTCTTCACCCAAGCGGGGTGACTCTCCAACTAGGTCAGTATCATGTGGACAAAAATTGTTTAACATTCTTCTCAATTTTCGTGATCATATGAAGAGGGGTTGGCCCCAATAACAACAATAACTTTTTATTTGATTTATCTCAAATTCTTTGAATAAGAGTGTATCTATGAGGGGGTTGATCCCATAAAACGCATAAAGCTTTCTTTTGTAAACACAAGCTAATTTGTCATGTGTTGTCAAGGTTTACCATTATACATATAAAATATGAAGGGTCATTTATAAGTTTACACTTTTTTGAAGAGTGCCATTTCCTACTTTACCTTTAGATATTTCTTTGAGTGTGGTATTTAGGTTTCAATCAAGGAAGGCACCACTCTAGCCCTCTTATTGAATTGTTCTATGAAGTAAGGGTATTGTTTAAATATAATTTGTTCTCATCTTCTTCGGTCTAAAGTAAGTAGTTCAACTTGTAAGTTGTTTATTCTTCAAACCAAACAATTCAACTTTTATGTTGTTCATTTTTCTTCCTTATTGACTTTTTCAATTTTTTCTACTCCATGTTATATTCTAGTATAAGGGCTCTTAGAACCTTTAAAATTGACCTTTAAAAGATTAAAAAATTATTGAACTTTCAATTTTTTTTTTTTTTAAAGTATATTTAAACAATTGATAAACATGATGATATATTCCTTAATCTATTATGAAAATTAATTAAAAACTAAAATTGAAATAATTGATAAACGTGATGATATATTCCTTAATCTATTGTGAAAATTAATTAAAAACTAAAATTGAGTACTCAAAATTAATTCACACTATAGAAAAGAAACTAAAAGTGGTATCGCCCCCTTAAAGACAAAAGGAAGTGCCAAACAACTCCAACATTTTTATTTGTTTTTTGCTTGGTAATTACAATGACCGTGTACAATAAAAGTCAAATAAAATAAGTTCCTCTATACATTCCGTGTTGTTCACTGTGTAAAGTGTACCGTGTGACAGAGCCGAAATCGTGAATACCGTAGCAGTGATGAACTCCAGGGTTTCTCCATAACCAGTCAAAGAATGGAAGTTCCGAGTCTTTTATATACAAAAATCAAATAATCTGGCCCGGAAACTGCATTCCTGGCACACTGAGCCTTTTAACCCTGCAAATGCAACCAACAAAAAACCCTTAATCCCCTTATAATTTTCCTACATAAACTTCTCTGAAACAGGGCTAACCTGTAATAATCTTAGGGGAAGAGAGAGGTTGAAACAATTGTCCCAGCTGAGGAAATTCCATGCGAGAAAGGCACCCGCTACAGAAAACCCTAAAGACACCAATACAACCACTGTGCGAATCTTCCCGTCTGTTTCTGCCTGAAAGCGCCCTTTTCCTTCTGTCAACAGATCTACCATTAGCACTGCTAGTGACGATTATATTGCCATTGTTTCCAATGTCACAAATGCTCGCAAGGCAGTCAAATTTGTTTTGTACAAATCGTTATTTGAGAGAACAGATACAGAGAGCATGAAAGACGAGCTCATAATGAGGGCAGCTGTTACTGTTATGACATTCATCTCTCTGTCTCCTTCCATTTTCTCACCACTAATCCACAACTTGCATCCCAAAGCAAATTTAGTTGCTCGATTGCTTCTCCTTTGCAGATGTATTTGCCTTTCATTGCAGAGGATTCAGACGAAATGTCGGTTTCCACGAAACTTCCACGGACTTTCGCAGAAGTAACTGACCAAATTGTTTACACTTTCACCGAAAGGAAGCGAATCAGGGTTTATGTCGAATACTATAAATGTGATTTTATTTTATTTTTTATCTAATTTTAGATTTAATACAGATCATTGGTATTGGAATGAAGTTGAATAGTTTCAATTGACTTTATCCATAGTTCATCAGAATAAGGTTCCAAACATTACACGTGATGATATTAGGATTGTAATTTAAATGATTTTAATAGAATGATTATCTAAGAATGTTTGGCTCTTAATTAAAGAGGCTAATAATTTATATTAGAATATTAGAATATATAAATAATTTGAGTTTGACATAGAATTATTTAATAACTTTCAGTAAATTATTTTAATAAATTGTTAAAATTATATCAATTAATTAAAGCAAGGAAAATTTTAAGAAACCTCCTCCTTAGAAAAAGTGTGAAATGTTGGCAAATCTTACATTATTTTGGATGGAAAAAAAATAACATTGTTGGCAATTTTTTTTAATTTGAAAGAAAAAAATATTAATTTAATTGGTGATTTTTTTTCAATTGTATGAAAATTCTATAAAATCCTGGCGAATCTTTCATTGTTGAAGAATATCGTGGCTAGAAGTACGCATACCTAGCAACCATCATTTCACCATTATTGTTATATGGATCATAATTAATTATTAGACTTGAAGGTTAAATTTTCCAACTTTTATTATTGCAATTTTCCTCCAAATTATTGAATGGAGGTTTTGGGGCGGTGCCTTCGAAAGCTCAAACAACTTTTAATATTTTAGTAAGGTGTCCTAAGTTAATTTTATATCATCTGCCATATAGTAAACCTATTTTTTATATCCGTTGGATAATCCTAAATCAATGACATAAATCCTATTTTGGGCCAAACTTTTAAAGGACACCAAGTTCCAGAGAAAGTCTCTAAAATAAAGACGTGTCCACATTCAAATTTATTTCGGGCCAAAGTTTGAAAGGATAAAAAATCCCATGAAATGTCTCCAGAATAAAGACACATGTCAAATCTATGTACTTAACCCGCATCCTAACTTAAATTTTGATGACATATTGGTGAATATGACCATCGATTAAGACAAGCTTTGGAAATTGTAGGCAAAAATATTCAATTTTCTGTGTGGAAAAAATAGATTCTATTGGTGAAGTCATGTTGAAATACAAATAAGTCCATATCACTATTGGCGATTGGCCTATGAATGGGACACAATTTTTATAAAGTGCGGGCAACATGGCCACCTTGAAAGTCTAATCTTTTTGCCAAATTCTAGGTCCCCGACGAGTGCAATTACCCAGTTGGCAAATATTTGCCACTAAAGTTATCCCTGTTGCAGGGCAGCTAAGTTTGTGCCTAAGATTGAAAGAATGGTCTAGATAATAGTCATTACAAGATGTAAAGCTGGTACTAACATAACCAACCTAACTAATTGTAGTTAAGAAAGAAAAAGTCAGTTCTACACATTCTAACATTTTGGTTTTCAATACTGTTGGTAACCTAACCAACCTAACCAATTTTAGTCAGAAAAGAAAATGATATTTCTACACATTCTAACATTTTGGTTCCATTTCCAAGGCTTCTTGAAGAGGCACTAAAAAAATCAAGAATAGATGAAAGATATGTTCTGCATTAATTAAAAAAACCTGGAACAAATGAAAGATTTGTGATTTGAACCTTTATATGTCTCCCAAGGATAAACAATGTCATCCTTATTACAGTCGAAGAATGCTACATGCTTTTGAAGAGGAGTCATGTTTTTGTGGTTATCAACACAATCCAATCAAGCTTCTGTCAATTGAAATACAAACATACACAGAGATGAAAAGTAATAGATAGATGAGAAATGTGTGGATAAAGAGGAGAGTGAATATGAAGAAAAAGAGGGAGTGCGCTGGAAAGGGGAAATTACCAGGTATGAAGAAAAAGAGAAATGTGGGGCATGTTTGTTGAATTGGTGGGCTCCAATTTGAAATTGCATAAGAATACATAGGAAAACAAACAAGACAAGCTGGAATAATATTATACCATTTAGTACAATGTTCCATACTTGTAAAAGAAAACTTTAAATACCCTCTGAGTAATTTAGCAATCTTTCCCATAGTTACGTTTGTAAAGGATAAATACCTCAACACACAGAAAGAGAACGAAGTAACAAAAACATGAAATAAAAACTAAAAGAACCTAAGACATTCTCTTCCATTAAATTCAAGAAATATAATAAATGAAATAACAAAACACATAGTGGACATTGGATTAATTCCAATAATCTTTTCTAAAGTAGGGTACTCGAATAGATAACACATATATCAGATGCTCTCTACTCAGATCACATCAAAACATTCTACTACATTGAATGAAAGAAAGATAACAAATCAAATGAAATAATAAAACATTGTGAGCTTTGGAAAAAGCAAATCAAATCAAATAAATTATAAATTGAAACCAACCAGTCTACAAAGAACATGATACACATATTCACTACTTAGGAAAACAATAATCTTATAACAAGTATTATATGAGAGGATTCCAAAACTGCATGTTGTGAAAGAAGGCATGCATACAACATTTACACTGAATCATCTGCTTTCTTTCAAGTATCTCTACACAACACAATTTTTGGTCTTTTGGCACATTTAACAAGAATTTGCTCTCTAATTTCAATCACTTAGCCAAACTTCATAATATATATATATATATATATATATATGTATCTTCAATCTTATTATCAATATTATTGGTTAGTTCATCTAACAGGGATTCCTTAGATGGATATAATGATGTGATGTGAAGGTTGAATTCATTCAACAATCTACATATAATTACTTAACCAGAGCCAAGTTGTAGTTAATCTTTGATATTTTTGATGGTAGTAGGTAATTAAAATGTAATGAGAGAAACCAGAGAGAGGGCATTGGATTTGGGAAATGGTTTTGGTTAATCAAATCAATGCCAAGATGAGACTGAGAAAAGAGGAGCGTCCTGCAATTTTAAATAGAAGTAATTGTTGAGTGCTTAAAAATTATATCCTTCATAAGGGTAATGGAGTGTGAGAAGATGTCTAGCCTGTGAAACAGAAAATTCACTGAGAGGAATATTGTTAGTGCCACAAGCATTCATAACCTGAGCCCAACGTTCGGATCTCTATTGTCTGGTATCACTTGAAACATTATTAAGGATCTTCCTTCCCAACCAAATTTCCTCTACACTGAGCCACTCTCTACTGTTAAAAGGAAACGTGGCCTTAGGGGACTCGAAAGCCTCAGGGGACTTGAAAATTGAAGAGTAGTGAGCAAACAATTTTAAAAACCAATGCACAAAACTGCCTGGTTGCTAACTATTTCCATCTCTGCAACAATCACAATTCTCAGCTCCAAGCCCTTAATTTGCAGCAACAAGGAGCTTAATTATTTATATACACTGTCATCTAACAATCTGTGTGAAAAAAGGTACAATTCATAGCTAGGGCTTCGCTAGGGGCAAAATTTATGTTGCTAGTAAATTGTTCCCTAAATAAAGACATAGGGTTTGTGCAAATTGGTGCAGGTGCCACCTGATCTTGTTCAAGATGAGCATTTCAGACCAGGTGGCTATCTTCATCACCCTTGGTGGCCCAAAATCTATAGCTCCTGTCAAGCATTTCTAAGTTAACTTTAGTGCAGCGAAAATCTTTAGTGTGGTAAAAATCTGCACCGTGAAATTTCAGAAGTGAATGAGGAACCAACAAACATTTATTTAAAAAGCCACTTGTTCACTTAATTTGCATCCACACATGGTTTACATGTAAGACAATACAAAATCAGTTGCATGCCTTTCCAAATGCGATTCTGGCATTTTCATAACTTCACTATATCTTTTTCAGACATCTGCTACCATACCTTAAGAAATGTGCGTTCTCCTATCTTGAAATACTAATACAAGCTTGTGAATGCCTGTAGCCACAAATGCAATCCAATCAAAGATGAACACAAAATGATTCAGCAAAAATGCACATAAAAAACTTGTTGTTTAGCAATCTCAACTTCGAAGTAGAAAAACAAATCTTCAAAGAAATTAAATTTTGATTGGATGTCGCAATATGAATTAATCACCATGTAAGAGCATACCCTATGCTATAGTTTCATGCCCTGGCAGGAACTAATAATAGTTATGATTTGAAATAATGCAACCATTTGTAAACCTTAGAATCAATAAAAAGTGGAATTTATTTGTAATTAAAAATTTGATTTTGGATTTTAAATCATATGATATAGATGATTGATTTTAGAGAAATTCAATTGGATAGAACGATAGGAAAATGGTATCTTGAATTTCATGATTTTGTTCGAAGTAGATTTAGATCTCTAATATACGAAGATGGTTCTTGCTTAATATAAACATTGGTGAGTAGAGATTGAAGCTGAAGATTTCCTCACACCTTAGTCACGCTCTAACGTTTAGTTAAAAATCAAAGTGACAATGATAAAGGTGGTAATAGATGTTAATGTAACACAACAACGATTACTAATAATTTGTTGAATATACCTGCAAGTTAATGAGTGAATTTGTCAAAGAATGTCTTGAGAATTTCCTTTGACGGTAAATATTGCATTATGATTGTTGAGGTATTGGTTGTCTTTAATTCTAATAATGGATGAATATTAATTTAACTACTTACAAAATAATAAATGATTTTGAATTTTTTGTGAATGTTAGTTTCATGATGATGATCATTTCCAAGTGCCTCGTCCTTAAACATACATAGCTTAAGACAAATAATTTAAAAACTTTAGTTCCCATGGCTTTAGTTAATTGCCAAATCCCATGAATCCTATCCTTGGAATGTGAGAATTCAATTTTTAAATTTGAAACACTATTAGACCAAAAATCATGCATATGGAAAAGAATCATGCATCTAAGAAATTAATTTGAAGTAGTAGAATTCATCCAAGACATTAATTCAAGGTGATAAAATCACACCTTAAAGAATTTTTATTTTTTTAAACCACATTTGTATGATTATGTGATATGACCATATCTCATAGCTAAGAAAAACAAAATTCACTCAAATTCTTCAAGGCTAGATTTTGGTGATTTTATAATCAATTCATATGTTTTGACATTTCCCTCTCAATTGTAATGAAATTCTTTGTTTGGCCCAAAAATGCCCTCAAAATAGTCATTCACCACGAGCCATGTTCAAACCTTTTATTGAAAATTGAATTCATTAACTTTGATTTTGGTGAAATGAAAGTTAAAGTTGTCTTTTGCATGCCTCCTAGACACAATAGAATAACCAAAAGTATATCTCAAATAATGAAAAAAACTACAAATGCCTGGAAAATATATAAAAGAAAGTATATTTACCAAAAAAATAATTATTTTAACTAATCAAATATCGTTTCTTATCAATTCAAGAAATCATTCTAGCACCTCCTCTATTTTGTGCATTACTCTTTAAGGTGACATCTTCAAGCTCTTAATGCTTAAGACTTCTCTCTCACCTGCAACAACCCACATGATATTCTTCATAACTACTTATTGCTTCTCACCTGTAGATTCTACTATAAACTACATGGGCTCAGGACAACAGACTTTGATACCAACTGATCAGGACAACCGAATTTGATACCAATTGATATAAGAGAGAATCCTCTTCTTGCCTATAAATTTCAAATCTCACGAAAAAAAAACATGATTACCAAGACTCTCTACATACTAAAAGATTGCAACAAAAAATCACTTTCGCAAAAAAAACAAGTTAAAATATATTGTGACAGCATCACAAATATAGTCTCCCCTAAGTGGCCTCTCAAATATAACCTACTCTCTCACAACTGCACATATGCAGCCCAATTGTTCCATTCCCAAATTGGTGCTTTGTATTTCTTGTCTCTTCATATTTTCACCCATTCCATTTACTATTCATTCTCCTTTTAATCTCTATGTACGATCTTCATTATTTTCCCTGCACATGCTACCCGTTCTATGTGCCACATCTAATTGGCTGCGTTACTTTCACCCATTACATTTTAAATTAATGTAATTGTCAAACTCGATTGGTAAATCGGGAATATCTCTTGGAAGACCGAGACGTCTGAGTTGTTTAAATGCTTTATGACATTTCCCCTTGAATGTTATTGGTGATGCTTTCTCATAATATAATACTCTTAATGAATTACTCATACAGTTCAGATGATATTCATTAATTTCTATCGGAGGCTTCCTGGCAAATCGTTGTAAACAGATACCTTTCAAATTTCTGAGTTTCTGCGCGAAAGGAAACAGATATATTACTATGATTGTGCATAAGAAAGATAATTTGTTAATATTGACGAGACCTTGATAAATATGACATACCTCTCCATCTTCCAAGCATTCAGATAAAGTCTCAGGTTCTGTGATTCTGTTTCCCTCTGAAATCTTTTTCCCTCTTGCTCGGACTATGTCCATGAACAATTACGCCACCAGATAATTCATCTGCCTTGATGAATGAAGCATCTTCCAGAGCTCTAAATTCCTCCGCTCCAACAGAGTATGCAATATATTTAATCGGATAAAAATCTGCATAAAAGAATATGATATCTAAAAAGGCCTCCCGAACAGGTTGTAATAATCTATGGTATACAAAATCAACCATTCGGTCGCTGATATCTTCCTCTTTCACCTTCTCCCCTTCTCTAAGCAACTCTAATATTATATTATTTCTACTTCTACTATTAATAGCTAATTGCGAACCAACTATTTCCAGCAGAAGTGGCACGCCGTCACAAAGCCTGAGCAGAGCGTCTATGTTCTCTTCATCACTGTACTCCGAAACATTCTTCAACAAAAGCTTTCTTGCGTCTGGCGACGGAAGAGGGCTCACTGCATATGCTTGGCGTTTGATATTCCAAACAACAAATATGTCCGTCTCCTGGAGATTTCGGGTAGTGACAAGTAGTCGGCTCTTTGGTGGAAGGCAACTACCCAAGGTAGAAGCTTTTTTAGATCTTCTTTCCGAAGACCGTTGTCGATGTATAAAAACAAAGGCTGATTTGGATTCTTTGAAAAATACGACCAGATCATTCCTTGACCTTCGTCGCAGTCTCTCAATTTCACATTCAGGTTGAACAATCCATTCAACATCTGTTCTTGGAGGGCTTTGAGATCATTCTCGGTACAATTTTGAGCCATGTGGATCCTGCAATGTTTGTAGTTTTGGAGGTCAATATGTTTATAAACATCATCGGCCAGAGTTGTCTTGCCGATTCCTCCATAACCGTGGACAACCACAGCTTGCCGTAATGTATGTTGTGCACTCAAATCTAAAAGCTGGATTACTTCTTCTCGTGCATTGTCGATTCCAACTGTAAAATTTAAGCAAAATTTGAATTGAACTTCTGTGGCAAAATTTATAATATAACATAACAGGAAAGTATCATTAGATGTGGCTGCATTATTTTCACCCATTACATTGAAGGAGAGACACCTATTGAAAACAAAACTAAAACTAAAGACAATGAACTGAAATATTTTTTGTGGTTTCGATTGCCTATCTGCCTTGCACAACTTTCTAGCATGAGATTCTACTTTTTCCTCATCCTCATATAATTGGAAACTTTTTTTTATTTGATTTTATGTGTTAACCTTGTCCTCATTGGATTTGACTCAATAACTTCTTTTTCTCAGTTCTTAATGTAGATTTTTTTATCTTAACATCTATATCTCTCTCAAAATCTCTATCTTATTCTTGTTTATGCATTACAATTTTATGACATAAATCTTTCTTAATAAATTATTAGATTATTCATTTAGTTTTGTATTTCTAACATGATATTATAGGTCATGTTTTGATAATTTAAGTACTATATTTCTTGATTGGAAGATTAGAATTTGCTTTTTTAGAAAGTCGTATAAATTATAAATTTGATCTCATCTTACATTTTGAATAACATAAATAATTAGAAAGGATTTATAAAAATATATTAATATCTTATTTTGCATGTATGTTTTGGTAAGATCTAAATGCTTACATGTCTCCTAGCTATATTATGAATGCTTTCTTCTATTCTTACCCGTCTAAAATTATTATGATAAAAAGTATTTCATGTTGAGTTGTATTAGGAGATTTTATGACATAGTAACAAACACAATTGTGTTTCTTAGCTCAAGTTACCTACTCAGCATTGAGACATTTTTAGTTTAAAAAAACCTCACCATTGCATCCATAAATGTCAATCTATCTTATTTGTGTAAAAAGGTTGTCAAATTTAGCTACACAAAATATTTTTTTAAAAAGAAAAGTATTAGAGGTCACGCGAGTAAAGAATTCAAAGTAATTCTTTTATATACAAAGTTAATTAATTGTTAGAGGTCAACCTTTTGTATTCACATCAAATGTTAGTAGCTAGATTATTCAAGCATCTACCCAAAAGTGATTTCTCACATAGATCCATTGCAAATTTGGATCTGTATGAGATAGATAGAGAGGAAAAAAATGTCTCTCTCGCTCTCCCATTTTGATTAAATGTTTCAGTCTCTTTGGTGATTTTATAACTCCTTGGATCATCTCAATTGTTGGCTCCATCATCTCTCTTGCATCCAATCTCATTCTCACCTTGAATTTACCATGCTCTGAATTCTTGGCTTTGAAGGGGAGTCATTCTGTAGCTCACACTCACTCATTTTTACTTGACATAGCATATAGAATAGTGTTCTTAACCTTCTTTTACTATAATTTTATCATTTTTAGATTATCAATTATCACATATCTTTGCTTTGGTTGTTCATGGAGGTGGAAACACCAAAATGATGGCTTGACTTCCCATTGTAGATAATTTTCCACCTTTGTAAATCTAGAATTAATGGAGAATTGCAAGTGTTGCAATGGAAATTAACGCTAATGCATCCTTTACACAATAAATTGACTTCTTATTGACTCATTGAAGCCTACACATAAAATTAAAAGGATCATTTTGTAGAGTACAAGTTCTTAGTCTTAATATAAATGCCATAGCTACCATTTACAATATTTTAATATTTACACTGAAGACATGTTTGCTTCATTTATTAGTATTTTTCCTCATTAGTCAATATTTTCTTAATGCTTATTATTCAAGATGTTATTACTCTATGAACTTATCACCTATATTTATCCTTAGTAATATTTTTGATGTAACTAAGAGAATCAAAATAAGATTTAATAATAATTTAATTATAATTTGATATCTTGTTTGTCTCAATATTTAATCTACTTAGCAAAGGTCTTAATTTATATATTTTTAAATAATGTAAAATATTTAGATTTTTCAATTAATGTTTTATTTGTCAAAAAATAATCATTTTTTTCAAATGTCATAATATAATGGTACTTGAGGTCCTCTTATGATCTTCAAACAATTTCATTGTGTTTTTATTACTTTCAAGGGATGATGTATGTATGGCTAGGGTTGAATGAATTAATTAGTTCTCGCCAATAGGCAGGTAAACTATAGCATTGATAGGATGCAATTTTTTAGTCATGAAGCAATCACAATCTATAATTTTTTTAAAAAAAATTACTATTACAACTTATAGTTGGAAATTATTTTTGGATGTCATCATTTATAAAATAATATTTATTATTTTACCTATTGGCTACTGTTAGAAACAATCATGATAAAATTAGTTTTTTTAAATTTTTTTTTCTATTTATGTCTTGAATGATTATAATATTTTAAAAGTCTTTGCATTTATTTCACATTTCTACTAAACATCAAATGCATTTTGAAATGTTGAATGAGGCTGGTGAGATATTCCACTAAAATAAATTCTCCTAGAATCGATTGGACACAAAGTTTTGTAGTCACAAATCAATCACAATCTATAATTAAAAAACTATTGTTACAACTTTATAGGTGGAAATTATAATTTGGATTTAGTCAGTTGTAAAATAATATTTATTCCTTTTCCTATTGGCTAATGTTGGAAACAATCGGTGAAATTAATTTTATTTTATTTTTTTCTATTTATGCTTGAATGAGACTAATATTTTAAAAGTCTTTGCATTTATTTCATATTTCTACTTCACACATTAAATACAATTTGAAATGTTGAATGGAGTTGGTAAGATATTCCACTAAAATAATTTCTCCTAAACTTTATGTAGTCACTAGTTCCATAAAAAACTAGAGAAATCTTATTTTATAGAAAATAAAAAATTTGTAAAAATTACTAGAAATCTTATCTTAGAGTATGAACAAATAAATATTGATTTCTTTGTCTTTCAAATAGTGATTTGAGTAGATAATCTATAGACTTTCTATCTTAGGTACACATTACTTTTTTAGTCATGATTATGTCTTGATGTTACTAATATTTTAAAAGCCTTTGCATTTATTTCATATCTCTTTTGCAAGCATTAAATGTCATTTGAAATGTTTAATGGGGCATGAAAATAGTTGGTAAGATATTTCACTAAAATAATTTCTCCTAAATTTATGTAGATAGAAATCTTATTTCATAGAAATAAGAAAATATGTAAAAATATTTACAAATTTTATCTTGGAGTACAAACAAATAAATATAAATTTATTTTTTTAGAGTGCAAATTAAATGCAATTTTATACAAATCTTTAGTAGATAAATCACAAATTATATATTGTAGGGTTAGATTAAATATTGAGTGCATAGATCATTCTGGAAACCTTTGAACAATTTTAAAATTTCTAGCATTAATGAATGCATAGAGCATTTTCAAACAGTTTGAACAATTTCAAAAGTTTTATCTTATTAACTTATGAATTGTTAGAGACAAAACCCTTAAGAACAATTTGAAAAATTCTACAGATTTCTCCAGGTTGTTGAAGTGGTAAATCTTTGTGGAAAAGCACTAGATTTTGAATTCTCAATTGATACTAGTCAGTTATTCTTAAAATTGTGGTGTCTAGTGTCTTTTTACCCATGCTTTATTTTCTTTCTTATTGCTTATCCCTCCCTGCTTGATTTTCTTTTCTTAAAATTATGGTGTCTGGTATCTTTTTACCCATGCTTTATTTTCTTTCTTATTTCTTATCCCTCTCTACTTGATTTTATTCCTTCTTTCCAATATTTATTTTTCTTACATCACTTCAAGTGGAGATTTTAAATTTAAATGGCAAGGCATTAGATTGAAACTTAGAAATTGCCCACTTCTCATGTACAATTTAGTTTTTTGTAGCTTTTGGGGCCTTGATTCAACAAATTTTTTAATCAATTCATTCATTTTAGCATGATTGTATCCTGAAGCAAGCTGACCCAATTGTTCAACATGAAAGAAAACAATATATTTTCTTTGTTTCATAAGCTCACGAAGTGGCCTAAGCTCAGAAGGTTCAACACTATCATCCTTAGCATGGTCAGCTTGGTGTCTTGGTGTTGTTTCCATTCCCCTCCTTGGAAGATGAGCAATTGACAATCTCAGATGTGGAGAAAACACAACTAATTTCACTTGAAGGCTAGAATGGTCTTACTACTAATCCACTTGCCCATTTTTGGTCTATAGTATCATGTTTCTTTGGATTAAAAGCACATTAATCTATCACCATTTTAGAAAGGAAAACTAACAAAATCAAAGTTGTTCAACTTCAATAGTATAAAAATGACATTTATGTTTGGAATTTGAAGATGATGTAAACTAATTAAATGTGATAAAATGGATGAAGTTTATGATTAATATTTTAAATAATTTTTTTGAATAAGAATTGGTATTTTTTTTTAATTTTTAAAGATGATTTTTTAGATGCTGAAAAATGTTGAAAATTAGGGGTCTAGTTCCCACCAAAAAATTATATGTACATAAACATTTTTTCTCCTAATTTCAAAATATGTCATAGATAATATATATAGCTAGTGCATGAAGAAATAAAAATTGGTTTATGACCTATATTTTCTCTTTTATAACAATTTAAATTCCAACTCACTGAAATCGACAGTTTTCATCTCGCACCATATTTTCATAACAAATCTATCACAATAACACACACACACACACACACACTTATTCTTGAAAAGGACTCTCTCCTCTAGTGCACCATATGTTTTTCAAAATTATTTAATATGATTTACTATTTTTTTCTTTCTCTAAATCAACATTTCCTTGACTGTTAAAATACCTACTTGCAATATTTTTTAATTACAATAAACTATGTCTAACTAAAATTATATAAAATCAATATGAGGATATTCTTGACTCTGATATCTACAAAAGGGTATTTTTTATTTATTTTTAAATATCATGAAAAAGGTTAGGAGTTATTGAAACACCAATTTTCTGGAATAATTTTATTTTTACATATGGTAATTAGACCCAAAGTGGTATAAAACATGCATTTAATAGATATTTTCAATTGGAAAAGTTAAAACACTTGTCTAACTTAGCTAGAGTGAATCTAGGTAGACCATATGTTTGACCAAAATTAATTTTTAGATAGAAATACTAAAATTTAGCTGTGTTGATAAGTTAGCCTAAAAGGTGACACCTAATTGTGCTTTTTATACCCTTTGACAAGATCATTATCACGAGTTCTCCTTCGACCGGTCCACTCTCCTTACACAATCTCAAAGACCTCTTATTGTCAAGCTAAGTTTCTCTATCACTCACCTGTGTTTCTCGTGTAAGATTCCTTTAAATGACACTCTTAAAGTTTCTTTTTCTTCCTCTTCTTCTTTATTTTTCTTTCTTGGGGCTTCTCATCTGAGGTGCTCTACACACAAAGCTAATGGCCTATTTATCTCATTCCAAAGAGATGTGGTTTTTTATTGGGGCTCAAAGTCTTGGACTCAGTCTAATTTGATGTGTAGATTCTTCTTCAAACAACTTATTAAAGAACCTTCACTTTGCAAACCAAGGTACTCTATTATTTAATTCTTTGTCCCTTCACAATCTAATGAATTCATTGTTCTCCAGACCCTCCTGTCATCATGTAGGCAACACTAGAGAAAAAAAGGAAGAAAGAATTTATGAACTTCTTCCTACATCAAACCAAATTCCTTGGACGCTTAATCTATTTGTTCAAAAAAAATTTTGCAGCAACTATAACACATAGTCATATATTTTTGTATCTTGTGTTGGTCACACAACCACTTGGACATATATATTAGTCTCAATAAATTACTATCTGTTGTCGTATCATCATCATTACATGTTCAAGACTATGATGTGGATTTAATATTTTATTTTCTCTTATTGTATCTTGAAATAATATATATGTTGTTGTATGTTTGATGGACTTTTGATGGGACAAAAAAGACTTATCTCTTTATTTAAACACACAACTTATGTTAATGCATTTCTCAACTTTGTCTATGGAGTAGATCACACCTATATTTTATTTGAGAGAAACTAGTTCACGAAATATGCACATTACTTAAATGCATATTTGTTCCAAGTTCTAGTTGTCAAGGTGTGGTGGCTAGAATTGGAATTAGTAAGATTCCACATATGCTACCATTGCTTCCTTGATCAGGACGAGCCTCCCAATAGACTTACAACTTGACCCAACATTTGCATCAACAAGAATGGATGCTATGTGTCTCTTTTTTTATTCTTATTTTTATTTGGTAGCTATTATTGTAATTTTAAAATATTTTTGTAGTCTTTAAATAGTTAATTTCCAAACAACATATTAGACTTTTTTTTTATTAAGTATAAAAACTATTAAATTAGTTTTTAGTTGTGTGCACTTTTCTAAGACTTTGTATTACATATAAATAGAATTCTAGCTAGACTAATGGTTTTAACTATATTTCTACTTTTCTATTTAAGATTTACAAATATGTTTAAATGTTCTTCAAATTTCAATTTATTGTCTAATAGACTGAGATACATTGTATATTTTTATAAAATGGTTATCTTTATAATTAAATCTCGCCGTATTGGTCCTTATAGACTACTTTAAGTTAGGTTTTACTAAAATTGCACATTTAAGATAAGACAAACATAAAAAAAAAGTAACCTGTAAAAATATAGATTTAATTTATATCTTCAAATTACATATCTAACCTGTTATTAATTAACTTTTAGATAATCTTCAATTTACACAATTAATAAATTAATAACAATAAAATAAATATTTACAAATAAAAAATTAAAATTTATGACCTAATTATTTTATTTTCCACTTTTCAATTATCTTGTTTAAATCTCTAAATACTTTATTAATCCTATAAATATGATTAAATAAATTATTACTTACAGAAATTTTATTATTCTTCTTCCCCAAAAGTGAGTGTCACAAATTCAAACCCTATCTGCTACCTAGACTGATTTCACACTTTCTCGCTTATTTTACACTTTTCTTGGTTATTTTGGGGCAGTAACGTGGACGCACAGACTCCAGTCAATAAACTTTGCGTTCGTCGTTTTTGTGTTCTTGCCAGGCAAGAACATGGAAACAACCTACCAATTTCGTCTTTCTCGACTCGATCATCGCTTTTTCTGTTATTTATACCTTCATTCTTCACCTGTAAAAGCACAGAGCTCATTGTTTTCAGCTATAGGGCGTTTCTACGATATCCAATCTTGGTTTATTTGCTTTTACAGCAGAGCATCAGTTTTCTGTTAATGGCTTCCACTTCGACATCCGGTCGAGGAGAAGTAGAACAGAAACGCGATCTATTTTCTGCTCTTGAACCTCCCAACAAGAAGATAAAATCCTCCTTGACTGCAAAGCAGTATTATGTATTCATCAACCATCGAGGCCCAGACACCAAAACTATTTTGGCTCAGCAGCTCTATGATTCTCTACAGCAAGCTGGAATCCCGGCATATCTCGATGCTCCGGAGACTGAACTCGGAGATTATTTCCCTTCTGCCATAAAGAATGCCATTTTCTCTGCCGCAGTGCACATAGCCATCTTATCACCACAATATGCACAGTCTCCTTGGTGCTTAGCTGAGCTCGCTTTAATGTTCCAAACCAAAGCTAGAATTATTCCCTTGTTTTACAATGTTCAGCCATCAGACTTCCGCTTCATTAAAAATGGAGTTGAAAAGGCATTTTCCGAACACGAAAAGAAGGGCAGATATCCTAATCATGATATTCAACAGTGGAAAGAATGCTTGCAGAATGTTTCATGGCTCAAGGGCTACGAACTCAACAGAGAGAACGAGTAAGATATCATCACGTGCTTTCTATCCATATTGTTTTTTTTCTATATTTAAAAAAAACAACTCAATCAGTTTTTCTCTTCCTTTTTACTCTCTGTCTTCTTATGCTGTATTAAGTTAAGAGAAACTTAATTACTCTTATTTTAATTATATTTTTGTTTTTTCTCAGCAATCTGAGTAAGCTGTGTAAGGAAGTTGTGTCCGCTGTGGTTAATGAGAAGGAGAAGAGAAAAATTCCACTCCAGGTTGCAAAATATAAGGTGGGACTGGATGAGCTAAGGAAAGATTTCTACAGTCATTGCCAGCGAAATGGGCAGATGAGAGATAAAATAATTGGCGTCTTTGGAATGGGAGGGTCGGGCAAGACCACTCTCGCCAAATATTTGTTCAACCGCACACATTCAGAATTTAGTAGATCAACTATTCTGTTTGATGTGCGAGAAAACTATGTCCAAGGTAAGCTGACTTCTCTGCAAAGTAAGCTTCACAATTATCTGTTTCCCACAAATCCACATTCATTTTCCAGTATAGAAGAAGGAACCGCCTCTATCAAGCATGATCTTGAAAGGAGCCGCGAAGCAAGGTTCCTTATAGTTATAGATGACGTTGATCATCAAAATCAGTTAGATGCCCTGTTACCCACACACGCCCTCAATCCCAATAGTTTGGTGATTGTCACAACCCGTGACGAGAGGCTCCTTATAAATTCTGGAGTGACAGTCCGTTATAAGATGAAAGAGATGAATGCAGAGCATAGTAGAGAGCTCTTCTGTTGCCATGCGTTTCATAGGCAATCTTGTAGAAAAGGATTTGAGAACTTAGCAGACAGCTTTATGCAAGCATGTGGAGGTTTACCTCTTGCTCTTAAAGTAATGGGCGGGCATGTTTCTGGAAGCAACATGACTTATTGGGAGTCACAACTAGAAGAGGTTAAGGCAAGACCAGACAGAGACATACAAGGTACTCTTAAAATAAGCTATGATGCTCTGGAAGAGGATCAAAAACAGATCTTTATGGACATAGCATGCTTTTTCATAGGGAAAGGCGTGAGCATGGCCACAAGTATATGGAAGGCTTCAGGGTGGAGAGTCAAACACGCACTTCAGACCCTCAAGGACAAGTGCCTTGTTGATGTGGAAATTCCTCCTATGCGTGGCATCCCTATAGGATGCCACTATGGGCCATCATTTCTTTTAAAAATGCATGACCACCTCCGCGACTTGGGGAGGGAAATGGCAGATAAAGAAATGAGCCAGGCAACAGATAAACAAATGAGCCATCCTCGTCGGCTGTGGCGTCCTCAAGATCTTGTATGTGTTTTTTGCAGCCTAGTTAAATTCATGCTTCTAGTTGAAAATGGTTTGTTTTCTCTAAGCCGTTAAAACATTTATATGCAACTTAGAATGGACATATTCTAACTACGATGAAGTTTGAATTCAGATTGGAATGAGCGAAATCAAGGGATTCCAAGACACCCTCGCTGGGTCCGAAGGAAAAAGTTTCAGATGTTACGGTTTTCTGAGGAACTTTGGAGATGATTCTTCGGACCAAGAAGATTATTTTCTGGACATCCATGAAGATGCTTTTGATATGAAATATTTTCTGTGGAGTTCAAAGACATCAACTGATATACAATGGCTTGAACTTGACTCTCATTCATCCGATCTGTGTGTAACTATTCCTGAATGGTTTCCTCTACAAAATTTGCACAGTTTAAGTCTTAGATATTTATCACCTGCGAGATTGTGTCAAAGGGATGACCAGGTATTTTCTTTTTCTTGACCAAAACTTCAATTTTGGTAGCATCAACAATTAATTCTCTCTTGCGAGACTTTTATCATTAAAAAAATTAGCATTTTGAACAAATTGATTGTGAATTCCAGGTTCCGCTCAAGTTGAAAGAGCTATATTGCAGCTTTTACCATATGCAATTTTCAGACCCCAACCTTGAAGATATGTTTAGAAGCGATTTAAACGCACTGGTGAGTTCGCTTGGAAGGTTCAAAAACCTGCAAAGTCTGCACATAGATTTTGGATATAACTTCTCAAGCTGGAATATTGAATGGAATTGCTTGCTAAAATCTGTAAGAGAACTCACCACTCTGCAAACTTTAAGGTTGGAATATTTAAAGGTAGAAGGGGAATTTGCTTTAAGTAACAGGGGAAAGATAACTGATAATCGCTTTTGTATGAGAAGCCTTGAAGCCATAATTTTGTGTAAAGCAAGCAAGTCAACGAAGGTCTCCATTAGCGGACAATTCTGTCCCACGCTTAAATCTGTTAAGCTTTGTTCTATAGAAGATCTGATTGAAGTGGATTTGACAGGGGTAACCACACTGGAATGTTTGATACTGTCGAATTGTCAAAACCTGAGAGAAGTATTGGGCAATGATCTACTACAACTTGAAATGTTCCAGATAAAATATTGCTCCACTATAAGAGAGTTGCCAAATTTTGGGCGTGTCAGTTGTCTCAAGAGGATCTATATTAACTGCTGTCAGAATCTGCAAGATATATCAGCTATTGAATCATTGAAGGGATTGAAGAGGATCTTCATTGCTTATTGTCCAGAGCTGAAGAGTATAAAAGCTATTGAGCAATTGAAGGGATTGAAGAGAATCTGGATTCAGGAGTGTCCGCATCTGGAGGGTATAATTTGTTTTCAAGAATTGAAGAAGGTGGAGAGAATCTTCATTGCGAACTGTGCAAGGCTGCAGAGCATGGAAGGCATCGAGTATTTAACATGCCTGGAGAGCATTATCATTGCCCATTGTCCAAAGCTGAAGAACATAGGAGGCCTTGAAGAATTGATAGGATTGAAGGAGATTGTTATTTCAGATAGCCCTATGTTAAGCTGTGTTAAAAGGTTGCAGGTACTACACGTGTAGTTACTCGTTATTCGTCCACGATTTCTTTTTTAGTTTAGTGGTTCTGTTGGTATTTAATTTTTTAATTTTTTAAAGGATTAGCTGTATCTAATAAAGTTTTCAAGTGTTTTTATTTTCTATTTCCCATATATACTGTTGGAAATAATCTAGCGAGAGCATCGTGATTTCAGAGATTGCCGTCGGAGCTTACAACTATGGTGGGGAGATCGGCTCTGTCAGATTATGTTGCAAATGAAATTAGGAGGACATCGTCCATGTCATATTTTAACGCAGACAAAATTGGCGACACATTGTCTACGGTGGATGCTTTCTGTGAAATAGGTTGGATGGAATTTTATTTTGAGGAGAGGCGTAAACAAATAAAGGAGATGATCAATAAGTTTAGTAAAACCAATCCTTCACTCAAGAGATTCATCTTTTGCGCCGTGGTTAAAGTGTTTCCTCGGTGGGCAGGATCTTTTGAGCTTGAAATATCTGATGAGGTAAAACCTATAAATCTCTTTAGGGATAATGGAGATTGGGTATATATCTGCGTGGGTAATGAAGAATGGCTCTCAGAGTGCGACTCCTGGATAGAATCACCTTATGAAATAGAGAAGGCATTTTTAATGGGAGTGGAGGCAGGCGAAGAAAGGGAAACCCTCCGGATATTGCAAAGCTTATTTGCTCAACTATGCATTCACACCAACGAATATTCTGAAGAAGAGCTGCGGCACTACAGCCGTGGTGACAAGTATAGGGTTGTTGATTATAATGATTTAGTTAATCATATTGAAGAAGTCAATGGTTGTGATGATGATGACGACGACGATGATGAAACTGATTATATTGAAGAAGTCGATGATGATGATGATGATGGTGGAAGTGACTTTTAATTGGAAAATTTGTATTTTTAAATGAGATTATGAAAATTGTAAAAAAAAAAGATCTTTTTAAAATGAAGTTTTACAATGATTTTCTTAGGTGATAAAATGTTTATATTAAAAAATAATATTTATATTTAATTATATTACAACAATCTTTTTAAAATGAATTTATGAATTGTATTAAAATATTAGAATTTCATTTCATTGTTTTTCAAGATATATAAATTAATCATTATTAGTACTTTATTTTATTAATATTTTTGTATGATAAGATAAATTAATCAAGAAAATATTGACAAAAAGAGACTAGAATTAAAAGATGTGGATAAGTTATATAGATTTTTATAAGAGCTTAAAGAAAAAAAAATATGTTCTTTAAGTTATTCGTGAAGTAATTTTGCTACTTTGGATATGTGTATTTTAGTTATGATATTACATATTTTTATTGAATTCACTCAAGTGGAATAAGAGCATTCTCCTTCTTTCATAAGATTTTATTTTTTTCCTATTCTCATAAAATTGAAAAATTGAATACGAAATCCCTTTCTATTTGTTTCTATGTGTTTAACCTTGTCCTCATTGAATTCAAAAACTATTGTGACTATTTACACTATAGATTTTTACTACTTCAATGAACTCAATAACTTCTTCTTGTGAGCTCTTGATGCCGATTTTTTATCTTGACATTTATACAACTCCTAAAATCTCTATCTTATTCTTGTTTATGCATTGCAATTTTATGGCTTAAACATCTCTTAATAAATTGTTAGGCAGTTCATAGATACTTCTTTACTTCTAGCATGATATTATAGCTCATGTTTTGATAGTTTAAGTACCATATGTCTTGATTGGAAGATTAGAGAATCCTTTCCTAAAATCTTATAAATCCTCTTTTGCTCTCTTACACTTTCTAATAGCATAAAGAATTAGAAAGGATTTATAAAAAATATATTGATCTCTTGTATTGCATGCTTGTTTTGGTAAAATTCAGATACCTACATATCTTCTAGCTATATTACCAAAGCTTTCATCTATTCCAACATGTCTAGAATTATTTTCTTAAAAAAAGATACCATTTTAAACAGGATTAGGAGATTGTATGACATAGTAACAAACACGATTTTAAAGCTTATATCAAGTGACTTACTTAGAATTGAGACATTTCTAGGTCAAAGAAACCTCACCATTGCATCCAAAAATTTCAAACTATCTTATTATATATAAAGTTTTTCAAATTTAGCGATCATATAAGTATAGAGTTTGAGGTAATCATTTTATAAACAAAGCTAATTAGCTGTTAGAGGTGTTCACATCAAATTCTAGTAGCTAGATTAGTGCAAGTTAAATCATCACACTAATACATTTAACTCTAATTTTTTACCAACATTTCTAACCAAGCATTAAAATGGTTTTGCTTGGTTGGATTATAGAAGGAAATATATGATTTTTTTTTAATCCATTCCCATGTTGGTCGGAATTACGACTACCATGATAGTTTGTTGTAATTGAGACGAACATGGACATAACTTTAGAAAAAAGGTTTCATTTCAATTCATTGTCTCATATTCATTCGCTATAGTTACGTGACAAAGAAGAGCTGAAGGTTGAGGGCACGAAATGAGTTGAAGATTGACTCGACATCTCAAGTTAGAGCATTTCATTTTGCCCTTGTATGCATTTGGTTGAGAAATATTTAATTTCAAACAAATTCTTTTTTTTGCAAATTTTGCGATCATTATGTATTACAAAACCAAATTTGCATTTCGTGTGTATGAATGGGCATTGATTCAAATGGGTTGAATGCCTTATTTGTGCTTCCATTTTTAGGGCACCTTCAGAGATGATATTATTTCAAATATATCATTTATTATGCTTTCCATTTTTCCTACGTTCTTATTAGGGCATATGCAAGAGGAGTCTTTTATTCTTACTCTTTTGAAAAATATTTTTACATAACCTCAATTGATAGGAAGTGAGATCATTGGAAGAGGCCATTCGATTGGCTTTAATATCAACATAGCACTTTTCTTGAATGTCTAGCATTTTGTAGGCCCTTTTATCATAGCAACACAAATGCTTGAAAGTGTAATGATAAAACCATAGTCAAGATGTGATTAGAAGGTGTAATGAGTAAAAATGATCATAGTTGTCAAGTTGTAGATGGTTTAAAACTAACTGTTGAAACTTATAACTTGGTTGTCAATGGCTATAAGTTGCAACAATTAGTTTTAAATTGTCTACATTTGATTTCAAGAGTAATTTTAGGTTGTTGTCAGGTATTAGAAGTATGAGGATCTATTTCAATGTTAAATCCATGAAAAGATTGTTTGGGAGAAGAGGAATGCAACAAGTTTTGATCAATAAACAAATAAATTTATGCAATAGTCTTTTCTAACTATAGGCAAGAGGCCTATAAAGGTCACTATGTAAGGATTGAGACTATATCTGACTATCCTCTAGTGGTGACTTTTTAGGGCTTCAAAAATCTCAATCGAATGTTTTCATGTCACATGCAAGTATGATATACCGTGGCATTAGTATAAAGATATTGGAAAACCTTTTGAAAGCTTCATAATGTTCTCAGTCCCAATACTAAATTCATGTTCATTTTTAAGCTCCTTATTGTTGAATTTGTGTAGCTGCGATAGAGACTTCAATTTTGATTTTGTTGTTACCTTCTATATATATTTATGTAAGAAGTTTTTGATGAGCCTTATTGATGATGCTCGTAATTCTTTAGTTCACCTATTTGGGTTCGGGGAATTCGTTTGTAGTCTCGCGGATCATCTAAACTTTATGGTTGTATTCATATCACTGACATAATACTTTAGATTAGGTAGTATAATCAACTCTCTTTACATTGATAAGACTTGTCTTGTTCGATAAAAGAAACCTTCAATTTTATCGATATCACATCTTATTTTGTTGTCCCTTTAATATTATCAGTTGTACTAGCATTAAATTTACATAATTTGAAATGACTTATATGTTGTTTATTTTCTTCTTTTTCAAATCCATTTGAAAATCACCCCTCAAATGTCAAAAACATTAGCCAATGCCCCTAATGTTTTTTATTTCTGAACAAATAGCTATTGAACCTCTTCAAATTAGAATGATGAGTAGCCTAGAATGAGTGACCTCTGATGATGAGAGTAATGATTGAACTATTTATATCTTCCATTAATGAACTTTGTAACAATAATAACCTCATTAGCAGAAGGAGATAACTCCTTGATGATTGAATAAACCATTCTTCTCAAACCAATCTCCTCTCTCAAATGAAATGGAACTCAACATCATGAGGTTGTACATCCTCTGCTCCTTTCAAAGATGGCCTATAATCACTTTTCAAAAAACTTCAACTGGTAAACTTTAATAAACTACTTTTACTTTAAGTTTCAAAAACATATCAAACTAATTGATGGATCTTTGCAATTCGGTACAAGAGCACACCTTTATATAAATAATCATGGGAACCAGTATACCTGCTGTGTTACTCATCCCATTGAGAAATATAAAATTTTGAAGTAGGCTTCTAGCTGACTTTTATCTTTTGTGCATATAACAAGCTGGAGAATTCTCTCTAGTTCTGAGCAGTTAAAAATACCAAATGAATAGGTGGAAAGGAAAGACCATCCCCTAAAATTCTAATGGGCATTATAAGTAGGATCTCAAGAGTTTTCTCAGCCTTGGTGAAAATGATTTGTAGCTACAAAATGTGTTCAACATGGAAGTGCAACCAAGAGAATGGAATGATGTGGCATTGGTCTTGATCAAGTTCATCATCCTTGAAGGAAACTTCAAATGCTTGCACTCACACCTCTTTCCTATGTTAAATCATTTTTGGTGTAATTCCAAACTCAACTTTCTATTTTGGATTTTATCGTCTTAGTCGATCATAAAGTCTAAAAAGGATGGGGCCCCTTCTCCACTAGGGTTTAATTCTACATCTTTATAATTTCCTTCTTGTTTAGACCCCATAGGCTGGCCTCAATACCCCCCTTTGATTGTGGATCTCAGTATCCCTGGAGAAATCCCTAAGGTCAGCCCGTCTGCTTTGGTTTCTCCCCCCACTAGCTCGACTAAGGTTAATCCTTTTCCTAAAGCAAAAATGAAATCTCTTGGTATCAATACAACTGTTGTGTTTGAGGACTCCATGTCTTCTTGTTCTACCGATTTGGATTGGACCCCTGCAAAATCCCCTTTCAATACTTTTGGCCAGGCGCGTAATCTCCCATCCCTTGTTCCAAAGCCTCAAAAGTAACATGATGATCCTGAAGTCCCTCTCAATGTTTCCTTGCCCCACTCTCACAACCCCACTTTTTTGGATGATCTTCTAGATTATTCTCTTATTATAAACAAGGTTGATAAGTTGTACATTCTCTATAACTACCAAAATGCTATAATCAAGTGATTAATTTCCCAATTAGACACAAGAAATAAAATAAATAGATTGGAATCCATTGTAGATGTCGAAGCCAAAGCTAGGGATTGGTCTAATACCAATATGACTATGGTTATCAAGTGGGAAGTGGTAGATGAACTGGGGAAAAAATTAAACAACTCCAGGGCGTCATGGATGACCAAATTTGAGAGGTGAAAGCCCTCATTTCCTTGGATGAGGAAAAATAGGAAATGATTAGGGCTTTAGAAAATGTCAAACTAAATCAAAGTCAAATTAACAAAAATTCAAGGTTGAGGTGGTCAAATTAAGCAAGGAAAAGATGGGTAAAATGGCCTCTTCCTTCAACACTGTATAAGAGGAGCTAGAGTACACAGGAAGACTAAAAACATGAAACTCAAAGAGACTCAACTAATTTCTACCCATGTGGTGAAAGAGGGACCTATTCTTGATGTTGCTACACGTCAGCTCCCAAAAAGAGTCCCTTTCTGGATACTCTTAAAGAACTCAATGAGCCCAGTGGAGGGAAATTCATCTTTCTAGTCTATGGTAGTTTCAGTTTCTATTCTTTTTGTCAAAAAAAAATTGGCGGCTTGAATTCACTACTCATCAATTCCTTTGGAACTATCATATAACCTAGTGTTACTTTTTGTTGGGTTCAAGCCCTTTCTTGATTGAGCTTAATCAGAATAATCTATTATCATACAATTAGAATATATTATGATATGGTATTTGTCTTTTGTTTTTACCAAGAAATATTAAACTAGCCTAAGATGTGGTTATAATTTAATGTACCAAATGATGGAAGTCACCCAACGACATGTCACCTGAGGAAAAATACCTGATGGAAATGTAACCGAGGGAAAGTATTTGACGACAAGGTACCCAACAAAAATGTACTTGATGACAATGTACCTAAGAGTTCTAAATACTCGATGATAATGTACCCAAGAGCAAGTGAATGATGATAATGTACCAGAGGGAACATACTTGATGATAATGTACTAGAGCGCAAGTACCCAACAACAATGTACTCGAGGGTAAATACTCAAAGGTAACGTATTGAAATTATGATTATATGTCTTTAGACCTTTAAATCTATAAGAAATTATGTTCTTTGATACAACACCTATGAATATTGTAGATATACAGAATGAATTTCTATAGATTGTACATCAATACTGATAAATAGATAGATCTTTGATTACACAAATTTGACGATGAAGTGCAAGGTAAAATATTTGAAGTGATATCTCCAACGATAGACTAGGGTAAGAAATGACTCCCACAGAAACTATGAATAGAGAATAGGGAGGGTCTTGCACCTTTGAAAATATAAACAAAGTCTCAATTCCAACTGTAATCGTGAATAAAAAAGAAATATAAACTCCATGATGATTATAGTGCACTCTGCACTCTACACGGCCCACAATTGTGCTTTGCACACCATACATCACACGCTGCACATCTACACAACAAACTCTTTAGGAACTATGGACACTACAGTCCACAATCTTCACACTTTACTTTATACACTACACAATGCTTGTACAATAATCCTTAAACTATTCGACTGTACAGTCTTTGCACTCACCTGCACAGTGACAACACAAATAGATCTTCCTCCTCTAATTCTTGAATTATGTATAGATAAACTTGCTAAACCAAACAATATCATAGATGCAAGAATGAATGGCTGCCAATAGGATATTGTACACTTCCAAAATCTAAGATATTTTCCCGATGAAGTTCAACAATACAAATTTGTCTCTAAGAGAGACTTCACAAATTTGGCATTCAAGTACAAGGTGAAATACTTGAGATGATTTCCAATGATAGAGTAGGGTGGCTGCTAACCACAAAAACTTTAAAGTACAGACTAGGAAGGGTCTTGCACCTCTAAAACTACAAAAATAAAGAACTCAATTCCAATTGGAATCACAAATACACAAGAGAAGATAACTCCATGATAATTACCTACGATGCCAACCAACACCTTATAAAGGCTTATAAAAAGTTTCTAGAAAGCTAGAATGGGCCAACATAACTTTATTTATTATTTTGGCCCCTTTTTATTTTATAACTAAATTAATTGATTAAAGAAGTCTTTTATAATATTATTTAAATTTGAGACCACCTAATTAATTAATTTAATTAATTCACTCTCCATTAATTTTGGCACATTACATATAATGATAGAATGAACCCATATAGCTTTTAGTTAAACATGTCATCCCTAATGCATACAATGGGAAAATCAAGTTTTTAACTTTCAACCATTGTCCATGTCTTTCAATGGCTTAATCACCTAATCTACATTTAGAGTTTTATCTTATTATATTAATTAACTTATATTTTCATTAAAGATTTATTTTTCTCTCCAACTTTCAATAACCAACCACAAAAATCCTATAATTTTATATTTAGATTTTGACATTTTAATATTATAAAATATCCGTGAATAGAGTGTTTTTGAATAAGGTAAAAATAGGTTTTACATGGACCCAAAAGCAGAGTTTAAAACAACACAGTAAAGAGCAAAAAAGATAGCAAAATGAAATAGCTGTTGGAAACCCACAGCAGTGAACAACAGTCTAATAGCTGGAAAAAATCTACAACAAACAAACAAACTAACAGCAAAACATCTACCAGCCTGAGCAAACTATTTATCTTTTATCATTGCCTCAGCCTTCTTCTGGAGATCTTCCATCTTCTAGAGAGTATCCTGCATTTCCTTCAGCTTAGTAGATTTTTCTGAGACCTTTCTCTAGATGCGACCTCTAGTTCTTGTCCCTAGCCCTATTTTTCCAGCATCCTCCTCAATAGTGATAGTAGTTTTTTCCAGCATATTCCTTTCCAGGTAATTTTGCAACACCTTCAAATTCTTAATGGTCACCTTCAAACCCTCATTGCTATGATTTAGGACACCTCTTATCATGCTGTCATTGTTATTGATTTTAGTCTCTAAATCTTTCATCTTGTCTTTAACCTTCTTATTCATCTCAGTAGTACCATCATCCTTAGTATCTTTATTTTTTACCTTATCCAAAAACATATTCTCCATAATACCCATTTTAGTATTCATCTTATTCATAGTTTTTTCCATATCCTGGATATGGATTTCCATTTCCTACATTTCCTTCTTCCAGTTCCTATTCTCCTCCTATTTCTCCACATTGATCTTCTCCTTAATAGGAAGGTCATCCCTCTGAAAGGTTCCAGATTCCTCTTTATTATTATTTTTCTCTAGCATGACCTTCTCATCCTTCCCATCCTCCCCTCTTAAAGAGGTCTCCTCTCCAATTTCACTAGCCAAAGGAAAAAAACCAGCTTCCTTTCCATCCTTCTCTTGACCGCCCTCGAAACCCTCTGAAAAAGCATCATCATCTTTAAATTCCTCCTCACTGGTTTTTCCTTCCCCCATCTCAAAAATGGCATTATTCATTTTTCCCTCCTCAGGAACATTCTGAGGATAAAAAACCTCCTCCACAGAAATAGTGCCGACCTCTTCTTTCTCAGCCTCCTCAATAATAATAGGGGTGTCTTTAGTTACATCTTCTGAAGAGCCATCAAGGGTTCCTTCTTCCTCCTCCTCCACTTCCTCCTTGTCATCATCTTCATCATCACTATTCTCCTCTTTTTCATCATTCCCCTCCTCAATCCATTCATTCCTTTCCTCTTCCTCTTTCTTGTAACTTATCTCTTCCTCTTCAGTCTCCTTCTCACTGTCTTCCACAATAAAACCCTTTCCTCTCGATTTGTCAGGGGTAGCTAGGAGTTTTTCTTTTTTAATCCTTCTCTTCTTACTCATCTCTAGTTCCATTCCTCCTCAATCTTCACCTTTCTTTTCTCCCTGATTATTTTGGGGATAGGGTCCGGAATGTTATCCCTAATATGCTCAGTTATAAGGAGAATCAACCCTTCATGCAACACAGGGTTAGAAGCCTTTTTTCTATGACTAGTAATGTTGCTATTCAAAGAACTTAGCAGGTAATAAGGAAAAGAGATTCTCCTTTTGTGCCTGAAGTGATTAGCAAAAACAAAATGGAAATTGTAAATTTTTGAGTATCTCCCATCCAAGGTAAAGTATTCAATCATGGCCTTAAAAATTTTAGCCCAGAATTCTTCAATATTGGATATGTCCACATAGTCCCCCTTCCCCTTGGTCATAAGGGCTCTCTTCCACAGTTTTAGGAAAGATAGCAAATGCATCAGTTCCTAGCTTATGATTACCTCTGTGAAAATGGGTTCCATCAACAAGTAAACCAGTAATTTCAGCTAGGTTAGTAATAGTAAGCTTGAAAGATTTGCCCCAAAGAAACACCTTACCATTGTTCCAGCCTTTTGCAAACAATGTCGTAGTCTTTTTGTCGTGGCCATGAAGCTTCTTCATAAACTGAGTGACCCCCCCCTTCTTCAGCTTCTTCCACACATCTCTATCCTGTCTCCATTTGTCACAATTAGAGGGTTCCTCCCTCTTCAGGCCCCCTCCCATAATTTTCTGGTTTTTCATGCACTGGTTTGGCTTTTTTTTTCAGATTTCTCTACCTTACTTCTCCAATTCCTGAATCTTTTTTTTTTTCGAGATTAACCCATTGATCATGCCTTATTGTCTGCAGTGTAAAGTACCCATGCTTTAGCTTGCAAGCAAGCCTCCTCGATAAATGATTAGTCCTTTCCATCATTAATTTAAGTGATACTTCCTTCATTGTGATTAATTCTGTCGTATTTGATTAGATTGGAAATCTCACTCCTAAGATTCGCGTCCCCTCTCCAATTTTGGGTGACGTTAGATAACGTACCATCATTTGCCAACCTGTCCGCCGATTTATTGCCTTCACGATAAACATGAGTGACATGGCACTCTTCAAAGGAATTCAATAAAAGATTTATTTTATTGATAATATGCTCTATCATCCATGAACTGACAGAATTCCCTTTTATGGCATTTATTATATTTAAAGAGTCCCCTTCCAGCCATAATTTTGTGCATCCCATATCTTTCACCATCATAACCAAATATAGAGTAGCTTGTGCCTCCGCCACGTGGCTAGTTCGAGTTCCTAGCGGGACAACAATTGCTCCTAAGCAATTTCCAGCATTATCTCTTATTAACCCTCCACCTCCAGCCCTTCCAGGATTTCCCTTCACCGAGCCATCAAAGTTCCCTTTAACCCAGGCATTAGGAGGCGATGTCCACTTAACATTATCTCTAGGATTTTGATTCTGACCCTTCTTCAATCTCTCCCATGAGATCATATAGTCTTTCTCTGGTTGAGGGTCCTAGAGGCTACTATCTTTCCTTCCCAGGCATCTGAAACTTTCTATAATACTTCTAGAAATAGAATGGGAAACCATAGAAGGAGGAGCCTTCTTCTCTCTAAAAATTCTATTATTCCTCTCCTTCCATATGAGCTAGGAAAAGTGGGGAAAGATGAGTTTCCATATAATCCTAGCTTTCTTATCATGGAAAGGGCTCTGCCACTGCTGAAAGAACTCCTGGATAGAGTTAGGTTTCACCCATATGAATTCAAGGGAGGACATGAAAGTGTCCCACACCTCCCTAGAATAAGAACAATGTATCATTAGGTGATTGCAGTCCTTAGCATCATGATAACACAAGGCACACCTATTGGGCATTTGGAATCCTCTTCTCAAGATATTATCTTGTGTGAGAATTTTATTATGAACAAGCAACCAGAAGAACATGTTAATTTTAGGAGTAAGGTCCTTGTTCCATACCTGCATCCACAAAGGCGAAGCCTCTTTGGGGAGAAGAAGTAATGATGCAGAAGCAACCGAGAACTTTCCAGAAGTCGTCAGACCCCATATAATTTTATCATCCTCTTCTTCTCTTATAAACCAGTTATTTAATTATTTCTTCAAATCTTTGAATCTATTATCCATCTACCCAAGGTCTATCTAATCTTCATTTTTCCAATAATCACTGACTAGATCTCCTATAGAGTTTTTACAGATTTGAATAGCATTCCCCCACTCTTCATTTTCTATCAAGGGATTTTCTGACATCCATTCATCATTCCAAAAAAGAATTTTCCTACCATTTCCCAACTTCCATCTACCACCTTTACTAATGAGAGTCTTACATTTACTAATGTTGTTCCAAATAAAAGAACCCTGGACATCATTCTGAGAATGGATGAATTCTTCAAGATTACTAAGATGGTATTTCCTTTTTATTATCAAATTCCATTCTTTCTCTTCTTCAAAAATTCTCTAGCATTGCTTAGCTAAAAGAGCTTTATTAGTAACTTTGATGCTCCTTATTCCCAGATCCCCCATCTTTTTAGGCTTGCATATCTTTTCCCAGGCCACAAGACTAAGTCTCTTTTTCTCTTCCACTCCAGACCATAAGAACCTTTTTTGAATTTTCTCTATTAAGTTAGCAAATTTTTGAGGAATTTTGAACAAGCTAAGGGCATAAACCGGAAGATTCTGCAAAGTAGATTTCAACAATTGGACTTTCCCAGCTTGACTGAGAATCGCTCCTTTCTAGCCCGCCAATTTCTTTTGAAATCTATCAAGAATTTCAATCTAGAAATTGGACTCTGGTTTCGTACATAGAGGCAATCCAAGATAAGAAGCCGGGAGACTTCCTATCTTGCACCTAAGAATAGCAGAGATTCTATTTTTTCTAGCTTCAGGAGTATTGAAGAAATACAGAGCACTCTTTTCCCAATTTATGATTTGACCAGTAGCACTAGCATACACATTTAGTGCCTTTTTCATATTCCTAGCCTCCTTCATTGAAGATTCTCCCATCAAAATTGTATCATCAACAAATTGTTCATGCGAATAGACAATCCCTCCAGAAGTAGGATGTAATTAGCCCATAATCAAACCTTGAGAAACCTGAAAAGAGAGGAATCTCCCCAGACTTTTTTCCATTATAGCAAAAAGGATAGGTGATATAGGATCGGCTTGGCGTAACCCTCTGGACGGTCTGAAGAAAGGAGATGATCCGCCATTCACAATCACCAACAAAAAAATAGTAGTGACAAGTTGCATAATGATTTTAATAACTCCCTCTTCAAAACCAAAAGCATGAAGAATTTTCGAAAGAAACTCCCAATCAACCCTATCATAGGCTTTTGATAGGTCAAGTTTCATAAGGAACCCCTGCTTCTTCGATTTCTCCAGAGAATGGATATTCTCATGAACAACCATGATCGAATCCAAAATTTGTCTTCCCGGCACAAAACCATTTTGTTAGGGAGAGATGAGACGGGGGAGAATCCTGGAAGTCAAAACCTTGGAAATGATCTTATACAATGAGTTACAAAGGCTTATAGGTCTAAAGCTATCAGTTGTGTTTGCTCCCAATTTTTTAGGAATTAGGGCTATAAAAGTAGAGTTAAGTTCCTTGAGCAAGGTTTTCGAGCCATAAAACTCTTTCACCGCACCACAAATATCATCCTCGATAATGTCCCAGAATTGTTGAAAGAAAAACATTTGAAAACCATCCGGCCTAGGGGATTTTTCACCTTCGAAGGACTGGATTGCCTTGACAATTTCCTCCTTTGAAGGAATAGCTTTGAGAAAAAGATTATCCTCAACCGTCAATAGACAAGGAATGGAGTTTAGCAGGTCGTTCTGATCATCATGATTGAGACCTTGTTCTTTGGAGAGGATCAAAGCAAAATGGCCCATCATATCTTTCCTTATCTCTTCCTCTTTATTAAGAGTTCCCCTTTGGGTAATCAAAGTGTTGATTCTATTCATAGCCTTGTGGCTATTTCATGGGAGCGTAATCTAGATTTAAAAATATAATTGGAAAAATTACAACCAAATTGGTTAGAAAAATTTGATGTTTCCCTCTATGAATGCCATGTATTTTTTCCACATGCCTTGATGTCTCATTAGGGAAGTCCTAAGAATATAAGATATAAGATATTTATAGCATTTTGGCCAAGCACTATATATTTATATTTTATAAAGACCATATATGAATTGCTTAATTGAATATTACTAATTTAAGGTTGGAAACTAGTCATTAGATGATAGTTGGCATACTGAGTTCAAGATTAAAAATTAATTTCTTTGACTTATTCATTGGGAAAGGGTGAGGGTTGGCATGTAGCTACATGAATTCAAGATTAATTTCTTTGTTCTTTTCAAATAAGTTTTTTATGAAATAAATTAGAATAGTGAATCTATTGAAATCCTCTAATATCTTGTCCCATATATTAAACTCATCTAGGAAGGCATTATCAAATGCATCAAAGCTTTGAAGAAAGAAATTTAACAATGTTAGACTTTAGATTATTTGTTTATGATTTTTGCAATCCATCCTTCTCTAGTTGGTGCTAGAATGCTCATCCCCACCATTTTTACTATTTTTCTTGAAAATTTGATCATTGATTTAGGGGAGGTGGAGACAAATCTTCCATTCCATTATTTGTCCCCTTTATGCTTGGTAAAGTTGCAACTCCATTGGGTAATCCTGTATTATTTATTAATAACCAATTTTCTCTATTTTTATTTTTCCTTTGATTTCAAAGTAGTAGTTGTCTAGTCCTAATTGAGTTATTCATTGGTCAAAATCTTTCTTTCATGTAGTGACTAGTCTTGGCACACCTCCTTCAACCCTCACTCAACATTTGATCACTTGGAGTGAGCATTCTTCTTCTTGTGTGTTGGCCTTGACTAGGACTTTAGAGAGGGTCTACTCTACCACTATTTATCTTTTATTGGTTTGGGTGATGATTTTTCTTGGATTGTGATTCATACAAAGAAGAAATGTCTTTAAAAGCATGTATCTATATCACACACTTGAGTCAATAGTGTGCTACTTGCTAGGTCTAGATATAGAATTGCTTAGTCCTTCTCATGTAGCTCTTAGTATTTTTGTTGCAAGTTGTTGTTGATTAGCCATTGGATGTTGATAGCTTTATAAAGGGTTGGGGACTTTTCAAAAATCTATTTTACCTAATAAAAAATCAAAGGAAGGGAACTAAATTATGGATTACTTTGAACTCTAACCAATACCAAATATAAATAAAATGAATGTTCATCTATAAACGCTAATGTATAATTTATAAAAATAATATCAACCATTCAAAATCAAGTTCTATCATTATTATAATTTTGAATCTAATTCTGCTAATTTTAAGCAATCATAGTATATTTTTCTATGACATATATATAGTCAATTACAAGTCAAAATATTAATATTTAAAATAATAAGCATAATATTTCTTTAAAATAGTTTATAAATTTATGTCTCTATATATATAACAAATAAATATTTAACAAAAAATAAATTAATTTTTTAAATAAATAAAACATCTCCAATTTATATATGTTAAATTTTACATAGATATATTTAAGATATCCATATTAATTATAATATTAATAATTGAAATAAAATAAAATGCACATATATCATTAATATAAAAATTTACTTTTAATTTACTTTATTCCATTTCATTTTTAAAAAGATTGGGTTTGAAAAAAAGGTACAAAATTATTAATTACATTTAGATATTACAAGAAAGATTGAGAAAGAATGAAGATTTAAAAGTACACAAATGAATTCCCATTGGGGAAAAAGAAAGAAAGAAACTGCTAGCGCCAGGAAACATTTCCAATTCAATTTTTATTTATTTATTTTTTAATTTAAAATACAATGTTGGATGACATAGAGTCTAGACAAACAAAATAAGCTCCTCTAGATTCTGTGTTCAACAATAAAATACACCGTTTTACAAAACCTAAATGGTGAGAACCCCTGACATTGATGAATGCTCACTGTTTCTCCATAACCATTGTCACAGTCCAATCTATGCAGCAGACAAAATGTATCCGATTACCATCATTTATTAAATAAATTGAAAACAAAATTGTTTTGTGATTTTCAATTTATTTAATAAATGATTTAATCAGATGCATTCTGTGTACTGCAAAGACACTGGCCATCTCCATAGGCGGTCCTGAAACATCTATTAATACGGTCAAATGGGCATCCAGTGTGCTATATGTACAATACGCGATACTATCTCACTCGAGTCTTTTGCCCTGCATATGCAACCGCAAACAGATCTCTCAATATGATAGTACATAATCTCCATTAAAGTTCTTTCCTGCAAAGAAAGACAGGTTATATGACCACGGGAAGAGAGAGAGATTGAGAAAACTCCAAGCTAAAATGGCACCCGCTAAACGGCACCCAAATGACATCAACACCACCACTGTGTGAGACTGCCCTTTTCTTTCTGTCAACAAATCTACCATGAGCACTGCCAGTGAGGAATATACTGCCATTGTTTCCAATATCACAAATGCTTGCAAGATCATCATATTTGTTTTCTGCAAATCACTACTCGAGAGAACAGTTATGGAGAGCATGATAGATGTGCTCATGATCAAGGCAGCTGTTATGGCATTTCTCTCTATTTCTCCTTCCATTTTCTCAATAGTCCTCCAGATTTTCCACAAAACAAATTTGACTCCCCCAATTACTTCTCCCTTCAAGCATTTCACCTGGTTATTATAGTTGTAGAGATTTTAAGATCCCTCTTCCACGAAATTGCCGAAGTGTGGAAAGTGGGATATCGTAGGGGCCAATTTCTAGTCCTTCATGTGTGCCCACCAAGATTCTATTCTTCATTTCCTCCCGACCTGTAACTTCCCAGATCGTGTCTCTTATACTATATGAAGAAAAAATTGTCCTTGTTTGCCTACAAGCTAAGCCAAGGGTTTTTCGTACGGGTGCTTTCGGCCGATCAATTTCGCGGCACCATCCACGCAGCGTTTCTTTTCAATGTCAAGAATTGCATTTTCCTGGAAACTGCACTGGTCACTGTTCAGGATCACTATGTACCTTGGAACTTTCCTGCCTCCTGACAAGAAACTTGAAATACCTTCGAAGCCTCCCTATAAAGACGCCGTGTTTACAAGCTTATCGGCATCGAAAAAGAAGGAGGTAGTAGGCCGAGGAAGAGTGGCAGACATTCAAAATGAGTGCTGAAGGGGTTTGTGTGATTAATGTGCGGTCGGGACAAGATGTAGGCAACCCCGTTCATCACATTAATAATCAAAATGTGAGAAAACAGGGGATTATAGGGAAGTTAAAGTTTCTGCTTAGTGATGTGAGAGAAAAGAGAATTATAAGGAAAGTAAAGCTTCTGCTTGGTGCTGTATTCGGCACAGAAGAAGCAGCAGGTGAATTAGGACAAGCTGTGGTTTGATTAGTGATCCTGGTAGGAATAAAGAGAAGGTCGTCATCCCTTCAATTGGTCAAAATTTATTTCCCATAGCAATTTTAAAGAGCTTTAGTATTGGTGTAAAGGAGTATGTTAAAAGTGTATGAGTATGATCTTCTTGAGCTCGATGTGCATAGAGATCAGCCAAGGGATCTTAAAGTTTGCAATCACAATTTTGATAAAAATGGATGTTAGCAGTGGGAACGCTTCTCCTCCAATGGGTATTTTTCCCTGTTACATGTACAGAGAAACCAAAAATGTCAGCTGTTGCTGGGACTGGTCAATGTGTTCTAAATTGTTAAGCTGTTCATGTAATTTGATTGACATATAAGTTAATGTGATCTCATTTACTGTTCCGGTTGTTTAGTGGTTTGGTTAACCCATCATATATCTGAATCCATTTATTTTGGTAATCTATTATCACTTTATAAAGAATTTTAGTATTGCTGGAGTGATATATCTAAAAGCTATCATTGAGAGATATATCTAAAAGCTATCATTCAGATTTACATGGACTGTGGAAAATTCATACCTTGAATTTAAATTTTTTATATTGTAGTATTGTTGGAGTGTAATGGATTGGGCATCTTGTATTACTTTATAGTTCACAACTTTTTCCACTCTTCCATCATGTATCAGATTTTTAGTTTTCTGTTTTGTTATTATTGTCTTTTTGTTTTTCTATTCTATTATGAAGCGTTTTGGAGGTGGTTTTATAACAAATCTTAGTAAATTTTTATTTTTTGGACTATAATGATAGCTATTGCTATATGAAAATCTTTTTTTAATACTTTCTAAAAATCAAAAGAGAAACTATTCAATAACAGTATATGATGTCATTGAGGATGAAGTTGAAAAATAATATATAGGATAAAGGTGTTTTTTTTTAATAAATTGTCAAGGGGTGGGTTTTCAAACTACTATAAGATTTTCATAATAGTTCTTTTATTAACTTAAATTTATATCTATTATCTAACTAGCAGTTGCACCTTGACAAGGTGCAATAGTTACGTCGAAAGGAAGATATACTCTATTAATACATTCAAGGTTAGGGGCAAAACAAAATTGAAGAAACATTTATGTTATGCTAAGTAGTAGTTCAACATTTAATTTCCAAGCAACTGAGGAACGAAATTAGCTTTAACAAATGTTGGCAATTGTTGTAACATAATTTGTGTTGCATGCATGTCTATTTATGTGTTCAAAGTACAAAACTATCTTACAATGCATGAGAAATATCAACCTTGTAGATGGATTATGAACAACACGTTTGTTGTTGATCAATGCCAAAGTTTTGTAACATATGCAATTTGTCTTGAAGAAATCAAGAGGAAAAAAGTGAAGTGTTGTCTTCATAGCATCAAGTGGAGTAGGAGAAATCCTATTAATCAAAATGTAGTTAATTATGTCCATGGATTGGAGAAGATTCCTGCAAAAGAGGAATTTGGATTAGTGGATTTTCATTGCATTGTTATGTGGTGTATAAAAAAACACAAGAATGAATTGCAATAGCTATGAGGCAAACCCAAAAATAATTAGTCCTACTTTTAGAGGTTGTTTTATTTGATTTGAGGCCACCTCCTTCTATATGAGTTTGGCATGGAAACTATGTGTCTTAAACAGTTGTGACAAATGTGAGGGGAATAAAGCAAAGAGTGTTCCATACCTTGCTTTATTAGAGTGCGATCCGTTGTAGTCGAACTTCCTCTTTTTTACTTATAATTGTATATGGATTAATTTGCATTTTAGAGTATCTCTCAAAGGAGAATATTGGTTGAATTCGAAGGTCATTCAATGAATTGACTCTAGAAAGGGTTGTGAATGATAGGCCCTGCCTCTCTATTTTCCCAATATCGATTATTGCTTTTTGTAGCGTAAGGCCTTGGGATCTGTGTATAGTTATAGGCCATGCCATTGTCAATGGTATCTACCTTCTGCTGCCTAGAGACATAGGAACTATCGATACACTTTTGGGGTCATCCTTGTTCTATGCCAGGCCACAATAATTTTCAATCCTTGAACAACATACAATGGGACACCAAGTGGTTTGGAACCAGGTCTATAAACAATTTCAATCACTTCGCCAAGAGCTCCATTGACAAGGCGTGCTTGTGTCCATATGTTGGTTGTGAGCATAATGCGTTGACCCTTGCAAAGAAGCACTTGTTTATTGAGTTGTTCATCATTACATGCATTTTCTATTGTGCTCCTAGTGCTTGTTGCAACACTCAATGCAATTGGGCGATTTGACTGTTTTAGCATTCTCCAATTGTGTAGTTTGACCATATCATTAGTAGCAAACAAATCCATAGAGTTGTCAAATTGTTTCTTTTCACTAGGATTAAGGTGTTGTTCTGTGTGAGTCATCAATTTAGTTCCCAATCTTCTTGCCTTGGCTTTGCATTCTGTATGTTCTACAACATTTGACGAAATTGGGCCTGCCCTGTAGATTCACCTTTCGAAACATTGTTTGTAATGTGATGACTGTCGTGAATTGATGCCACAATGTTCTCACACTTCAACATGAATCGTAGATGGGCTTGTCCATCATAGGTGATAGTTGTGCAAGGTCACCAACCAATATCATAGAGACTCCACTGAAGCATAAATGTTGCTTGTGGGGGAATGCCTCACACAGTCTGTTGTTTATTGTTTGTAATAGCTTTGGCCATATGAAGCTCATTTCATCAATTAGAATATATTTTATGTCCTTCAATTCTTCTTGGAATGTTGTTAACGCTTGTCCTTGCAAAGGCTGCATTTCTTTAATAGGAATCCTAAGTGTTGAATGTATAGTTGTTGCATGTATGTTGAATGCAGCAACTTCTGTAGGAGTGAGTGTGAGCAATTATTTTTTTGTTGTGGTATCTTATTATTGAGTGCACTTTGTATGCAAGCTATTAAGTGTGATTTTCCTATACTAGTTGTTCCTTGAATAATCATGTACAATGGTCTAGCAAATGGACATTCACTGTGGTTATCAAATAGATAAAATTTAGTATTTTGACTTTTTTGTGGTTATCAATTTTCAAATAATGTTTTTTCTCCGAACGATAAATGTAAAACATTGAAATGACCAAACTATAATAAATTTTTCATATGACGGGTAGGAGTGACCTACTTCAAATAACTTACTTATATAGAAATTTAAAATTTGAGATTTATAGAAAAAAGTTGTTTATTTATATTATATCTAGTATATGATTTTTTTTTATCTTACTAAATTAGATCTTAATTTAAAATATTATTTTGTTAAAGAAATGAAATTTATTTTTTATGGTGGAAACAATAAATATCTATATCTTTTAATTTTTTCTAATAATATGTTAATAATAAAAGCATAAATTAAAATCATGAGAGTAATAATTTTTTCTTACTTAAAACAAAAAAGTATAAATGTTTTGCATATCTTTTCAATTGTATTTTCTATTAATATAGGGTATTAAATGCTTATGTCTACTATCTTCATGACTTGCTGCTCAAGATATAAACATGTTGGAAAGATGATGGTAAAATATTTAAGAAAAAGTGTATAGTTAGACATAATAAGTAAATTATCAGTGTATATGAATAAAGTAAGCAATAAACATACCAAAGTGGTGTAAATATTTATAACTTTAAATTATAATTAAGAAGATTTTGTTAATTATCTATGACATAAAATGGATGTAAATAAAATCTATTAAGTTTCCACAATCCATTCGTATGATTAGATTAGCTTCTGGATGTAAATAATATAATCGTACCATCAAATTTTAATAAAAAATGACTTGTCCAGATTTATTAACTTATTGAAAATTAAGATTAATTAAAATTATAATTATTTTTAAAATACTGATTACAAAGAATAAGATAAGAGAGCAAAAAAAAGAGCTGTAGAAAAGTGAAAAAAAACCAGGTGAGCAGATAATATTGTTGTTCAAACTGGTCTAAATTTCCCTTGACATTTTAGGTGGGCCATTCAATCTTCTCGGTGGTATAGGGCCATGACACCTAATATTTTTAAAGAAGCCACATGACTGTGGGCCATAACAGCTGAGACACCACCCTTAGCTGCAACATTTCAACTGAGACAACTGCAAGCATTTGTTAAAACAAAGAGTTTATTTCTTTTTTATCAATATTTTTAATACAAATGTTTTTAGTACTTAAAGTAAGCATGGTTATAAATCAAGGAATAGCTAGAAAAAAAGAGCTCTGGATGTGAATTTCATGCTATCCAAAGCTTGCACATTTGTCTTTTGATCCACGAGAAAATAACAAAATGAAAGGGAAAAATCTAAACTCTTCGGATGCAGTAGACATTTTTGCCATTATCTCGGCCTGGTAGAGAGCAAGTGCGCATTTATCATAGATGCAGTGGATATTTCCATGATTGTGTTACGTAGTGATTAGTGCTTGGTAGAAAGCAGGTGCACATTTATCACAAGACAAGAATATAACACGCCAGATTTTTTTAACACTCAAACTCAATGCAAAACAGATCTTCCAATTTCCAAAAGAAATCTCTATAACTCCAGTACTATTATGTCGTATCTTTTTTCTTTAAAGATTTTTAAGCAATACTAGCTCGTGTGAGAGGACTTTTTGCCCACGCGTCCCGTCAGTCTAAAGATCGCATTCATTCCTGAGGAATCGAACTGTTATTGACAAAAAAAAAAGATAACAACTGTACAGCTTCTGGCTATCGGTAAAAAAAATTCTCAGTGTGAGAAATGACGATTCGGGTGGAATTCCCACCAACAATAGGCTATCGGCTAATAAATTTATTTTTTTTTAAAAACAAAAATGGAAACTATGTTGCTGAGGATGATGCTAAAAAATAATATATGGGATGAAGGTGTTTCTTTGTGTCAAAGGGTGGGTTTTTGAAAGCTACTGTAAGATTTTCATAATAGAAAATCTTATAGTGATATTATGTTGTGCAATGTTTACAATTGATTCTACATGGAAAAAGAAATTACTTCACTTTATCAATTTCTTTTTAATTTTATTAAGATAATCTACTAGTATACCAATATCTAATTGTGTGTGAACAAGAAGGCACTTCCATAATAGTTATTTTATTTCCTCAAATTTATATTTATTATTATCTTATAAATTTATCTTTTCTAAAAAACAAAATGAGAAACTATTGAATAAGAATATATGATGGCATTGAGGATGATGTTAAAAATAATATATGGGATAAAGATGTTTCTTTGGATAAATTGTCAAGGAGTGGGTCTTCAAACTACTATAAAATTTTCATAATAGAGAATCTTGAAGTGATATTGAGTTGCAGCGCAATGTTTACAATTGATTGAATCGAAAAAGAAAGTACTTTACTTCACTTTATCAATTTCTTTTTAATTTTATTAAGATAATCTACTAGTATACCAATAGTTGACTGGACGAGAAGGCATGTCCACTCAAATTTATATTTATTATCTTATTTATGATTTTATATATATTGTTCTTTCTATTGACAATACCAGATCTCTAACAAGGTTTCCATACATAAACATGATACTAACTGCATCTAATAGCGCACGATCAAATAGACCATAGGTATTAATATTTATAGTCTTATGTAAATTTATTTTCTATTTGACTTGGTTGATAAAGCTATAATTTTTGTGTTTATCAACCATTTCATAGAACTTTTTGATGATGTTGAGAAATTTTTAAATGCATTATATAGAAAAAATTAAAATAAATTATAAATTCATATTTTTTTGTGTTATACGCAATTAAAGTATAGGCATTTCTTTTGTGTATCATCACTTCTTGAAAATGTTTTATACTTATTTATTATTATATTTTAGGATAAAAGTACAAAATTGTATCACACTTTAGGCCAACTTATCAACACAAGTGAATTTAAGTATTTCTAAATAAAAAGTATGTTTGGTCAAACATATGGTCTACCTATATTCATTCTAGCTAAGTTATACATGGGGCTACAACTTTTTTCAATTTGAAGATCTACTAAATATATATTTTATACCACTTTGGGTATAATTATTGTTAGTGTAGTTATTTAATTTATTTACTCTTAGGCTTATCAAGTCTACTTAATCATCTATGTTCATTTGACACTTTTCTACACAAGTCATCATCATTTAGGAGTTGTATAGAAGATGTGATGATTCCATTTCGACACATCAACCTAGTTTAATCTATGGTGAAAATGTATGGTGAAAATGTTTATAGTTTAGTACTTATCAGCTTTAATCTTTGATTCAGCTTTATCATTCAGCTCAGCTTGAGATTCTTATTTTTAGACTTGATTATCACCTAGCAGCGACGATGGTGATTTTGTCTTTCAATTTTTATCTCCTATTTTTCAGACTTGATTATTGCCTAGCAGCGACGGCGATAGTTTTGTCTAAGGCTTGATTTGCACCTAGCAGCGACGGTGTTGGTCTTGTCTTTCAGCTTTTGCTTATTTTTGTCCTAATGTGTTCTCAAAATGAACACACATCTGGATTGTTTTGTGATCCCAAATCGATCTCACATTTCAATTCTTCTTTGACTGCATGTGTTCCTGAAATAATCACACATTAGTCAAAGAGGGGCAAATGTATGCACCCTAAAATGGTCGCCTAGACTTTGGGCCCCCATTTAGCAATTTGTCAAATCTCTGAATCAATAGTTTCAAATATCAACATTTTTAATTATATCAATTTCCTTGATCAAATCATAATCAATTCGATATTTCCTAAGGTTTGAGCCTTATTTAATTTAAAAGAGAAAAAAATAAAAATCTTATTTAATTAAGAGAACATGCTCTTTTTTAATTAATTAAAAATCTCTTTTAATTAAATAATAAAATCACTTTATCCTAAGCTTTTATTTAATTAAAAGGAATTTCTTCCCCTTTTATTTAAATAAAAAATCCTCACTTTTCTTCTTATCTTATGTTGCACAAATAAAGCATTTAATTCTTATTTATAAAGAAAAATAAAATAAAAAATAAAAGAAAAGTACTTTTTGTCTCACATGGACATAAAGTAAATGCTCAACATAAAGTAAATATTTCTAATTTTCTTATTGGAGGATATTTGTGCACAAGGATCAAACTTCTTTTTTTCTCCATCGTTGATTAAGTCTTTTGCCTCTTAATCTTGATCGTCCATTGATTTCTCATTTTCTATAAAAGAAGAGCTATCTTCTTCATTTTTCATACACTTAAGTTTTTATGCTATTGTTATGCTACAGGTTTTCTAAGTCATCTTGAAACTTTTGGAGACATTCTTGCATCAAGTTTTGAAGATTTGGAGCATCATTGACATTCATCTTGCATCTACATCACATCCTAGCTTGCATCATAGTTGCATCATCATGGTATCATTTCCTTTCATGTTTTAGATTAATCTCACATAATTTAATTAGAGGGTTTGTAACTCTTTCATTTCTATTTTCATAGCCTAATTTGCATACTTGCATGCTCATCTTAGATTAATTTTGCATTGCATTGCATTCATTTAGATTTCATTGGGGATATTGGCATTGTTTCCCTTGTCTTTGATTTGAAATCTCTCATTGTGTGGTTGACTAGCAAGATCATGAGTTTATAGCTCTAGCTGAGAGAAATTTTACAAATCTTGCAACTCCATGCATAAAGAGCTATGGATCGATTTGTGAGGGCTTATTATTGAGTTTTCTTGCATGTAAGGATTCATAAAAGTGTGGTCACATTTTAGCACACATTTTTGGCACCCACCATGGGGCAACCCATTTTTACATGCTATTTTTTTATTATTTTTTGGAGCTAACCCTTGTGCAGATTTGTTTGGAGATGAAAAACCTTAGATTTGAAAGATTTGATCATATCTCCCAAACAGCTTGGTGTTTTGGTCTGAAAAGTTTTTTGTAGGTTGGTGACATATCAGAGAAGCTCTAAATACATTTTTAGAATTTTTAAAGGTGATTTGTATTTTTTATGATTTTTTCATGATTTTTCATAAAAAATCAATTTTTGGCACAAATCAACATATTTTTTAGAAATTTTTACATTTCTGAAAAGGCCTTGAAATTATACAGGGGGTCCATTCACTGTGTTTTTAATTTAGAAATCATATCATAGCTCATTTGGTCAATTTATAAAAACTAGTCTGTTTTGGTAAAATGGGTCTCTAGGGTACAAATGAAAAGATTTTTCTGAAATTTTTACATTTTTGGAAAGCTCTCTATTTTTTGATAGAGGTCTCTCTTTTGCATTTTGGGTTTAGAGTCTGAATTTATGTTGTAAAAATCAGATCTTGTTGACTAGGTCAAATGAAAAAAAAAAAATATTGTGATAGGTATGCACTTATCTTTCATTGTTCAATGCATGATATGAGTTATCATTTGGATTATTTTCTAGTTATCATTGCTCCTAAAAATTAATTTTCAGATCTAACCCTAGGGTTTGCATAAGTTAGATATACATTGCATATCTTGTTTGCTTGTTTTCTTGTCTTGTTCATTTGAAGGTGCTCTTGCTTTCATGGAAAATGTTTAAAATAGAGCGTTGGACTTGAGATAATTTTTTCCATCTCTACAAAATTTGGATCTTGAGATTAAAATTGAACCTCTCATGTGTTTGACTTGAGTGTTTACATGCTTTCATAGAACACATTTCAATTGATGCTCTTAATGGGAAATGAATGAACATAGATTTGCTTTCATAAAAGTTTGTGTAAGTGAATGCTTGTGTTTAAACCTTAAGTAATTCTTAGTTCCAATATCAAATATCTCATTGAGTGATTGAGGGCATGGATTCATTCCTTATTTACATAAGGAGTTAAATGCACCACTTTGTGGACTCACTCTATGTTTGCTTGGAAAGTTAAATATTTCATTGATTCAACCCTTTGTCATTTGTGAGTAGTATTGATAAGCAACTTTAGATTACTTTTGATTGATCTTGTTAGCTAAATTGGGTGTTGGACTCACTTATTTCTAATCGCCCCTCATTACTGCCCTTTGGATGCAAGATCAGCATTCATATATAGGGGAGGGGTCTACTTGAAAAGAGCGTTAAGTGTTCCACAAAGTTTCCCCCTTTTTATGCTTTCTTGATCTCACTTGTTTTCTAAGGTGTGGACTCACTTTGAGTTGATGTGAGGAGTTAAATGTTTCACTTTTGAGCTCACTTTGAGTTGATGTGAGGAGTTAAATGTTTCACTTTTGGACTCACTTTGAGTTGGTGTGAAGAGTTAAATGTTCTACTTTTGGACTCACTTCACATTCTCTTGAAGGGTTAAATGTTTCACTTTTCGACTCGCTTCACATTCTCTTGAAGGGTTAAATGTTCCAATTTTGGACTCGCTTCACATTATCTTAAAGGGTTAAATGTTCCACTTTTGGACTCGCTTTGCATTCACTTGAAGGGTTAAGTGTCCCACTTTTGGACTCACTTCACATTTACTTGAAGAGTTAAGTGTTCCACCTTTAGTGCTCTAAATACTTTTGATAGTGAATTACTTAGTTTTTATTTTTAGAAGGCCTGCTTGGGGACACACCACCTCAAGGGATGACCTTAACTCCTATATTCTGGTGGAGTATAAATAGCGGGTGGTGAGTCCAAAGACACCTCTCTTGGGAATTGAGTTTGATATCACTCTTGGCTAAGCCTCAAAGAACTTTATACCTTTGATAAGTGAAGGAGGAGATTTGGGTTACCGTCTCCCCCCGGTTGTGTGATTTTAGATTCTTCTCATCTACGGATTTGGGCCTCACGTACCTTGTGTATATCGAGGACTCTTTTTAGAAAGCCATGTATATCCTTGTAGACAGCTTGTTAAGGTGTTGTTGTGTTCTATGTGCCTGCTAAAATATTTTCAAAAACATACACAAGTAGAGTCTTTAGGGAAAAGAATACTAAGTCACTATCTCTATTCATGCGCAAGGTTACTTTGTCCCTTGCCCATTGCTTGAAGACTATTTTCTTGAATTCCCTGGTTGTTGTTCTATGTGCTTGATCATCATTGCGAAATCTTTTGAAAAATCTAATTGGAATACTGAAACTAAGTTTCGTCCTGCTGTAGTGGGTTCTCCTTAGAAGCTTGGTTTTTCTTGGTCAGTCCAAATCTCAGATCCTAGGTGTTGTCATGTTGCTCAACATCTCAATGAATGTTATGGTATCAATTGCATAAGATGAATCTTAGTCTTCTTCCTTCTCCATTTCTCATGTTCTTCTAAAGTCTTCTATTCCCATGAGAAATTCTTCTTCTTCTTCTTGACTCTTTTCCTCTTATTATCTAGTCTACCTTCTTCTATTCATCTCTTCTATTCATTTCTTCTATACTTGATTCCTCCTCTTCTAGAACCATGAATTTCAACTATCTTGTTAAGGAACCTCTCTTGAGAATAGATGATCTTGAACTCATTGCTCAATTTGAAGAGTATCTTTATTCTTCCAATAGTCCTTCCAAATATCTCATGGGTGATAAACTTATGGTAAAAATAAAAGAAAAGATGATAAAATAAGATGCCTTTGCTAGGATCATAGACATGATCATATCACAACCTCCTTCTAAACGTTCTTCATCATCTAAGTTTTCTCATTCTTCCTCATCTTCCAAATCTTACCATGACTCTTCTAAACATTATTCACATTCTTCATTATCCAAATCTTCTTCTTCCACTAAGTCTTCAATTTTCTCTTCTTCACGATCTCATTCTTCTTCTACTTCTCCCAAGAGTCTTACTTCTCTTCAGAAGACATACCATAAAGAGCAACGTGATAGTCCTTATGATACCTCTTCCACGAAGAGTGACGCACCCACCTATGATGACTATGATGACTATGATGATGGACAATGTAGTGATACATATGACACCTCTATTCCTAAGAGTCCTCTTAGTCGTGTCCTTGTGCTTACTAGAAATAGGTCCTCATATTGGAAAGATCGTGATGGTGATCTGTATGATTCAGATTTTGAAAGAAACTTTGATGAGTTTTGTGAACAATACCTTGATTATAATCCAGCTACTACTATTGAGGAATATAAAATGCACCGTGCTGATTTGAAATGTAAATATTATAAGAATCCTTCCTCCAAGAACATTCATGCTGAAAATAAAGATTGCACTCTCAAACAAGATCATGTTAATGTTGAACCTTTGTCTTGTGATGGTTCCCTTCCATCCCCTACTTCCTCCAATACCCATACATTTCCTAAAGCTTCCGAGTCTTCCAGATCTTTCACAAATCTTTCATTCGACAAAGATCCTAATGCTTTTCACGCAGTTCCCTATACTTATCCTCAAGGGATATCTCTTAAAGAAACAAGCTAACCTTCACTTGGCTGAAAATACTTTCAATAATGCTAAACCTAAAGAGCCTAAGCCTTTATGCACTATAATGCCTACTTTAGTTAGTCCTTCACCATCTCTTCCAAAGTCTTCCATACAATCCCAACCTACTTCCTTGTCCTTAGAAGTGGATCCATGTCAAGAGGACTCTAAAAATGATAAAGAAAAGAACATAAAAAAGGATCAAGATCAAGAACCCTCCATGTCATCCAATCATTTTCATGACATCTCTAATCCACTTCATGGTTCTTTTGATCCTCTATGCTCTTCCGCATTCATTCCACCATCTCCTAAGCAAGATCAAGCTACTACTTACACCGTTGAGCTTATTGATAAACAAAATAACCTTACTACACTTGCGATTTCCAAAGATGATACTTCCATTAAGGTTATTAAAAATGGTTTTGTTACTTCCGATGTTAAGCCTACTGAAAATCAAAAGAAAAATGATACGTTTATGCTATCCAAAGATCTTTATCAAGATCAAAGTCTTCCATCTTCTTATTCTACCATTCCATGTTTGCTTCCGCTTTCTACTCTTCTTGAGTCTTTGCAAGCTCTGAACAATCCTATCAAAGAAGTTGCTCCTATTCAAGATGTTCATGATCCTATAGCAAATCCTAATGCTCACTCTAAAGATGCTGATGTCCTTGATTGTCATATAGATGCTGATAAAACTATTGATTATCCTTTTGTATCTTCCACATCCATCCTTGGACCTCCTCCACCACTAAGGACTTCGTTTTTACCTTCCATATTGGGTCCTTATGTCCCTTCACTTACCCCTCCTAACTCTCCTAATTCGTCATCCATCTTGGGTCCCTACGTCCCTCTATCTCCTATCTTTTCTCAAGATCAACATAGATGCATACCCTTGAATCATTTTCATCCACTCACCCATCTAAACCAGTCATATTATCTTTCTTCCTCCATAAGTCCCAAGTCTTTTGGAAGTAACTTAAATATTCAATACAAAAAAAAGAAGCAATACAAGAATCCATAAAAAAAATAAGATCACCATGTCTCCTCTAATCGACATGGGGGCATAAAGTCAAAAAAGATATCTAAGAAAAAAATTACAAGACAAGTATGGGTTCCAAAATCCATCATTGAAGATATTCTCTCTAAATCATAAAAAAGAAATAAAAAGCCTAAGGCTATATGGATTCCAAAGTCTCTCTTGAAAGAGTCTAATATTGAACAAAAAGTGAAGTTGACATTCAAGCTTCCAAAGGCTTTCGCTTCATCTTCTTCCAAAAATATTCTTCCATTTCATGCACCTGAACTACAACCTCTGCTAAACATTCACCATATTCCTTCTCGTATTCTTTCATTCAAGTTTCCTCCATCCTCTCACCACCCTTCAAGGTGTTTGTTGATGTTGATCTTGCCTTCTTTTCTATCTCCCCTTCACAATCCTTCAATTCATTATCTTTCTACCTTCTATCATTTTTTTTCATTTGCCTATTCCTCTTATCTTCCAACCTCACTCGCTTTACATAAAACCTTATCATCCATTTTTCTCTTCCATTTTCCTTTCCCTATCAGCATCTTTGAGCATATCATTTTGAATCTTTGGCATAGCATGGTTTATCCTTTCAAGGAGCATTATCTAAAAAGCTTGCCTTCTTCCAAAAAATAGAAAAATGAAAAAAAATAAGAAAAATTCAAAAAGAAAACAAAAAATGATGAAAAAATTAAACATGTGCCTTGGTGAAAACTTGGAAATAGGCACCTTGGTATAAAAAGTAAAGAGAAATAAATTCATCCTATGGTGAAAACCACTCCCTTGTGGCACCTTGGATAAGTACCATGATGAAAACCTGGTAATCAAGCATCATGCGTAGTTCTTCTACATGTTTCATCCATTCCATTCCATCTTTGATCTTGACAATGTTGAACTATGCACAAACATTTGGCTATCTTGTGAGCTATCTTATGATGATCTTGCTTTCATTCTTTTCATGTTTAGCCTTCACTTTCATTTTCCTTCATTCATTCTAGGCTTTCGCTATCCTCTTCCCCCTTGGTCTTGATCTAATAAAAAAAGTAAAATACGATGCTATGAAGTCTCTTGACATGTCTACCCTCTTTGGACTGCATCCTTTCCTTATTTTGCATTAGGCTTTTGTGACTTATCCTATTCTAGCCTTTCATTACTTATCCAAATGTGCTTTGCATGACAATTTTTCCCTAGCTTGGATACTCTTGAGGAGTTTGACCTTGAGGATTTATTCCCTTCATTCTCCTTCATTCTCTTGTCTTCCATCTCTTCCACCAGCTTGCCATCCATCTTGTCCTTCACCTTGCTAGACATTGGGACTACACGATGTGATCTTGCTTAAAGAGTTTGATGCCCGTTCTGTCTGCGGGCATCCCTTGTACATATTTTATGATCCTGAAAAAATTTCAAAAAAATTTCATATATGATGCTGAAAAAATCCTAAAAAGCATATAAAGTCTTAAAAAAATATAAAAACATAAAAAAAATAGCAAAAATACAAAAAAATGAAAAAAAGAGAAAAATTGCAATAAAAATCCAAGTGGTGAAAACTTGGAAATAGGCGCTACTTGAGGCCTTTGCACTCCTATTTGTTAGCATGCATCCTCGACACTTAGCCATTCTTAATCATGACTTGACCTTATTTGACTTAGTCTGGAATTGGTCTTTATTTTTGTCTAGGGGGCATAACTATTAGCATTGGTCCTTTAGGTGCATTTGTTTCTTGGGGCATTTCACAAACAGGTGTTTTTCAACACCACCCCAAACAGTGTTTTTCAACACTACCCTTGCGTCGAGTGTTTTTTAACACTTATCAGATGTCTTACCCAATAGTCTAAGTATGATGTGATATTTCTTATTTACAGATGCGATAATCAGAGTTTGACTCTATGACCAACACACACGCGCTTAAACAATCAACTTGTTGAGATATGTTGACTTTATTTTTTTTTGTGTGCTGTCTATGAGGATTTCTTTGATGAGTGGTCTCTCCCTGAGAAGTTTTCGATGATGCATAGCTAAAAGACTGAGGGTATGAGAACATGTTTTCTTTCTTTATCTGCTTATGGGTATATTTTGTTGATCCTAACTGTCATGAGCATTTATGCTGGTCTTACTTGACACTATGGATTAACAAAGTATTATCTTTGACTGTTTTGCAAGTGCATACTTCTAGTTATCCTGACTTTCATGTGTCTTGATATAAGCATAATCTCACCATATCAAACTTAGGTAATCTCACTACATTAGTCATCTTGACCTCCATGTCTTTGATGCCTAGGTGGGATTTCCACATTTCTATCTGATAAAGATCATATTCATATCCACATAGTTATGCTAGTGTGCATTGTATGATCTTACGACGCTACCAATAACGCTTGATGATGATAATTAGATGTCTATAGGCGTTGTGACCTTGCAAGTCAACCACTTTCATAGTAGCTTGCATTCTTAGGTTCATCATAGTTTAGTTTTTGCATCTTGCATATGGAGAGAGCTCTCCTTTTTATCATCTATGGACTAGTTGGTCAACTGTGCTCATTTTCTGATTCTTCTTGATCATATCTTTCATTTCTGGTCTTTCATATCACATCATTTTCTATCCATTTTCAGACTTGAAATCAAAATCTGAGTCGCATTTCCAAGCTTTCTCATTCTTCTACATAGTTGACTGACCTTTTGAGGCATAATTCTTTGATCTTTGATGAAATTTCTTCCTTTCCATGTCTTCCAAACTTCTAGTCTTTCATTCACCTCTCTCACTTCATTTCTCTAAGGTTTGACTTAATTTTTATCCTATATCTTTCCCAGTCAAACCTAGTCAACTTGGGGCATATCTTCACTATTTGGTGGTTATCCTATCATGCTCCATCCTTCGATTATGATTTATTGTGACTTGATCAGGTTTATCAACTTTTTGTTCTCCTCTATTTGATTTCGATTTTGATTCCGAGGGGGCAGTACCTATCAGCTTTAATCTTTGATTCAGCTTTATCATTCAGCTTAGCTTGAGATTCTTATTTTTAGACTCGATTATCACCTAGCAGCGACGGTGGTGATTTTGTCTTTCAATTTTTATCTCCTATTTTTTAGACTTGATTATTGCCTAGCAGCGATGGTGATAGTTTTGTCTAAGGCTTGATTTGCACCTAGCAGCAATGATGTTGGTCTTGTCTTTTAGCTTTTGCTTATTTTTGTCCTAATGTGTTCCCAAAATGAACACACATCTAGATTGTTTTGTGATCCCAAATCGATCTCACATTTCAATTCTTCTTTGACTGCATGTGTTCTTGAAATGATCACACATTAGTCAAAGAGGGGCAAATGTATGCACCCTAAAATGGTCGCCTATACTTTGGGCCCCCATTTAGCAATTTGTCAAATCCCTGAATCAATAGTTTCAAATATCAACATTTTTAATTATATCAATTTCCTTGATCAAATCATAATCAATTCAATATTTCCTAAGGTTTGAGCCTTATTTAATTTAAAAGAGAAAAAAATAAAAATCTTATTTAATTAAGAGAACATGCTCTCTTTTAATTAATTAAAAATCTCTTTTAATTAAATAATAAAATCACTTTATCCTAAGCTTTTATTTAATTAAAAAGAATTTATTCCCCTTTTATTTAAATAAAAAATCCCCACTTTTCTTCTTATCTTATGTTGCACAAATAAAGCATTTAATTCTTATTTATAAAGAAAAATAAAATAAAAAATAAAATAAAAGTATTTTTTGTCTCACATGGACATAAAGTAAATGCTCAACATAAAGTAAATGCTTCTAATTTTCTTATTGGAGGATATTTGTGCACAAGGATCAAGTTTCTTTTTTTCTCCATTGTTGATTAAGTCTTTTGTCTCTTAATCTTGATCGTCCATTGATTTCTCATTCTCTATAAAAAAAGAGCTCTCTTCTTCATTTTGCATACACTTAAGTTTTTATGCTATTGTTATGCTACAGGTTTTCTAAGTCATCTTGAAGCTTTTGGAGACATTCTTGCATCAAGTTTTGAAGATTTGGAGCATCATTGACATTCATCTTGCATCTACATCACATCCTAGCTTGCATCATAGTTGCATCATCATGGTATCATTTTCTTTCATGTTTTAGATTAATCTCACATAATTTAATTAGAGGGTTTGTAACTCTTTCATTTCCATTTTCATAGCCTAATTTGCATACTTGCATGCTCATCTTAGATTAATTTTGCATTGCATTGCATTCATTTAGATTTCATTGGGGATATTGGCATTGTTTCCCTTGTCTTTGATTTGAAATCTCTCATTGTGTCGTTGACTAGCAAGGTCATGAGTTTATAGCTCTAGATGAGAGCAATTTTACAAATCTTGCAACTCCATACATAGAGAGCTATGGATTGATTTGTGAGGGCTTATTGTTGAGTTTTCTTGCATGTAAGGATTCATAGAAGTGTAGTCACATTTTAGCACACAAGTGGGAGGCAACTCACTACCACTCATTGAGAGTTAGAGTTGACTTCTAATTTGAGCTAATCACTCTCATCTATATGTACTTTGCATCTTCAAATGAATGTATGGTCGATTGAGCTCTATTTGTATTGTTGTGCTTCATTTTTATCTCTGTAAATCCTTGGTTTCTTCATGGTATTAGAGCATATAAAGATTTTTTTAGTCTATATTTGACCTAGGTTTGTAACTTGTCTTTGTTTTATCGCCAAGGAAGTAGCATCTATATTGGGTAAACATGAGGCTTAAGTGACGATGAGACAATGTTTTGCAACCAAGAAGTTGCATCAATATAGCAACAATGAGATAGTGGTCCATGGTGAATCCATCCTACGTCGCCAATTATTACTAGTCATTGGCTATTTGGTCCAATCTATCCTATGTAAATGATTCATCCTACTCATCGGTCATTGTTCATCTCGACTTGGGCATTTAACCTGTGAGTCTGTGTGAGTGGCTTAAGTTGGCCCTTGCATCATGCATTTGTGTGTGCGCAATAAGAAAAAAGGTTGCCATTATGCTTTTGTATGATTTTGAAAAAGAGGGTCTCATCATCCTATCTGCGGTTTCAAAATCCTGACCTCCTGCGAATTCAAAAATGCCTCACGTGAGTTAGCCTCCTACAACGCCTATCATTTTTTGGGCCCAACAATTGGAGTTTTTTTTTTTAGATTTTAAAATGAAATAGCCTGTGACAATTTTCAATCTTAAACCAAGGTTTCATGGCACTATTAGGAACTTTTTTTGACTTTAGCCCTTGGTCACATGGGTTTTTATCCTCTGGTTCTTTTGAACCTTAGGGGACTTAACTTTGGTCCCTATTTTTTATTTTGGTGAAATTAATTTTTTTTACCTTGAATTTTTTTATGGAGGAAAATTTTGTAAGAAGATTTTTTTTCCTCATAACTATTGCTCAACAAATCAAAATTGAGTGCTATTTTTTGTAAAAGTGGATGTTTTCTCGTCACGAATCTAATAGGCACACTCACACACTATCATTATAAAGTGTCATATTTAGTATTTTTTTGGGTTTGGTTGTAAAGAACTCCTATAAAGTGTCAAAGATAAGGGGGGAGATAATCAAGGGGGTGTTGTTTCTTTTTTATTTTTCACACTTCCTCATGAAGTGCTCTTCATTTTTGCATTCTACAAGCAACAATCTAAGTCTAGCAACATTGATCCTAATGTGACAATACAAACCCTAACTCCATGATTGGAAGTTAAAAGTAATTCTTGTACTAAAGAGTAAAGGCTTATATAGGGTAACAATGGGAATATAAAGAAATTAAAAGGGATATTCATTCTTTTGAGAGAGAAAAATCTCCTGGTCCAGACGGGTTCCAAATGTTCTTCTTTCAATCTTTCTGGAGGATCATAGGGAAAGATGTTTGTGGAGCAGTGAAAGAGTTCTTTGGCTCTAAATCAATTCTAAAAGAACTTAATTCTACCTTTATAGCTCTTATTCAGAAAAAACTGGGAGCTAATGTTGCTGACTGCTTCAGGCCTATTAGTCTTTGTAACTCTTTGTATAAGATTATGTCAAAGGTTCTCACTACTAGGATTTTAAAGCTTCTCCCTTGTCTCATCTCTCCTCAACATAATGGCTTTGTACCGGGGAGACAAATTCTAGATTCCATAATGGTGGTTCATGAGAATATCCATTCTTTGGAGAAATCAAGAAAATAGGGCTTCCTAATGAAGCTTGACTTATCTAAAGCCTATGATAGAGTGGACTGGGAGCTGCTTTCCAAAATTCTTCAGGCTTTTAGTTTTGATAATGGTGTGGTCAAGTTGATTATGCAATTGGTTTCTACTATTTCCTCTTCTATGATTGTGAATGGTGGCTCCTCTCCCTTCTTTAGACCTTCTAGGGGGTTGAGGCAAGGAGACCCAATCTCCCCTATCCTCTTCGCCATCATGGCTGAAAGTCTTGGTAGATTCATTAAGATCCAAGTTACTCAAGGGTAGGTCAATACCTGCAACCCTCTTTAGCAGAGATTAAATGTTCTCATGAACAATTTGTTGATGATGTGATTCTTAAGGGGGAATCTACTGTTAAAGAGGCGAGGAACATTAAAAAAGCTCTCAATATTTACTCTAACGCTACTGGTCAACTTATTAACTGGGAGAAAAGCTTTATGCATTTCTTTAACACACCTGAAGCTAGAATGAACAAAATCTCCTCCATTCTTGGGTGTAAGATAGGGAGGCTTCATGCCCCTTACTTAGGCTTGTCACTATGTTTGAAACCGGAGGCCAATTTTTGGAATGAAATTCTTGATAGATTCCACAAAAAGCTGGCAGGTTGGAAAGGGGTGATTCTTAGCCAAGCTAGAAAAGTTCAACTGATGAAGGCTACTCTTCAAAACCTCCCTGTTTATGCTCTTAGTCTGTTCAAAATTCCTCTGAAGTATATTGACCTTATTGAAAAAATTCAAAAAAAGTTCTTATGGACTGGTGTGGAAGAGAAAAAGAGACTTAGTTTGGTGGCTTGGGAGAAGGTTTGTAAACCAAAGAAGCTGGGGGGGCTAGGCATTAGAAACATTACTAATACTAATAAGGCCCTTTTAGCTAAACAATGTTGGAGGATTTTTGAAGAGGAAAAAGAATGGAATGTTATAATCAAAAGCAAATACCATCTCACTTCTCTTGAAGGAATTCTTCAATCTCAAAATGATATCCAGGGGTCGGTTGTTTGGAACAACATAAGCAAGGGTAAGAACCTAATCAGTAAAGGGGCTAGATGGAAGCTAGAAAATGGCAGGAAGATTCAATTCTGGGATGACGAATGGCTCTCAGATAAACCCCTTATAGAGAATGAGGAGTGAAATTTTGTGATCCAGGAATGTAAAGAGACCATTGGGGAAAAAGTGAGTGACTAATGAATTAATGAAGAATGGATTGACTTGGGATTGAGGGACTTCAAATTAATAGAGGTGAATAAACAACTAAACAACTGGTTTATTAGAGAAAATGACCCTGATGATCTGATTTGGGGTCCTGCTATCTCTAGCAATTTCTCAGTCACCTCTACCTCTGCTCTTCTGATCCCTTCGGAGGATCAACCTTTATATGCTTAGGTATGGAATAAAGATCTTATCCCTAAAATTAACATGTTTTTTTGGTTGCTTTTCTAGAACAAAATCCTTACTATGGATAACCTCATGAGAAGAGGGTTTCAAATGCCTAATAGATGCATCATGTGCTATGAAGAATCTGAGTCTTGTACCCACTTAATGATCCATTGCTCCTCTACTAGAGAAGTCTAGGACTCCATCATTTTGTCTCTGAATCTAAAGTGGGTTAAACCTCACAATATCCAGGACTTTATCCAGCAATGGCAAAGCCCCTTTCATGACAAAGTGCTAAGGATCTCTGGAAAATTATTTTACCTCATTTTACCTGGCAGATATGGAAGGAGAGGAACAACAGAATTTTTAGAGATAAAAAATATCCCCCCTTTTGGTTGCTAACTCTGTTTCCAGAAGTATTATGGAGAACTACAAAAGTATTGGTAAGAAGGATACCAACTCTTGGAACCCTAATCTTAAAAAGGACAATACCATTTCATGGGAGATCTTAAAGAGCATAAATGATCTGAATCCTAGAGAGAATGTTATGTGGTCTGCTCCTCCCTTGGGATGGGTAAAAGGGAACTTTGATGGTTCTACTAGAGGAAATGCTGGAAGGGCTGGAGGAGGAGGCCTCGTAAGAGACTGGGCAGGAAATTGCCTTGGTACTATTGTTGTTCCCTTGGGGATTCAAACCAACCACGTGGTGGAAGCTAAGCCAGCTCTCTATGTGGTTAAGTTAGCCATAGATATGGGCTGCTCGAAACTTTGGCTCGAGGGTGACTCCCTCAACATTGTTAATTGTATTAAAGGGAATTCAGTCAGCTCCTAGACTATAGAACATACAATAAACAAAATCAAAATGATTATCAACTCCTTTGAGGAATGCCACGTCACTCATATTTACCATGAAGGTAATAATCCGACGAACAGGTTGGCAAATGAAGGTACCCAAAGTGACATCATCAAAACGTGGAGAGGGGAAGGAAATCTTAATGCCAAGATCATAAGTCTAATCACTTATGATAAAATTAATCACAATGAAGGGAAAAATCATGATGACAAGGATGAAACATTTTTTGAGGAAGGCTGCATGTAATGCAAAGTGTGGGATAATTATTTTGTTGTTAATGATATATAGATCCTGGGTTATCTTAAGTAATCAAGAAAACAAAAGGAAGCATTGCAGTAAGAAGAAGTTTACTAGTAAGGAGTTGAACCAGAAAAGTAGCAGATAGCAAAAAATGGGAGGAAGTCTGAGGAGAGAGGAGCCCACCGACTGTGAGAAATGGAGACAAGAGAGGAAGGTTTGGAAGAAGCTGAGAAAAGCAGAGGTCTCTCAGTACATGGAAAAGCTCCATGGCTATGACAAACAGGTAACTTCCTTGTTCGTTGAGGGCTGGGTTAGATGTAAAGTCAATTTATGGGGCAAATCTTTCCCCCTTACTCTTTCCCTAATGGCTGAGATTACAAGCTTACCCCTGGAGGTAACTCATTTCCATAGAGGCAATCATAGGCTCGGTATTGAAGCTTTTAATCTCTTCCCAAAAATTGCTGATGAAAAAGCTCTCATGACAAAAGGAAAAGGGGATTATGTAGATATTACTAAAATTAAGGATTTATGGGCTAAAATGCTAAAGGTTATGATCGAGTACTTCACGCTCGACGAGCGCTATTCCAAAATCTACAACCTGCATTTTGTCCTGGCTAATCACTTTAGGCATAATAAGTGGATTTCTTTCTCGTACTTTCTTTTGAGCTCTCTGAGCAGTAGCATAACGGAGCATAGGAAGAAATTGAGTAACCTTGTGTTACACGAGGGTTTGATCCTCCTCATTTTTTACTACGCCAGAGATATTATCCCAGACCCAATTCCTAAAAGGGTCATAGGAAAAAGGAAAGAGACCAAAGAGGTTGATAGAAAGGCTGAACCTAGCAAGAAGAGGAAGAAAAACAAGGAAAAAAGTAGTGAGGAAGAAAGCAAAAAGATGAAGAAAAATAAAGAAAAAATCTTTGACAGTAGTGAGGAAGATGGTAAAAAAGATGAGGAAAAAGAAAGGGTCAGGGGAGATGACGCTAATGAAAACAACCCTCTTTCTCAGGGAAAGGGAAATGATGAGGAAGACAATGTGGAGGTGGATTCTGGTAATGAGGAGAGAGCCTAGGAAAAAGAGGACAGGGATATTGATGATACTGAGCAGGAAGAGAACATGAATGACTTCATGGAAGATGATAAGGAGGAAGAAGAAGGTAAAGATGCGGATAATCAAGAGGAAGAAAAAGATGAGGAAGGAGTTGAATAGGAGGAAGAAGATGCCCAGGACTCCCCTACTGAGGATGTCAAGGATGATGCTTCGAAGTTCCCTAGTGAAGAAGAAAAAATTGATAGTCATTCTGACACTGAGGATGGTATAGACCTGGCTAGCAAAGAGGATGGTAAAAATGAAAAGGGGGAAACTATGGGCCTCCTGGAGGGCCAGGCTGAAGAGGAAATGGAGGCTGTTCAGAACCCCCTATTGTGGATGAAAAAGAAGAGAATCACAATGAAACTGATGTGGGCTTGGACCAGGTTATCATTGAGGAAGGCAATAGCTACAAGGAGGACACCTTAGATCCCCTGTTGCGTGCTACTAAGCAGGATGAGGTTAACAAAGCTGATGGTCTGAGTACTTCTCTAGATTGGATCAAGTGGGAGATGCAGGAGATGAAGCTCCACCTTCAGGCTATGGAAAAAATATGATTACCCTGACCACTAAGCTGGAGAAGCTGGAGAATAAGGTATTGGATAAGGTAAAAAATAAAAACTAGAACGAGGATATAGCTGCTGAAGTTAATAAGATTGTTGATAACAAGGTCAAAGACATAAAGGCTAAAGTCAGTAACAATGGGAACATGATTAACGAGGTCCTGAGTCACAGCAATGAGGGACTTAGTGCGGTTGTCATGAACCTCAATATGCTACACAACTACCTGGAAAAAAGCCAGCTGGAAAATACGATTATAACTATTGAGGAGGATGTTGGGAATGATGGTCCAAGAATGAGAACTAGAGGGTGCACTCAGAGGAAGATCCTTGAAAAGCCAAAGGAACTGAAGGACCTAAAAGATGCTATCCAGAAGATGGAGGACCTGAAAATGAAGGCGAAGAAAATGATAAAAAAACAAATAGTATGGTCTGGTTGGTAGCTGGGTGTTGCTGGTAGTAGTGCTAGTAACTATTTTTCTTTGCTTTGTTGTCATATCTAGGTGTGTTTTGGGTCCTGCTTTTGTTTTTCAAGCAGGCGTTTCTTTTTGGAAAACTTTCATGCTATATCTTTATGCTTTAATGTAAATGGTTTTGGGTTCCATTCAAAACCTACTTTTACCTTAATAAAAAACAATGGGAATATAAAAAGAACCTAATGCAGCTAAGGACAAAAATAAGTTTTTGTAATAAGTGTGACCAAGCATTTGACTTGAACTTATGTTTAAACATATCTTCTGAATTAGTATTTCATGTTGAGAACTCAAAAACACCCAATGAAGTTTGGAAAGCTCTAAAAAACTATTTGGGACAATTGATGAATTTAGAAGTCATTATTGGAGTTGATGAGTAAACAACCCACAAATCCCAAGAACACCTCCACGCAAACACTTGTCACAGAAAGAGAGAGAAGTAAGAAGCTAGAGAGGCCTAAACGCATGGATCCATGAAAGAGGAGACATTCTTGATGTGCAAAAACAAAAGTTGCAATTCAATAAAATGAATGTTTCTCAATAAGATTACAAGAGAGATCAATACTTATAAAAGGAGATCAAAATCCTAAAAGAATGAACAAACCTAGGTTGCATGATAATAATTAAAAAAGAATTTATTTATTATATGCCTAAAGTTTAGCTTAAGTAGAAATAGATAATAAGTGACTTAGTAATTAAATCAATATGATTTAATTAATAAGTAAACACTTTATTACTCTAACACTGCACCTTAAGATAAACTTTGGGAGAATCTAAAAAATAGAAAGAACTATTGAAAACAAATGGGTCCCGATAATAAAAGGCCTGATCAGGCACCCAAGTACAAAAGAGAGTATTTTTAAAAGAGGAGAAATGGAGAAAACCATATGGAAAAACTCTACTCCAAAAAGAGACGAAGACTAGTTTGAAGGACTGAAAAAGCCTCCAAAACTAGGAATGTTCCAGGAAATAGGAACAAGGATGAACATGTACAACATCACTGAAGTAAGAAGCTACACACTCTGTCAAGAAGTAACTATTGATCTGAAGATCCTCCACTGAAATATGACCAGGTAGAGAAGACTTTAATCTGTATGAGTGCCCTCAAATGACACTACTCAAATCAGGAGGCGAACAAAGGCAAATAACTAAAGTCAAAGATACATAATACTGTAATCTATACGAGTGCCCTCAAATGACACTACTCAAATCAAGAGGCAAACAAAGGCAAACATGTGAACTCGAAAATACGAATGGCATAAAAACACCAAAATTCTAAAGAGATGATCAATCAAAGCTGGAAGAGGGCATCCAAAAATAGGAAAGAAAGAGTGTCCATATGGTAAATTATCCATCTCACCAGAATGCATAGGCACCCAGCCACTGCATCCACCTAGTAGATAGAATTAAATACTAAATACATAGCTCACACTATTGAACCAAGGAAGTAGTAGAACCAACAGTAGAAACCCCCCCCCCCCTCCCCATAATGCTGACAAGGGAGTAATGACAAGTACACTAAAAAAATTATCCAATTTGAACAACATGATGAAGAAGAATCTAAAACATCAAAGGTACAGAGAGAGTACAGACACATATAGAGATACCTGAGGCTAATATCATTGGAGGAACACTCACATGAAAAAAATAGATGGAAAACAAAGGAAAACATCAAACCCCCCCTGACACTTTATAATGGAGTGCGAGTACATAGAGCATGAACATGTGCAAGATCTCATACATGCAATAGAATGACACTTTATCTCAGTATGTGTGCATAAAAGAATGCTACAAAAGTGAATTATACACTTCTCAAAGAAGAGTGAAAGCTTCTGATACAAAAGAACAACCAAAGACGAGCTATCCCTCAAAGGGAAGAGATCCCAAGACTTGTAACATCCAAGATATCCACTAGATTGAAAAAATGCAAGAAAGTGAATAAAATATACATGGGGCAGAATATGGAAAAATGACTCACATCAATAAAGAGGTCTTAGAACAAGCTTTCCAATGCTATATCATTTTCCCAAAATGGAGTCCGAATACGCAAGATGGAGCTCCCAGAGTGAAAAACTAAACATTTGGATTTGATAGTAAAAAAATACCATGAAAAAAGAAAATTCATAAATTCAAACCTCCAGATTTGGATAGAGCTCGAAACTAGCTTTCCGATTATATCTCGTTTGCCCGATTTCGACACCGTATGCTCAAGTTATGAGCAAAAATCCATAGGTATGCTGAAGGGCCCAAAAAATGGTGAAGAAGAGTGTTGATGCATGATGACGTCAGAAAATGAAGGGCTTAAAATTGACGGTCGTATGGTTGTCATGGCAAAAATTTGCCCGGGGGCTTAAAAATCTAGGCCCTAGTCGCTATGCGACCAGGAGTTGAGGCTGCATCCGCTTGGGGGTTAAATTTGACGGCCAAATGGCCATTGCCGCCCAAAAATAATAATTATTTTTCAAAATTGTCATACTTGCATCAGGATGTGTACCATAGTTGTACGACCCTAGTATGCAAAAAAAAATTGCCTCTGAATGCAACAACATCTAAATCGGACGTGCCTTATATGGATCTAGGGGTTCTTGGCCCTTGTGAGCTCAATGGTAAGGTCCGTTTTAGCCAAAAATGCTCCAAAATACTAGTGACCACCTTGGGATCCATGTCGAGGTTGGTTGCAATTTTTGTTTTGCCACAAATTCCAAATTTGTCTAAATTGGACAAATTTTATATGGATCTAGGGGTTCTTGGACTCTTTGAATGCAACCATGAGGTCGGTTTGAGCCCAAGATGAATAGAAAGAGAGGTCACCCTAGATCCAATAGAAAACCCTTTGAAACTGTAGATCTGACGAACACGGTCGAATATCTCAGGAAGAGGACAGGGGAAAATAGATTTGAAGCTCTGATACCATATTGGAGTTGATGGGTAAACAACCCACAGCTCCCAAGAACACCTACATGAAAACACCTGTCACATATAAAGAGAGAGAAGCAAGATGCTAGAGAGGTCTGAAAGCATGGATCCATGAAAGAGGAGACATTCTTGATGTGCAAAAATAAAAGTTGTAATTCAATAAAATGAATGTTTCTCAATAAGATTACAAGAGAGATCAATCCTTATAAAAGGAGATCAAAACCCTAAAAGGGTGAAAAAACCTAGGTTGCATGATAATAATTAATAAAGATTTTAATTATTATATGCCTAAAGTTTAGCTTAAGTAGAAAGAGATAATAAGTGACTTAGTAATTAAATCAATATAATTTAATTAATAAGTAAACACTTTATTACTCTAACAATCATGAGTTGGAAAATCAACTTAGGTATTAGTCCTTCCATTTTTTCAACTTTAGAGGACTTCTTCAATAAATTTAAATCTTTAAAGTTGCAATTAAAATATTGTGGAATTGACAAGAAAGAAGTTCAATTAATCCTTTATGTACTTTCTAAACTAGGCGTTGAATTTTCTGTGTTTGTCTCTACTTTCTATTCTACTAAAAGAGCCCTTGGTACCTCATGGACTTTGCCCTCACTTGATAACTTCATTGATGGTCTTACAAGGCAACAAGAAAAGCTAATTCAAATGGGTACTTTCAAATTTGCTAAGGCGTAAGCTCTAATTGCAAGGGAATGAAAAGTGTCAAAATGCTAAAGGAAAGAAAAAAAACTAAAAAGAATAATGAAGGGAAGAAAGAAGACAAAATTGATAACTTCAAAAAGAAAGTCAAATTTCATTTGTTTTTTACATGTACCCAATGTTTCATTAGGGAAGTCTTGAGAATAGAAGATAGAAGACATTTATAACATTTTTGAAAAGTACTACATATTTAGATTATATATAGAGAATAAAATTAGTTACAAAAGGAACAATTTGGTTCTGATCTTTAAAGATCAATAGTTGCAAAGAGTACTTAAAATGTTAATTGATTGTGAATAGACACAAAATTATCAAAATGAGAACTATATTTTGTTACAAACATGAAAAAAGAGAGTTTCTTACAACATTTAATTATTTTGTTATGTTCTTTTCACTACCTCCTACTACAGATGGATATGTTTTGATTCTTTTTCTTCTATCCTTGGCACTACTCTCAGAAGGTTCATGCTCAGTGTACCTCTTTATGAGCTCTATCGAAGCCTATAAGAATTGATGGCTCTCTTGTTTGTTAAATACCTCATGTCTATCCATATAGTATCTCATTGGGATTCAATGTTACAAGTCCATCCTCCAATAGTTTTCCAAATTTCTTCTTTGAGATCTTCAACATAACAATGAATGGTATAAAATGACATTAAAGAGATGAGTTTCTTTGAAAACTCAGTAAGAGACCTCTACTTGCACTGATATTTTTCTTTGTTCTTGTAAATCCATATCTTTAATAAAATCCCAATGAACAAAAGAAACAAAAAATGATTTAGTTCATTAGATAACTTATTAATATTACTCTAAACGTTTAAAAGATAGAGGATTCGTTGACTAGTCTTGGCATTGGTACTAATTATTTGAATTTTTCAAAGGTGTAAATCTTTGCAGCCTAGAGGGATGGAGGCAAGGATCCTGTGATATTGTTTGTTGATGATGAGGAAATTGACCTTATTGTGAATAAGTCAAAATCCATGAAGTTCCTAAATTTTGTGTTTTCCCCTCTTGTGGATGTAGAGGCTTCACTTTCTCCCTTGGCAGTTCTAAAATCTACACAAGAGGACCCCAATAATTTGAGTCCTTCTCCTTAGTCCATCTTTATTGTGTTGACCATATAACAAGAAGTGGTCAAAACTCTTTGGTGCTTTCTTGAAAGGTAAATGTTTTTCTCTTATTTCCCATTGTGTGGACCCTACTTCTAGTGTGTTCTTTATTAAGGTCATTGATTGTATTGTGGATAAGGGTATTAATTCAACTGATTGCTCTCTTGTTGTCAAATTTATTAGTCCTTGTCCAAACATAAAATCTCTTTGTGCATGGGTAGCCAAAAAATGGAAGAAGGGCCAAGTTGATGTTTTTTCCATGGCTAAAGGCTTCTATTATGTTTCCTTTACCCATGAAGACGATTTGGCCAGTGTTCTTTCTAGAGACCCCCAAATGTTGGGGTATTTTTCTCTTGACCTAAAGAGGTGGAAACTAGGGTTTAATTGCAAAGATTGGGTGTGTGACATTGCTCTAGTTTGTGTTAGGTTGTCAACTCTTCCCCTTGAATTTTAGGATGAATAAATCTTTTAGGGAATAGTGGCCTATTTTGGGGAGTTTATCTGTGTATCCTATGGCTGCTTCTAAAAGAAGTATGGTGTATGCTTGCATTTACGTTAAAAAAAATGATAATGATAAAAAAATATTCTTTAACTAATAGGATATGAGTTCAAACTCAATGTTAATATAAGAAAGTGAGGAGCTCAAAATAATAAATAAATAAAATCTTGTGAAAAGAAAGGACAAGCTCAAGAATCAAAGGAAAGGAAAAAAATAACGGTAAGTGCACATAAAGATGGGTGACCAAAAATGGGTTTTAAGTAACCATTTTTTATCCAAATTAAAAAAAAGTTGCATGAAAAATTAAAGATAGTTACACTCAAAATTTGAAGATGCAATAAAAAAGAGTCAAAATGCTAACACATTTTCTAATTTTATTTTATAAATTGTAGAGATTAATAAGATTATAAAGGGGGGCCACATAAAGTGGTCATTTTTTTTCAAAACACATAACATAACATCTAATGCACCCCCACAAACACTTAATTTTTTCTCATGTTTTGAAAATTAATTTTATTTCTTATTAAAAATATTTCATTAGCATTCAAATATAAGGTTGACTATCTTGTCAAGAAACTACTAAAATTTATTTAAAATTTTGAAAAAAATGGTGCATGAGAGAAAAAATTCTCTTTCAAGATTATATAATTATTTTCTATTTTGGATAAATAAATAAATAAGACAAAAGTAACTATAAAAGAAAAGATTTACATTTAAGTTCACACAAATTTTTAAATTTATAGAAATAGTGAAAATACACATCCTCACACTAATGTTTCAAGTTATTAATACACATGAAAAGAAATGAAGAAAATAATATAAAATTATTATATAAAGTGTGAAACTTAATGTAATTTCCATTTCAACATTTTATCAACACTTAACTTTAGTGTTTATTTTATAAAAAAATATTTTCAAAGATTTTTTTTTAAATTCCATACATAAAATACACTAAAAATATGCATTGTATTAGTTTATGTCATTTCAAAATTGAAAGATTATATATGTAACTTTCTATTGATTCAATTTAAAAAATTAAATCAGTGTTGGCAAATTCCTTTACAAAAGTGTGACACAACTTTGTACTTTTACCTTCCGCACAATTAGAATACATTATGTCGGGATATTTAACTTGTTATTTTATTTTTACCCAATTAAATCACTTGACTAACAAGATTGAAATGGACTATGAGGTGGTTCTAACCATTGAAAAACCCCCATATAACTTCTAGGTTATACATGCCATCCCTAATGTATATAATGGTAAAATCAAGTTTTGAACTTAAAACCATTTTCCATGTCTATTAGTGGGGCAATCATCCAGTCTACTCTTGGATTTTTATCTTATTATATTATTTTTTGATTAAGGGTAAAATAGGTTTTGATGGGGCCCTGAAACACATTAACTGCTAGATTTTGAGAGGGATATGGAACTTGCCTAAAACCAATAATTGTCAAAGATATTACATTACAAAACAATAGCTTACCAACACCAAACCAATAGCCTAGAATGAAATCAACAATTATAGCGCCATCTAAGATAATACAGGCCTAATCTAGACAAGACACAGTACACGATTTTCCATGGAACTCAAAACCTTAATTACAATAAATCATGTGGGTTTTTCTAGGCACCCATAATCTGAGAGAAACATGGGTTTTTCTAAGCACCCATAATTTGAGAGAAACATGGGTTTTATTAAGGCTCCCACAACTTTAAATTTCACCATTAGTTGTAAAAACAAAACGAGGTTTTGATAGGTTTCCCTAACCTTCCAGAGCATCTTCCAAAGATTAAATTGAGAAAAACCAGCTGAAGAGAACATGGGTTTTCTAAAGGCTCCCACAACATTAAACTTCACCACCAAAAGTCAGAAACATAAGGGGTTTTGACAAGCTCCCCTAATCTTCATGAGCAACATCCAAAGATTCAACCAAGAAAGACCAGCTGAAGAAATAGGGTTTTGAAAGGCTCCCCAAACCTACAATCAAGGTTAGATCCATGTTCCATTAACTTGGTCAGTGGGTTTTAGCAAGGCCCCCAAAATCTTAAGAGAGGGTTTTGAAATGGAATCACAATCAAACACCAACAAGAAACAAAAGCACCAATCCACCCATCTCATCTTTCTCCAAAGAAACTCATATCCACCTCAATAGGAGAGGATCCTCTAGCCTCTTCACCTCACCCAGACATAGCAGACAGATTCATTGACATGCTAAATTGAAACCACCTCACCAAGGTTTGTATGTCTACAACAATGCATGGCTACTGATCTCTCTAAGTGGGACCAAGAGAGAACGTACCACCAAAGACTGAAGACAAAAACTAAGTAAGACCGTGAGGCAATATCAACTCCTTCCCTACCTACAAGGGGTTCTATTGTCAAGAAGAGCTTTGCATGCAAAACAAGCGAATGAAGCCCACTCTCTCAAGAACGCCACAAATAGTGTTCATAGGGCCTATTTACTATGTGAAATAGATATGCACAAAGTGAATCTAGATTCTTTTTAGAGCCCAAAATTGAAGTGTGATTTATCAAAGTAGGAAACACTCAAGCCAAACATGTGAGAGATTCATTTTAATGTCCAAAATTGAAGTGTTATAGAGATCGTAGCAAATCACCTCAAGTCCAAAGCTTTGCAATCCAGTATTACACTATCTCCAAAAGGCAGAATTAGGAAAATCCACAGCAAACAACAAACATCAAGAAATAACAAACTGAAAGTACAAATCTACAAATTTTAGGTCTCTAGATGCAAAATTTCATGTGAGCAAGGATACAGTCCCGCGCGAGGAAATGCCAGAACCAGCAAAAATTCATGCGATACAGTCAAAATCTTCACATGAGAATCTATACAGAGATGTACGAAAGTACGGACATAGTGCAAAATTTTGTCAGAAAATTTTAAAATACGATGAAATATAATGAGGCCAAAAATTGATTTTTTGCCCCACGGTGGGTGCTAGAAATGTATGAACTAAATATGGGTCTTTGATTTAGCTCCACACTTCAACATAGTCATTGTTCACCAGTTGCAGCCAATAATGAATATTAGATTATTCATCTCACTTGTCTAGATGATTCGACCTGTTGCCTTCTATCTAGGTAGGGTTTGAATTTTTGCTCCCAGAATCAAGAGTCTTGCAACCATAGACTACCACTACTAGAATGAAGGATTTGATTGAAAACAAATGCAGTTTTAATCTACTGATATGCAATTAATCTAGAAATGATGAAATTAATCTAAGAACAATGAAAGAAAACTAGATTAAGCAATGAAATGCATGATCAATCTAAACATGATATATTAATCTAGAAATGAAGATTATGCTAAGAAATGAAAGCTTGAATGCAAAAGAGCTCTAGTAACAATGCGACAACACTTTGTTGCTCAAAAAGTTGGATGCTTTGAATGAGAAATGAGGGTTCCTTTATAGAATCCCAAGTTCAATCGACGGTCGAGATTGAATCAGATGAATGATGGAGATTGGATGAGAATCGGTTCAGAATAAAAAGTTTCCAGCAGAGAGGCAATCAACTTTTTTTTTTGTCTGTGTTAAAGTTAATTGTTTTATTTCCCTTTTTTATTTTCAATTAACTCAAAGTTTCCTTTTCTGAACTGAAGAGACGATTTTGTGGAGAATATTTAATTTAAATAAATACAATATTGCCTCATAAGTGGATTTTCTCAATTATTTGAATAATTAAATTCATTTATTGAGATGAGGATATTTATTTAAAAGTAAATATTTATTAAATTCATTTTTCATGTGTTTTAGCTAAAGGGGGTGGATTTAATTTAATTAAAGTGCTAGGACTTTTATAATTAAATTAATCAATCATAGGGTTTATTTAGCCAATTTGTATTCAATATTTAGAAATTAAATATGTTATGTGATTGATGCGGATTTAAGGTTTTCTGCATTTGACACTAAGTCAAGTAAAGTCAAATAGAAGACAGAATTGCCTAGTACAATAGGACTTTGATGATTCCAAAATTGATAGAACGAGACTAAAAACAACAAAATTGGTTAGGATATCAAGATGCCAATTTTGGGGTATTACACCTACATCCATAGGAATAATAGAGAAGGAAGAAAGAATGAGGGAGCCCTCAAACACACAGTCAATAGAAAAAGAAGAGCCCTAACCAAAGAGTCAGACTTTACCAACATCACACCTCTCCACCTCTAAAGAAGATGGCTCCACCTCAAAAGGAGTGGCAAAGAAAAAGAGATTCATAAGGGAACTCCTCATTTGTTTCCCCCTCACTTCCAAGAAACCAATAGTGAAGGTCTGCCAAAAAAAGCACCAAACTACCTCTCCCACCAAATGAATCTCTACTTCCAAAAGAGAAACTTCCACCTCAATAGGAAACATGGGAGAAAATTATATTAGTTATAAGAATCTTATTATATTAGTTAACTTGCATTCTCATTTAAGATTTATTTTTCTCTTCAAATTTCAATAAACAAAAAACCTACTTAATTTTATATTTAGATTTATCGTTTTAATAGTATATAATATTAATGAATAGTTTGTTTTAGATATGCGAATTTTTTTATATATATTTTTATCATGGGAGCATAATCTATATTTTGAAAAACTAAGTGTACACACTACATTAAGTTGATTAGAAATTTGTGACATGTCCCTCCACAAACTTCATTTGTTTTTTACATGTACCCAATGTCTCATTAGGGAAGTCTTGAGAATAGAAGATAGAAGACATTTATAACATTTTTGAAAAGTACTACATATCTATATTATATATAGAGAGAATAAAATTAGTTACAAAAGGAACAAATTGGTTTCGATCTTTAAAGATCACTAGTTGCAAAGAGTACTTAAAATGTTAACTGATTGTGATCAGACGTAAAAATCAAAATGAGAACTATGTTTTGTTTTTTATTGCAGGAAAAAATTAGGTTTTAAAGGGGACCCAAAACCCCGTACAAGCTAGAATAAAAGTTTGTTGTTAAAGGACACAAAAAAGAGACAGGACTAGGGACCAGTCCGCTATAACCAAAACTAGCAAAACAACCTAAAAAACCAAATACCAAATACCAACAAAAAATCGATAGATAGCCAATACTAGGAACCCAAAGCACTAGACAAACTCCTTGTGAGTCTCATCAACTTCCTGCTTCGCCTCAGATATCTTCTTTATCGTGGCATTGAAATCAGAGAGCTCATGGATTCTTTCTAGAATCTTCCTCCTTTTTGCTGATCTTGTGTATTTTTTCAGGCCTTCCTCTTCCAGGTCCTTAGTATTCTCATCAGGTTTCTTGTTGGGGGAGCTAGCATCTAGCTCAACTTTAATGGTCATAAAACAATCCATGGCTAAACCCATAAAATTGTTGTTGTCATGCATATGTTTTTTCATTGCTTTCTCCATAGTTTCCATTCTAGCTTGCATATCCTGCACTTTTTTATCCCCATCATTGTTTATATTGTCCACCGTAGTTTTCAAACCAGACTCCAACTTATCCTGCAGAGAATCCACCTTAGCAGAAAGGGAACGATGCTTTATGTTTAAATTCTTGATCTCCTGGAAAACCCATTTCATTAAACGGAGAGAACTATGTTTTGTTACAAACATGAAAAAAAAGAGTTTCTTAAATGACATTTAATTCATGTTGTTCATTTATTTGGTTATGTTCTTTTCACTACCTCCTACTATGGATGGACATGCTCTGATTATTTTTCCTCTATCCTTGGCATTGCTCTCAGAAGGTTCATGCTCACTGTACCTCTCTGTGAACTCTATCAGACCAAGGTATAAGAATTGATGGCTCTCTTGTTTGTTAAATGCCCCATGTTTGTCCATATAGTATCTCATTGGGGTTCAATGTTACAAGTGCATCCTCCAATAGTTTTCCAAATTTCTTCTTCGATATTTTTAACATAACAATGACAGGTACAAAATAACATTAAAGTTGGTGAGTTTCTTTGAAAACTCAGTAAGAGACCTCTCCTTACCTTGGTATTTTTCTTTTTTCTTGTAAATCCACATCTTTAATAAAATCCCAATGAACAAAAGAAACCATAAATGATTTAGTTCATTATATAACTTACTATTATTACTAGAGAAGTTTAAAAGATAGAGGAGTCATTGATCGGTCTTGGAATTGGTACTAAGTATTTGAATTTTTCAAAGGTGTAAATCTTTGCAACGTAGAGGGATGGAGGTAGGGATCCTTATAAGATTGTTGTTGTTGATGATGAGGGGCTTGACCCTATTGTGAATAAGTCAAACTCCACCAAGTCCCTAAATGTTATGTTGTCCCCTCTTGTGGATGTAGAGGCTTCGCTTTCTCCCTTAGTGGTTCTGAAATCTACACAAGAGGGCCCGAGTAAATTGAATCCTTCTCCTTAGGGTCTTAATTGCATTGACCATATAACAAGAAGTGGTTAAAACTCTTTGGTGCTTGCTTGAAAGGTAAATAGTTTTCTCCTATTTCTCATTGTGTGGACCCTACTTCTAGTGTGTTCTCTATTTTGGTCATGGACTGTATTGTGGATAAGGGTATTAATTCAAAGGATTGCTCTCTTGTTGTCAAATTTATTGGTCCTTATCCAAACATCAAATTTGTTTGTGCATGGGTAGCAAAAAAATGGAAGAAGAAGGGCCAAGTTGATGTTTCTGTGGCTAAAGGCTTCTTTTATTTTTCCTTTCCCCGTGAAGATAGTTTGGTCATTATTCTTTCTAGAGGCCCGCAGATGTTGGGGCATTTTTCTCTTGACCTAAAGACGTGGGAACTAGGGTTTAATTGTAAAGATTGGCTGTGTGGCATTGCTCTAGTTTGTGTTACGTTGTCAACTCGCCCCCTTGAATTTTAGGATGATGAAATATTTTAGGGAATAATGGCCTATTTTGGGGAGCTTATCTATGTGTATCTTAAGACTACTTCTAGAAGCAGTATGGTGTATGCTCGCATTTATGACAAAAAAATGGAGAATGATAAAAAATAATCTTTAACTAATAGGCTATGAGTTCAAACTCAATGTTAATATAAGAGAGCGAGGAGATCAAAATAAAAGTAAAACATCTTGTGAAAAGAAAGGACAAGCTTAAGAATCAAAGGAAAGAAAAAACAAATAACAGTAAGTGCACATAAAGCAGGGGGGACCAAAAATGGGTTTTAAATAGCCATTTTTTATCCAAAGTCAAAAAAGAGTAATCTTGGATGAAAAATTAAAGATAGATACACTCAAAATCTGAAGATGCAATGAAAAAGAGTCAAAATGCTAACACATTTTCTAATTTTATTTTATAAATTGTAGAGATTAATAAGATTATAAAGGGGGGCCATACAAAGTGGTCATTTTTTTTCAAAACACATAACATAACATCTAATGCGCCTCAAAAAACATTTAATTTTTTCTAATGTTTTGAAAATTACTTTAGTGAAAAATAGTTATTTTTAATGAATATGTGATTTTTTTTCCTAATATTAATGAATCTATGATCTTTCACTAATTCTTTATATCAGTTCAAACACCTTTAACTTGTGGTGCCCAACGCACTAATTTGACATCTTTAACTTTAGTTTGCAAATCCAATACCTCTCTGCATCTTCTTTCTAGATCTAACATATTGTATTTGCTTTCTATTTTGTACCTTTTTGTTATTGTTCAAAGTCATCATTTTCCTATCATTCATCTCAAGTCCATTCCAATCCCCAAAACGAACATAGCTCCTAGTTATTAAGCTCCCCCATTAGAAGTATGATTGAACCTATGTTCTCAATGATATGTAGACAATTTTAGTTTGCGTCCATCAATTAAGACCTCATTTCTACACATACTAAGAAAAGAAATCGAGAGAACCTTGTCTTGCAAGGAAACATTTCCAATCTATTTTTTATAATTTTATTTTTGAAAAATACAATGATGGTGGATGATATAGAAAGAAAGATAAATTAAATGGTTTGAAATGTTCGATAATATAGAAAATAAAAAGACTAAAGGAAGAAAGAAAGATTGAGGAAACTCCAAGCTAAAATGGCACCCGCAAAACAGCACCCAAATGACGTCAACACCACCGCTGTGCAGATTACGTGTGTGTGAGAGTGCTCTTCTATTTCGATCAGCCCTTTTCTTTCTGTCAACAAATCTACCATGAGCACTGCCAGTGAGGAAAATACTGCCATTGTTTCCAACATCACAAATGCTTGCAAGATCATCATATTTGTTTTCCGCAAATCTCTACTTGACAGAACAGTTATGGAGAGCATGATAGATGTGCTCATGATCAAGGCAGCTGTTACAACATTTGTCTCTTTTACGCTAACCATTTTCTCACTAATCCTCAAGATTTTCCCCAAAGCAAGTTTAGTTGAACAGCAATTACTTCTCGCCTGGTTATTATAGTTGTAGGGAAAAGAAGATTTTTTTTTTCGAGGAAATTGCTGGACTCTTTGTAAGGAAGTGTCTTTTTAAGAAAATATTGGTGGGTATTTCAATAGACCAATTTCTTTTCCCTTTCGGCGAAAAGGAGGGGTCACCAGTGGTCCAATTTCTTGTTTTCTACAGAACCAATTTTGAGTGTTCACCAAGCAATAGACTAAGAAACTTTCGAAAAGTCAATGTCTAGTATGAGATTGATAACTAATTGAAACTAATTTCATGATATAAAATCATGGGAGCATTATAACTAGCACTTGTATCGAAAGGAGGTGCAAGGAACCGCCGATAGGCATTTAATTTGGAACCATGTTTGAAGCAGTACATAATATAGGCCAGTGTATAAAAGTGTAAAAAAGAAGTCAACACTCTGAAAGCACACTTTTACAATGCAAAGGATTAGACAATAGAATGTCTATGAATCTGAAAGAAGTAACTACTAATGATTTACCCTTAACATAACAAGGCAATTTAAGTACAATTCAGTATAATTGAACGAGTAGCAGTTGTATATAAAGTATTGGCATCCTCTGTCCGTGGGAGGACATTGTTGGAAAAATGAAGCAGCTATATTGAGTAGAGTACAGCAAGAAATGTTGTATCTTCACAAATGAAAACCATGGTTGTGTATGTTGTGGAGGTTTGTACCAGAACTTGCAAGAGGGGAAAAAAATAGTTAAGATGCAAATGGCTGGCATAAATGGGGGACGCAAAAGAAGAAAACATAATAATTTAATAAGAGGGGGGGATGTTAACATCACATACCGAAGCTTATTCAGAGAGCATTTGCAGACGAGCTTCTTCTTTCTTTCTAATAATGTTGTACTTATTCTTCTTCATTTTGCAAAATCGCTCCAAAGTGAACGTAGGTTCTATGCGAAGGCCTTGTAGGGATTTGACTCTGGAGACAGCTATAAAGGTGAGGCCTTGTCTTTCAGATTTACCTATATCAATTGTGGCCTTATCTAGGGTGAGCCCTTGTGACTTGTGTATAGTGATAGCCCATGCAGTGGCTAGTGGTAGCTGTGTGTGGTTGCCTCTGGTTACTGGTTGTATGGGGATAGTTGTTGGGTTTTGAGGATCCCAAGATGGACCATTGTAGTTATCAAATATAACTGTAACATATGCGGGCAGTTCTGGGGGCTTAGACCCCACAGGGATACACAATATTGCTGACCATTCCAAGAGAACCATTAACAAGGCCAGCTTCAATCCACAAATTTGTTGTAAGCATGACACGTTGAGACCTACATAGAAGGACTTCTTGGGGAAGCTGGTCATCATTATCAGTGTCACTATTTCTACGTTGTGTGTTGAGTGCAACACAAAGTGCAATAGGAACATTTAGTTGTTTTAGCATTTTTTTGTTGTGCAGTGCTACAAGTTCATTTGTAGCAAATAAATGTATTGCTTGGTCGAACTCTACGCGCTCAGCAAGTGTTAGGTGTTCATTTGTGCGAGTCATTAACAACTTCCAATCATTCTCTGTTGGTTCTATATTGCGGATGTTTTGTAATGCCTGCCGAAATTGTATCTGGATTGGGTCATCACCATCCTACCTAAAAATTGTTTGCAATGTCACAACCACGTTAAATTTATGCCAAAGATTTATGGCAACTGTGTGCGATGCATAGATAGGTTTGTCCATGACAGGCGGAAGTTGGGCGAGGTCTCCAACTAGAATTATTGAGACACCACCAAAGCAAATGTGTTGTTGATGGGGCATTGCTTCACGTAACCTGCTATCAATTTTTAGCAGTAGTTTTGGGCCTATGAAACTCATCTCATCAATGAGTATGTATTCTATATTTTTCATGTCTTCTTGGAATGTTGTCAATGCTTGGGCTTGTAGTGGTTTCATTTCTCTAATAGGTATTTTAAGTGTTGCATGTATGGTTGATGCATGGATGTTAAATGTTGCGATTCCTATTGGGGCGAGAACAAGGAGTGGATTTATTCCTTGTGGTCTGCAATTCTGTAGTGCATTTCTTATGCAACTAATTAGATATGATTTTCCAGTTCCAGTTGTTCCTTGTATGACCATGTACAAAGGTTCACTCGAGGGGGTAGTTTTGGAGTGGGTTGTAATATGAGAAAGTGCGAGTTGTTGGTGAGGCGACAATCTGTAGTTTTGGCTGTATAGATTTGTGGGGGGGAGTAGATCTTGTGGGGACATCCTATTTCTATGAACAAATTGTATTGTAGTATCATGCAGTTGCGAGGCGACATTGTGTTCATCCCAAATGTGATTGTTGTCAAAATCACGCTTTCCCAATATGTCAAGCTCATTGAAGGTGATACTATTAGAAAGGCCCATTTGAGATAGTAGCTCCCATTCATTCAATTGCATAGGGGCTTGCGTACCTATGTTGGTCTCACTCTCATTCCCCTCTTCAAAGACATCTTCATTCAGAGTTGTACGATCAACATGCCAGACCTTATATTGTTTTGTATTCATCTGCTTCCAATTAGCAATGATCTCTTCCTTAGTCAGGCCTATATCTCTATCTATAGATCGAAAGTGTTTGTATAGAAGTAGCTCACTCCAGCAGAAGACCTCAAAATTGTCAGAGTCATCTTTTGGAATGGTAGTAAACCTTGGAAAGACTTGGACAATTGCATTTTCCTTTCGACGTCACCATTTGCATCCTTTGCAGTTGGCAACATATGTGTAAGACCGTGCTGATTCTATGAGGGAAACCAATTCCAAGTGATTTGGATGCTGTAAGTAGGATTGTATGTAGGTAGATTGTATCTCACTTCCATTGGTTGTTTGTTTGAGGCGGTGGAGCACTTTTTGACCTACATTTGGTGATATGAATTGGCGATTGCAAATCACAAGAGGTAGTTTTTGTAGCATATGACATGTTTTTGACTTATATCTCTCTCTGCAATTACCTCAGCCATGAACTTTTGGTATGCTTTGATGGCATGATCTTGTTGGTGTGAGGAGGAGAAAATTCTTGAAAGCATATCAACACAACTCTCTGATTTCTTTTCTGCCTTCGATGCATATTTGGCAATGTATTTGAGAACAAGAAGTTGCGAGGTGACAGGTTGGCAATCTATATTAGCCCTCCATATGGAGAGCATCTGTGGGTTATGGATGTTCAACCTGTCATCATTTCTCGAAGGTTCATAAATTTTTTGTCCTGCTTCATCACACAATAGTCTGGATTCTTCGTGTTCTGCCCAAGGAGCTTTATACCTACACTCAACATGGTTTCCTTTCTTGCGCAGGCAAGTCCGCTCTGTACATTTGGTGTGTCTTTGCACACGGTTGACCAACTCTTCATAATCAACGTAAGTATCTGTAGAAAGTATTTCATTAGTGTTGAGCAGACATGGATCATCAGTTGGAGTTCTATGTAGCATGTTCCCTATTTCAGATTTAGGCCTAGGATTCCATGCAGTGACATATTTGTCAAAGAATTCTTTTGCAGTCTGCACTTCAGAAGGATTGGCCCAATCTAGGGTATCCATATTTGGGGCATTTTTAATCCAAATGAAACCATGAATGTGTGCAGATCCTCGGCTTTGCCATTTGTAGCGGTACCAATAGTTAATCGCCCCCATGAGTTTCTCGATGACCTCTTCACAGAAGATCGTGAATCGTTGATGTAGGTACAAGGCTGTTGTGTGGGGGTTTCTTACCACATTCTCTATGCGTTGTTTATTGGATAGGAAGGAAAATGCATCATTTGGTGAGAGTACAGCATGGAGATCAGGCCACTTTGTGTCAGCTACACTTAATGTGAAGAACAATGTCGGAGATCCTATTTGGGTTATCATATTTGTTAGATCAGTGCGACACTTGTTCCAATATGCACGGGTCCCTCGCAAGGCAGAGCTAAAATGCATCAGTTGCTCAGCCAATTGATTGTCCGGGAGGTTAGTTAAGTGGGATCGAAGGTCCTCAACAACGGTAGGTATATTGTCTTCGACCTTTCGTTTAATGAAGACTGCTGCAGCAGACTGGCTACGATGACGCATCATAAGGTTTAGAAGAAAGTATCTGAAGCGTGGATGTTGGCCAAATCTGTTGTCATGGAAGCGCATAAGGTGCAAGGCATATTCATGAAGTTGCACTTCTCTTGCTTGAGGTTGCATGGGTTGTGCATTTCCATTTGGGAAAAGAGTGGGAAATGCCATGTCAAACAAGCCCTTAGTAGTGTACTCATTAATGGGTGTTGAATTTATATGTGGCCAATCGAGAATGGTGTCATCTTCCTTTTCAAGGTGCAAAGATTCCTTAATGATTTGTAATTCACGACGTTTGTTTGGTAGTCTAGCCATGAAAGATGTAGAAAATTCTGTGTCACTTTCCATGTCGCTGTGTATGCTTTCAATCTCAATATTTGTTGATGTTGGGGCATCAGTGCCACAGTATAGTGTTTGAAGCATTTCCGAGATGTCGGTAGTAGAATCAGGTAGGAGTGACAATGTAGAATCATCGATTTCAACATCCTTGTAGTAAGGGTCGCATTTGATTTTGTATTCTAGTGCATTTAGAACATGACCTCTACTAACATAGCACTCATAAGCCTTCCCATTCATAGTTAGTTTGCGAACTATTAATACATCCAATTCTTTAATTGTCCTAGGCAAGGAACTTGCAATTGTCTTAATATCTTGGGGGAAGCTGATTGTATGGCCACTATATTTGTATTGTCCACCATGGGCATGAGTAACTTGTAAAATTGGATTGACTTGCGCAATGAGCATTTCTTCACCCTATGTGAGGACCTTCAAGACATTTGGGAGCATGATATAAAATCATGATATAAAAGATTGATAACATTTCTTCAAGAGATTGATAACTAATTGAAACTAATCTCATGATATAAAATCATGGGAGCATTATAATAATTAAAGGGGGAATATTCTGATTCATAAGTTGGGATGGGAGATAACTAATGTTTTTTTAGACGGATAAATTACAATTATGATTTTGTTTAGAGTTAATAGTTTAGAAGTTTATATAAGGGATGAGGTTGGGATCGCACCCCAGGCAGATTTTGGCGGAATGGATACCCCCTAGTCCTTGGCTCCTTGCTAAAGTTGAACTTTCAACAAAATAAATTATGGTTAATATAGTGATGGAAAAGCTTAGGGTTAAATGAATAGTCAAGTTATTTGTTTTCTATTAGATAAGTAGGGAAAGGTTCTTGATTCCTTACAAAATGAGAAACAACATAGTAGAAATAACAACTAAAGAGAACAAAATTTGTGAGGGCCCCAACATTAAAACCAAAAAGATCACAATAAATATACAAAACCAAATAGATACCTAGCTAATAACAAACCATACTATCCAACCAGCTATAGCTATATAATCAATAAACAAAAGACTAACTTTAGTTGACATTATATTAGCTACCATATAAGTGTACTTCTTAACACTAGCAATTGCTCTCTCTCTCTCTCTCTCTCTCTCTCTCTCTCTCTCTCTCTCTCTCTCTCTCTCTCTCTCTATATATATATATATATATATATATATATATATCCATCTACCTTTGTGATCTCAAGTCTTGCTATGATTTTAAAAAATGCACAAAATGATTTTGTTGAAAAGTCCTTTGAAACTTTTAAGTAAATTCAATTGACATATATAAATACAATCTCTACAAACTTTTCTTGTTTTTCTTTGCTTGAGCCAAAATAAGAGCCTTAAAATAGGATATGCCATATATCACAACAACTAGTTTGGTAGATATGCATGCAAAATATGGAACCATAAACATTTCACTTTAAATGTTAGTCTCTCTCTCTCCCCCTCTACCTCTCTAGATCTCTATTTCTCTACCTCTCTCAATGTCCATTTTTATCCATATATCTCTTTCCATCATTATCCATCTCTCTTTGTGCATTTCTCTAAATTTATTGTCATTTCTTTAATGAGTGATGAATTTTAAAAGTATATATCATGTTTTCTATTATATTAGTTATTAAACTTACTTTTTTATTAAATAGCATATTTTATTTATGTATATATATCATATGCATAATAATCAATTGTGCTTTCTATATATAGTATCTATAATTGAATTATATATATTATTGCTATCATACATTATATTTTACATAACATGCATTATTGCATTAAAAAAAATGAATTATATAATTAAACTAGAGAGAGAGAGAGAGAGAGAGAGAGATGCGTATATCTCCCTACAACCATATCTTTGCCTGTCTTCCTCTATCTATCCATTGAGTTATCTCTCGCTCTCTCCACCCTCTCCCCTCTCTCTATTTCTTTCTATCTATATTTTTCGCTACAGGTTCCATTTCTCCATCTCTTTGCCCATGCCTTTTTATCTCTCTATATCACCCTCTATTTATATATCCCCTCCTCTACATTGAGCTATCTTCCCCTCTCTTCTCTCCTCCTTCTCTCTCCCTCCCTATATCTTCATCTCTACCAGTAACTTACTCTTCTTCACTATATCTATAAGTGGATGAATAATTGATTTGAAATTATCACTTCTTCGTTGATGCTTTTGTTGTGAAAACAACATTATTTGCTAAATGACTTATAATCAACCACATATCTTCTATAAATGAAAAAATAAAATACCAAAATTTTCCCTCATTGACCTTGAATGGCATACCCATTGTACATCAAGGTACAATTTTTAGTTATCCTTTGGAAGGGCATAAACCTATCGAAAACAAAATTACAAGTTTTGAATTCGACTTATAGGGCCCGTTTGGGTGCTCGAATACCAAATGCCAGATATAGTCAATTCTAGAAGATGCTGCAATTTTGGAAGATACATATCCTCAAAATGATTTCCGGAATATGTCAAGAACTGTTTGGGTGCCACAATCCGAAATTGGAATATGCACTGAATAATTTATTATTTTAAATTTGTTGCTTTGGCTCATGGTCTCTCGGCCATAGTAAAATAGGAAAGAATGGAAAGTCTGAGATTGGCAATTGAGAGTAGATGGCATCACTCCTCAATAATAACTGCAAAGAGGTGGCGAAGATCCCTCAGTACAGCTGCGCAAGAATAACTGCAAAGAGGTGGCGGAGGTCGTGCTCGCTGCAAAAGCGGCGGAGGTTGTGCATCAGGACGAGTGCGGATGGATTAGGGAGATCAGGAAAATATGGGGGCAAATACATCCCCGAGACAGTTGTGAATGATGTAGGCAGGATGAGTTTGGGGAAAATGCCAGTCGCAGTAGCAGTTTGGTAGAGGAGTTGGACGTGCCAGTTGTCGCTGCAACGGTGAAAATGCTCAAAGGAAAGAACATTTTCAAAATCTGCCACCGTGAAAATGCCTTAGCGGACGTCAAACCAAAAATTTTACATGCACGCGGATCCAACAAACTTTTCAAAATAGGCATTTGAAAAGTGGAATTTCTAATTCCATCTTTTCAAGTGGAAGATGAAATGCCCATTTTGAGAGCAAAATTAAAATTTTGAAATTCCAATTCCAATTTCTTAGATGGACACAAACATGAAATTACATTATCCGAAAATCTAATTCCGGAATTAGAGCTCATATTCCATGCACCAAACGCCCATACTGATTAGGCAATTGCATAGAAGCACTGCGCATTTGGAAGGAAAGGTCAGTCGAAGGTGCCAACAGGCTAAGCCAAGCGTCTTTCGTACGGCAAGCTTTGCCGTCGATCAGGGTTTTGTTTTAGATGTCAACAATTGCATTTTCCTCGAACCTCCAGTTGTTACTGTTGAAGATGACTTTGTGCTGTGGAGTAAGCTTAAACGCGCTCAAATGCATTCATTCTTTGATTTGTCTTCCCTTTCATGATGTCCTGATTTCATTACAAAGCTACTGGCGTCGGTTAGACAGTGAAATGCCTGAACAATTCCTTGGGTCAACATTCTTGTTTTTTCGCTAGTTTTATACCCTAGTCCGTCCTAGGGTTTCCTGGAACTTTCGTGCCTCGTAACACGAAACTTTAAAAAATGTAAAGTCGCTCAAATACCTTCGCTGCCTCCCTATAAAGACGCCCCGATTTCAAGGCTATTGGCGTCAATCAGGCTGTGAAATGCTTGAACATTTCCCTTGCTCTCCAAAAATGGCTTTTCTGGTAGTTTTGTAGCCTACTCTGCCCTAGGGTTTCACCTCCTGCAAGACTAGCAGACATTCAAATGAGTACTGAAGAGGCCTGCGTGATCAATGCTGATTTGGGGCAAGATGTATGCATTCCTGTCCATGGCATTACTAATCAAAATGTCATAAAAGAGGGAAATATAAGGAAACTGAAGGTTCTGCTTGGTGCTGTATTCTGCTCAGAAGCAGCAGCAGAGGAGGAGATGTCGTACAAAGATAGCAAAACATTGTCAATGATTTCCGGTATTATTATGGCAGCGAACTGCAGCGCCATCACATCTCTTCCAAGCAGCCATGAAAACAGAGATGAAGGCGTTCGTGAAGCTGCACTGATACCAGCTACCTTATCTCTCATGACCACATTAATTGTAATGGCGGCCCAAGTGGGCATGCCCACATTTAAGTTTAGGAGAGCGAAAAAGCTTGTAGGTCTCGCTATCATTTTCACTGCGTTTAGTTACACAGCTTTTGTTGCCATGAAGTTGGGTTCAATCTCTCAAGGTACTGTTCTTGTCATTATCTTCACAGCCGTTTACATGTTTTTCAATGCAATTGTATTCGTTAACCCTAAATTTAGAATTAAAACCCCTCAATCTTTAGGATGAATGGTGGGTAAATCTTGGGCCTCTGCAGGGATAAGTGATTTTTTTAATCTTATCCTCTGTTTCCATTGTGTGATTAGATGAGTGATTTTTTTAATCTCGTCTGATCAAACCATGTAAATGTCGGCCAAGTATTGGATACTGAATCCTATCTATCCCCTTCCTCTGTATTTAATGGATCTTCCAGTGTTTATCTATTTGTATTGAATCAGATTGTGTAAAATGAGAAAAACTTGTGGAAAGGAAAGGCATTGATCCATTGTATGACTTTCTCATAGCAATTTTCTAATAGCTTTAGTAATTGATGTAGAGAAGTATATGGAATTCCAGAAAGAATATGTTAAAGTATACAAGTATGATCTTGAGCTTGATGTGTATAGAGATCAGCCTACTGATCTTGAGGTTTAGCATCCAGAATTTTGACAAAATAGATGTTAGAAGTGGGAACACTTTATAAGGGTGCTTTTAGCTGTTACATGTACATTTTGGGCTGTTCTAAAATGTTGTTTAGCTGTTGATGTGGTCTGACTGGCATATGAGTTATTCTGATCTATTGTTTTGGCTGTTGATGTGGTTCAGAGAGATTTTCAATGATATTATTTTAAAAACTAGCTATAAAGATGTTTTAATTTATTAAAATTGGTAGTGATTTTGAAAATGTATTAAATAGTGATACAAAAAGTATATGTTACAAAAGAGATTAATTTGTATTTGTTCTTAATAAATGTATCTTTTTACAATTTTCAAATAACTCATCAAATTTTTTAAAATAAGAAATTATATAAGGATTCTATGTGTCGTAGTATTTCAATGATTATTATATTTAAGGTGGTTTTATGTAACAATATTATTATAATAATCATGGATTAAAATATAGAAATAGGGTTATATCTAATTATGATAGTCTAGTAGTAATAAAATAACTATACAAATATTTTTCTGATTATTTTCACATGAACGTGTAATCAAGATATCAATGGAATAAAAAGAACCCATTCAAGAGAGCATTTTGATTTGTAGTACAATTATTTAAACAAACTTCATATACCAAAACTGTATTTATAAAAATGGATTTATAAAAACTTCATAATATTTAGAAGTCTTTGAGATTGCAAATGAAAGAATGTGGGATAAAGAAAATGATGATCAACTAGTCCTTTCTATACTTTCCAAATTGGGTCTTGAATATTTTGTGTTTGTATCTACTTGTTACTCTATCAAAGGACTATTGGAACCACATGGAAAACACCTCCTCTAGATGAGTTGGGCGCTAACTTGATTAGGAAGCGGGGTAAGTTAATTCAAATGCACACAATGAAGTGTTAACTATTTTAGGCCCTTGTTACTATGAATGAGAAGCAAAAGGCTTCAAACAATCAAGGAGATAAATTTTTGCTTATAGACTTTGATTTTTAACTCCTTTAGGACTGCTCATTTATGGGAAGTTATCATATTAAATTATTGGTTATTACACCACAAATTTTCCTTCTTTGATACCCCACATATACACCTCTTCACCCAAGAGGGGTGACTCTCCAACTAGGTCAGCCTCATGTGCACAAAAATTGTTTAACATTCTTCTCAATTTTCGTGATCATATGAAGAGGGGTTGGCCCCAATAACAACAATAAATTTTTGTTTGATTTATCTAAAATTCCTTGAATGAGAGTGCATCTATGAGGGGATTGATCCCATAAAATGCATAATTTAACCTTCTTTTGTAAACACATGCTAATTTGTCATGTGTTGTCAAGGTTTACCATTACACATAGAAAATATGAAGGTCATTTGTAAGTTTACAGTGTTTTGAAGAGTGTCATTTCCTACTTTACCTTTAGATATTTCTGTGTAGTATTTTTAGGTTTCAATCAAGGAAGGCACCACTCTAGCCCTCATATTGAATTGTCCTATGAAGTAAGGGTTTTGTTTAAATATAATTTGCGTTCTCATTTTCTTTAGTCTAAAGTAAGTAGTTCAACTTGTAAGTTGTTTATTCTTCAAATCAAACAATTCAAATTTTATGTTATTCATTTTTCTTTCTTATTGACTTTTTCAATATTTTATGTAGCTCATATTATATTCCAATATAAGGGCTCTTAGAACCTTTAAAATTGACCTTTAAAAGGTTACAAAAATATTGAATTATCACTTTTATTTTTAAACAAAAAATATTTAAACAATCGATGAAATGACTTAATATTTAAATAATGTCCTACAACTTTTGAAAATAAGAAATTCTCCTCCATCCTTAACACTTTTTCTTATTTCACCAATACTGATAAATTAAAAACAATTTTCTATTGTGAAAATTAATTAAAAACTAAAATTGAGTACTCTAAATTAATTCAACCTATAGAAAAGAAACTAAAAGGGGGGTCGCCTCCTTTTAAGACAAAAGGAAGTGTCAAACAACTCCAACATTTTTATTTGTTTTTTGCTTGGTAATTACAATGACCGTGTACAATAAAAGTCAAATAAAATAAGTTCCTCAATACACTCCGTGTTGTTCACTGTGTAAAATGTGCCGTGTTACAGAACCGAAATCCGTAACAGTGATGAACTCCAGGGTTTCTCCATAACCAGTCAAAAAATGGAAGTTCCGAGTCTTTTATATACAAAACCAAATAGTCTGGCCCGGAACCTGCATTCCTGGCACACTGAGCCTTTTAACCCTGCAAATGCAACCAACAAAAAACCCTTAACCCCCTTATAAGTTTCCTACATAAACTTCCCTGAAACAGAGCGAACCTATAATAATCTTAGGGGAAGAGAGAGGTTGAAACAATTGTCCCAGCTGAGGAAATTCCATGCGAGAAAGGCACCCGCTACAGAAAACCCTAAAGACACCAATACAACCACTGTGCGAATCTTCCCGTCTGTTTCTGCCTGAAAGCGCCCTTTTCCTTCTGTCAACAGATCTACCATTAGCACTGCTAGTGACGAATATATTGCTATTGTTTCCAATGTCACAAATGCTTGCAAGGCAGTCAAATTTGTTTTGTACAAATCGTTATTTGAGAGAAGAGATACAGAGAGCATGATAGACGAGCTCATAATGAGGGCAGCTGTTATGACATTCATCTCTCTGTCTCCTTCCATTTTCTCACCAGTAATCCACAACTTGCCCAAAGCAAATTTAGTTGCTCGATTGCTTCTCCTTTGCAGATGTATTTGCCTTTTTATTGCAGAGGAAATGTCGGTTTCCACGAAACTTCGACGGACTTTCGCAGAAGTAACCGACCAAATTGTTTACACTTTCGCCGAAAGGAAGCGAATCAGGGTTTATATCGAATACTATAAATGTGATTTTATTTTATTAAACTGATAGGCTTTATGTGGGAGCTTTGCTCCTAGATAATTGTCGGCCCTCTTCCCGGATAAAAATTTTTTTCCGGCAATAGAAAATAGCAACTTACCTTGTTTTTTCCTTAAAATTCTTGAGCCTTTTTGGAATTAGTTCAAAACTTTCTTAATGATATTGAATGTCTTTATTTGAGTTGAAAGCTTTCATTTTTGCAGACGTTTGCAATCAAATAGAGTATTTTTCTCAAATATTTGTTTAGGTATGATCACCAAAATCTATCTATTACAGAGCACTCATTTTGCAAATTTTCAACTACCATTGAGTTTTTTTTTTTTTTGTCTGTTATAGGATTTTTAATTTAAAGAAGTCATCCACACTAGAGACATAAGTGTGTAGATACAGTTTCCAGTATCTACATACTTATGTCTCTGTTATTTTTTGTTTTCTTTGGAAAGAAAATGTTTTTGTAGGTAAAACTTTTGAAACATTTGATCTTCGAATAGGGGATTCAAGGATTCCAAGGAAGATGGTGATATGACTGTATAAGCTTCTTGGAAAGTTACTTATCTTTATAGCAGAGAGAAACATCTCAACCACTGCAATTGATAGGAAAATTTTGTTTTGATATGTGCAGCAAAGAGGTCGTATTATGAACAAGTGTAGATCTAGTGTAGAAACACTTGCAGTAGTTGGTTTTATTTGAAACTTGGAGTTCGGGGAATTTATTGGTAGATTTTTAATACTGTGATATTCAAGTAAAGGGATAAAGGTCTATCGACACTACACTGGTGAGGGAGTATTGTTATTTGATTCAATGAACTATCAAAGAGAAAACAAATTTCATATGAAAGATAGTATCTACTTCACCTGAATATCATTCTTCATTCTTGACATTCCTAAGTTCTTAAAATATAGGTCCATGATACATCTCTCTATTAAGAAAAAAAAATATGTTATTGAAAAGGAAGATGGCACAAGAACTGGTTTTGGCTTTCACTAGATTTTGATATTCAATGAGCCCACTCTTCTTGATTTTTTTTCTTATCAAATAGTTTGCATGCATGCACGATTTATTTGTATATCTTTCTCTTAATATATTTAATATTTAATACATTATATACCATTAGATTAAGGTCAAGAAAATATGTGGCAAGATGGGCGTAGTTCTTGGATTTTCCACTCATGTTTTCTATTCCACACAATATTGGGAATAAATACGCAAAGTTTTTATTTTTATTTTTCTAAAATGCACTATCTTATTTGCTTTGTAGTGTACAAGAATTCAAAATCCTTATGAGACACTATTCAAGTTTCCTATTAAACATAAATATATCTAAATGAAATGTGAAAATACATTTATATTCATTATATTAATTTGTGATAAAAATTCATATCTACAAAAATATTTCAACATCCTATCTATTTTTTATACTTTAGATTACACATAAAATTTGTCAAATATATTAAGAGTAGATTTATACTTGCATTTGACTCATGGAAATATTATAACAATATGATTTATATAACAAAAGTCTTCAAAAAATCTCTTTATATTGGGAATCTATACCATAAATCTAGGTATATTTTATAAATCATAATATTCAATATAAAATCAAACAAAAGCAATAATCAAACTAAAATTTGTTATAGATTTAAGAACAAGGTACAATCTCAACAATAAACCTTTTACTTGTTCCCAAAAATATTCAATTTAAAGAAAAATAGACAAGTTAGAGGTTTTTTTATTTACTATTTAACTAACATAGCTATGGATATGATATAAGTTAAATTGAAATTTATTTATGTTCATGTCACATAATTCATCTTTCATTGTGTGATGGGTGTCTACTGATTGTTTTAGATGCATGTATGCTACTAAAAGATGCTTGGATAAGTTAATGAACAACATGCAAGCCATAATATCCTAAAAGATTGGTATGGTATAAGATCATTTCTATTTTCATTTTGCTTTCAAAACAATAAAGTCTAGGAAAACTTTCTATGATTTGATTAAGGAAATCTTTTTTGTCTTAAAATAATTAAAAGAAAATCAATATGAAAATCATGGAGAAAATAAAGGTGAAGATTGAGGAGGAGATGGAACCTGAGACAAGTAAGAAGAGAAGGATTAAAAAAGAAAAACTCCCTGTTGCCCCTGACAAATCGAGAGGAAAGGGTTTTATTGTGGAAGACAGTGAGACAGAGACTGAAGAGGAAGAGATAAGTTATGAGAAAGAGGAAGAGGAAAGGAATGAATGGATTGAGGAGGGGAATGATGAAAAAGAGGAGAATAGTGATGAAGAAGAAGATGATAAGGAGGAAGCGGAGGAAGAAGAGGAAGGAACCTATGATTTCTCTTCTAAAGATGTAACTAAAGACACCCCTATTATTATCGAGGATGCTGAGAAAGAAGAGGTCGGTACTCTTTCTATGGAGGAGGATTTTTATCCTCAGAATGATCCTGAGGAGGGAAAAATGAATAATGCCATGCTTGAGATGGGGGAAGGTAAAACCCGAGAGGAGGAATCTAAAGATGATGATGCTTTTTCGGAGGGTTTCGAGGGTGGTCAAGAGAATGAAGGAAAGGAAGTTGGTTTTTTTTCTTCGGCTAGTGAAACCGAAGAGGAGACCTCTTTAAGAGGGGAGTATGGGAAGGATGAGAAGGTCATGCTGGAGAAAAACAATAATAAAGAGGAATTTGGAACCCTTCAGAGGGATGACTTTCCGAGTAAGGAGAAGAACAATGTGGAGAAATAGGAGGAGAATAGGGACTGGAAGAAGGAAATGCAGGAAATGGAAATCCATATCCAGGATATGGAAAAAACTATGAATAACATGAATACTAAAATGGGTATAATAGATAATAAGTTTTTGGATAAGGTAAAAAATAAAGATACTAAGGATGATGGTACAACTGAGATGAATAAGAAGGTTAAAGATAAGATGAAAGATTTAGAGACTAAAATCAATAACAATGACAGCATGATAAGAGGTGTCCTAAATCATAGCAATGAGGGTCTGAAGGCGACCATTAAGAATTTGAAGGTGTTGCATAATTACCTGGAAAGGAATATGTTGGAAAAAACCACTATCACTATTGATGAGGATGCTGGAAATATAGGGTCGGGGATGAGAACTAGAGGTCGCATCTAGAGAAAGATCCCAGAAAAATCTACTGAGCTAAAGGAAATGCAGGATACTATCCAGAAGATGGAAGATCTCCAGAAGAAGGTTGAGGAAATGATAAAAGATAAATAGTTTGCTCGGGCTGGTAGATGTTTTGTTGTTAGACTGTTAGACTATTGTTTTCATCTTTTGAGCTATTAGATTGTTGTTCACTGCTGTGGGTTTCCAGCAATTGTTTCATTTTGTTTTCTTTTATGCTCTATCTTATGTTGTTTTAAACTCTGGTTTCGGGTCCATGTAAAACCTATTTTTACCTTATTCAAAAACTTTAAGAAAAGTTTAGAAGGAAACTTTCTATTTTTTGGGGTTCATCCTCTATTATATTCTTATATAATATTATATTACTATATGATAAATAATATTATATTATTATTATCCATCTTAAATGTAATACAGACAAACAGTGGACATTTGTTAATATAGCCTTATTATAGTAACATTTGACTCAAGGCTCATGTTTACTTTTATTTAGAACAGTCATAATCTGTTAGATAAGCTATGGTGGTATTATATAGGCAAGATATTAGCTTCTCATGGTATTCAGTTCTAAATTTCTTTTGATTTACAGAGCCTTGAATCAAAGGAGTTGCAGGATGGTTAATGCATACAGGTAACTAACTATTACTGTTTATAAAGCCTTCGGCCCAGAAGACAAAATGTAGATAACTAGCGAGAAGACATGCTACTTACCATATCTATTGCTTACTTCTCCTTAACTCCCCTTATTATTAGAATGCCCTGGTTCTTAACATTAGCCCAGTGAATTATTAGTCTTTTTGTCTCATATGGCATAAGTTTCTATATGCCCTGGTTCTTGACATTAGCCCAGTTAATTTAATGCTTTTATCTATATGTTTAGCTATTCATATGCAAATAGTTTTTTATCCTTGGGTAGATTTTCATATCAAACATATTTAGACAATCTCAGCCTTTACCAATAAAGGCAAATTTGGGATTAATTTTTCATGTCAGTCTAATTTTAATTCACACTCAACCTATTTAATCAAAGATTAAAATTAGATATAAAGATAAAAGCTCATAGCCTTTCGTTTTAAACTTCCAGCATAAAGAATTTAGATCGATTTCTCTCCGCATAACATGAACAAAATCTTGAAATTACCTTATATTAAGACTTGTAGGGATTTGATCTAGGTGAGGGGGCCGTTTAATCCTAAATCCAGAATGACAACGCCCATTAAACTCAAAGGCCCAAGGGTTCAAATTGCCTTCGACTCACCAATTTCAGGAATGAGGGTGAAAAATGTTTCTCTTTTGTCTCACAATCTAGTTATCAGGGCGATATTGAGAATCTTAGGCAGAGAATGCATCAATAATCTAGACAAGCACCGGGTTAATTCTGACATCCCTGCTCTGTTCTTAGCCTCGACCCTCTTTGCTGGCACTGACAAAATCCCTTTGGGGATCCTATGCAGAAGATTGTTCAAAAACTCCTACTTGGGGGATTTAGATAAGGTTTTGGCAAACATCAGGGAGGATTTAACTATACCTAAACCATGCTTTTATGAAATCTCAATGGTAGGAGGCTGGCCTGTACCAGCTTATCCAGTATTACAAATTGATGACCTGGAACTCTACGTAGCTTGGACTCCTACTATCAGAAGAAACTTAAACTTCTTATACAATTTCTTTCATGTTAAACTCCCAAAAGGAGCAGACTGGATAAATTCTTTCATTCTGGAAGATCAGGTTGGAATTTGGGAAACTAATTCAAAACTCAATATCAACATAGATATTCCATTTCCAAGAAGACATTTCAATGTAGATTATGATTCTCTATCGATGAATAAATAAAACTGTGGTTGTGTGTTCCCTCCTCTCTCCATTCTTGTTGATAGATGTATCTGTTTTATTAAAAGTTCTCTGAGGTTAAGTTAAGTCCCCTTTATTTTGCAATAGACAGAGCTGTTCCAATTTCTGGAATAACCATGCATATGGGTACTCTTAGTTAATCTATTCATGTACTCATTCACACATTCACGCTCAAACACATATATACATATATTCACACGCAAATATTTATAGAAAATACTTAAAATCACATATATACATATACAAAAATATAAATTTTCATATATATATATATATATATATATATAGACTACTATACACAAGGTCTAAGCACTCTGATAAATTATAATGTAACAAATAACTTCTTGTCTTCATAGTATTACGTTTACTTCATTAGGTAAACCCTCTAAAAAGGGGCAGAAGTCTAATTCGGAAAACCTGCTTCTAATATAGATCAATGTTACTATAAACTGAGATTAAAAACCACTGAATATGAACTTTCATCTCCACCCCTCTCTTTTACGAATGGCTTGGGCTTTTGGTAGTTTTAGACCTAGACTAAAGAATGATCTTAAATCATCTTATAGGCACATTAAAAATGAGTCAAAAAAAAGAAAAAAAGAACATGATTAAGATCTATTTAAAACTTTCCCTCCACATGACTAACCAAAACAAATAGCATTAGATATGGTATTCTATAGTGGATCGATGTATGCAGGAACTAGAGATGCAGGATACAGGTGATGAAAACAAGATATATTGATCGATGAAGGAGCAACAGAATGTCTCAAAGCAAGCAATCAAGATGTCTAATATATAACACTTAGGAATACTCCACCTAATCACATTCAAGGAACAAAAAGGAAGGGTATGCCTTAAATCCTTGTAAATTGTATAAATGAAGGAACGCCTTCATAATCATCTGTAAAAAGGGAATGCCCTTTTAAAAATATGTAAATAAGGGAATGCCCTTATAAATATCTGTAAATGAGGGTATAACCTCATAAACAAAACTTTGTACTTAGAAATCAGGACTTTTGTCTCGGGCAAGACTGGAGGTTTTCTTCTCCATTCTTTCCTACCAGTGCCCGCACTGAATGGAAATCTATGTAAAATTTTTTTATCAATATAAATACGGGCCTCGGCCTTTTACCGATAAAAAATAAAATAAAAAATATTATATTATTATTATGATTCCAACCATAATTTTAGTCCAACTCCAATCTAAATTTATTTTATGTTATATAATAGTACATAATAAATTAATATTATATTAATATTACGTTATTATTAATTTAATAAAATATTATTATTTTATATTTATTATAGTATAATTTTTCTATTAAAAGTTAAATAATACTATTATAAGGTCCTAATTCTTTTCTAACAATAATGTTATTATTTAGATTATATTAAAGTAACATAAATATAAATAAATTATAGAGATATATTTTTTAGAAGACTAAATATTTTATTTCAATTAAATTTATTTATATTTTTAAACTGTTAGACTTTGTGTGGGAGCTTTGGTCTCAGAAATGATTTTTTTCTTTCTTTGGGATAGTGGTTATTTAGGGGTTAAATTTTGGAAGTTCTTTTTGCATTTCTTTCCCAATTTTTTTTTATTATGTTAGGATTTAGTTTGGGCTCATATTTTGTGTTACTTTTACCATTTCTCTTTATTTTTGACATTTATAATAGCAACCTCAAAAGACTTGTAACATTCCTCGGTGGTTGATTGTTATCAGACTCTTGATGTATTACAACACTCGAGAATTTTTGGACAGTTGGGTATTTGGCACAAAGTTTCTATTTTAAATGCTTTGTTTTTTAATTTTTCTTAGATGTTGTTTTGTTTAGCATACCAAGACTACTCATCCTAATAGAAAGATTGTTATTTTTAAAAAGTAAATATCTATAAATTGCTTCTATTTTCAAATGATCTTTTCTCTATAATTTGATGAATTTTTAACACTATTAATGATTCTCATGCATTGCAAATAAAGGTGGAATTGAATTTACTCTCTCTTGATGAATATCCCCTCAATTGAGGGCTTGCCACAAGCAAAAGGTTGTGGAAAACATAAGTATCATTACGAATTTATCTTATTGATGATTATTTTTTCTCAAATTTGAAGGACCTCTTCAATTGTTCTCCTCTATTTTCTCCTTCTTACATGCCTTAAAAATAAATTTTAAGATTCTTAATTTTTATTTATATTAACATTTTCAAAATTCCTTTTACATACAATTAATGATTTGAAAATCAAAACTCCTATCGGCTCATCATTGCACATACAAAAGCGTGCAACTGCTGGTTTTTCTCTAATTTTAGATTTAATAAAGATCATTGGTATTGGAATGAAGTTGAATAGTTTCAATTGACTTTATCCATAGTTCATCCGAATAAGGTTCCAAACATTACACGTGATGATATTAGGATTGTACTTTAAGTGATTTTAATAGAATGATTATCTAAGAATGTTTGGCTCTTAATTGAAGAGGTAATAATTTAAACTTATATTTTCATATTAGAATAAATAAATAATTTGAGTTTGATATAGAATTATTTAATAAATTGTTAGGATTATATCAATTAATTAGAAATAATAGTAATGATTTGAAATAATGTAATCATTTGAATTCTATAATCTTATTTTAATACATATTTTTTTCAAAATTAGATTTTATAAACCTTAAGAATCAATAAAAAGTGGAATTTATTAGTAATTAAAATTTTGATTTTAGATTTTAGATCATATGATATAGATGATTAATTTTAGAGAAATTCAACTGGAAAGAACAAGAGGAAAATGGTATCCTGAATTTTATGATTTTGTTCAAAGTAGATTTAGATCTTTAATACATGAAGAGGGTTCTTGCTTAATATAAACATTGGTGAGTAGAGATTGAAGCTGAAGATTTCCTCACACCTTAGTCAAGCTCCAACATTTAGTGAACAATCAAAGTGACAATGATAAAGGTGGTAATAGATGTTAATGTAACACAACAATGAATGTTGTGGAGTTGATTACTAAAAATTTGTTGAATATGCTTGCAAGATAATGAGCGAATTCGCCAAAGAATGTCTTGAGAATTCCCTTTGATGGTAAATATTGCATTATGATTGTTGAGGTATTGGTTGTCACTAATTCTAATAAAGGATGACTATCAATAATTACTTACAAAATAATAAATAATTTTGAATTTTTTGTGAATGTTAGTTTCATGATGATCATCATTTCCAAGTGCCCCATCCTTAAACATACATAGCTTAAGACAAATAATTTAAAAACTTCAGTGCCCATGGCTTTAGTTAATGACCAAATCCATGAATCTTGTCCTTGGAATGTGAGAATTCAATTTTTAAATTTGAAACACGATCACATCAAAAATCATGCATATGAAAAAGAATCATGCATCTAAGAAATCAATTTGAAGTAGTAGAATTCATCCAAGACATTAATTCTAGGTGATAAAATCACACCTTAAAAAAATTGATTTTTTTAACCACATTTGTATGATAATGTGATATGTCTCATAGCTAGGAAAAATAAATTCACTCAAATTCTCCAAGCATAGATTTTGGTGATTTTATAATAAATTTATATGTTTTGACATTTTCCTCTCAATTGTAATGGAATTATTTGTTTAGCCCAAAAATGCCCTCAAAATAGTCATTCACCACAAGCCATTTTCAAACCCTTTATTGCAAATTGGATTCATTAACTTTGATTTTGGTGAAATGAAAACCAAAATTGTCTTTGCATGCCACAATAGAATAACCAAAAGTGTTTCTCAAATTAGAAAAAACTACAAACATTCAAAATATAGAAAATAAAGTATATTTACGAGAAAAATCTTTGTTTTAACCAATCAAATATCGTTCTTATCAATTGAAGAAATCATTCTAGCACCTCCTTTATTTTGGGCATTCCTCTTTAAGGCGACATTTTCAAGCTCTTATTGAGCTTAAGACTCCTCTCTCACCTGCAACAACCCTCACAATCTTCTTCATAACCGTTTATTACTTCTCACCTATAGATCCTACTGTAGACTCTATAGACTCAGGACAACTAACTTTGATACCAATTGATGTAAGAGAATCCTCTTCTTACCTATAAATTTTAAAATTTTTTTAAATGAGTAAAGACTCTCTACATACCATAAGATTGCCAAAAAAAAACAAAAAACACTAAAACAAAAATCAAGTTAAAATATATTGCGACAACATCACACATATAGCCTCCCCTAAGTGGCCTCTCAAATATAACCTGCCCTCTCAATACTACATGTGCAGCCCAATTTATTTTTTATGTGCTATCTACTCTTTTTAAATCTATGATGAAAAACTTTTCCGTTCTCATTTCCAAATTGGTGCTTTGTATTTCTTGTCTCTTCATATTTTCACCCATTCCATTTACTATTCATTCTCCTTCTAATTTCTACGTACGATCTTCATTATTGTCCCTGCACATGCTACCTGTTCTATGTGCCACACCTAATTTGCTGCGTTACTTTCATATTTATTAATCATTTGATGTTTTCCTCCATTGTTTCCTACGCAGCCCTCATTCTGCTTTTTTTCTGATTTTCTATTCTCTCTACCAATGATGCCAAGTAACGACATCATCCCCTTCTTGGACACCATTTCATTTACCAAATTTTTTTGGTTTTCTTTTCTTATTTAGCTGTTTAATTTTTTCGGCTCACTGTCCATTTGATGCGGTGCCTTCTCAGAATATACATCTTGATGTCTTTTGATAATGCTAGAGGTTGGGAGTGGAATCGATCAAACTTAAATTTTTCTTGGTCTCCATAATATGATTAGTTCAATTGCACTATGTTGGAAATCTCCTATAGTCGGGAACAGTTCATTTTATGTATGAGATTTCATCCATATTTCTTTATATCATTATCTCAGTTGCCTTTAATGTGCCATAGTGAGGTTGTAGAAATCACTTATTCAAACATGGAAAACCCATGAACATTGAGGAGAGACACCATTTGAAAACAAAACCAAAACTAAAGACAATGAACTGAAATATTTTTGGTGGTTTCGATTGCCTAACTGCCTTGCACAACTTTCTATCATGAGATTCTATTTTTTTCCTCATCTTCATATAATTGGAAACTTTTTTAATTTTATTTTATGTGTTAACATTGTCCGCATTGGATTTGACTCAATAACTTCTTTTTGTGAGTTCTTAATGTAGATTTGTTATCTTGACATCTATATCTCTCTCAAAATCTCTATCTTATTCTTGTTTATGTATTACAATTTTATGGCATAAATCTTTCTTAATAAATTATTGGATTATCCATTTACTTTTATATTTCTAAATGATATTATAGGTCATATTTTGATAGTTTAAGTACTATATTTCTTGATTGGAAGATTATAGTTTGCTTTCCTAAAAAGTCTTATAAATCGTGGATTTGATCTCATCTTACATTTTGAATAACACAAATAATTAGAAAGGATTTATAAAAATATATTAATATCTTGTTTTGTATGTATGTTTTGGTAAGATCTAAATGCTTACATGTCTCCTAGCCATATTATGATTGCTTTCTTCTATTCCAACCCATCTAAAATTATTATGATAAAAAGGATTTCATGTTGAGTTGTATTAGGAGATTTTTTGACCTATCTGGGTTAGGCTTCCTAATCTTCCCCTCCATCTTTGGATTGACTTCGTTCTGGAGACTGTGAGGGATGCTATTGGGAAAATGTTAATGGTGGATGAGAAATCTTTGAATTTATTCCATTCTACTTCTGCTCGTATCTTGGTGGATATTGATACTTCAAAAGGCCTGCCTTTGGAGATTAAACTTTTTTCTCCCAAGGATAAAAGTTGGATTCAATAATTGAACTATGAAGGCCTCCCCTTCAGATGTAGAAGATGCTTTAAGAATGGTCATGTTGCCTCTCAATGTGATCTTTAGAGACATAATAAGACTGCTTCGTGGTGGAAGGGGCCCTCTTCTCAGCACTATATGGTGGAGAAGGTTCAGAGCTTCGTGCATGTGGTTGAGCAAGTTGTTGGCCCTGTCTCTAGTCCTATGGTTGTTCCTGTTCCTTCTCCTACTACTTGTTTGCTGGTGTTACTTCTGCTGGAACTGATGGTTTGTTTGCCATCAATTTTTTTGATGTTGGGGTTACTCCAGCTAGTTTTGTTCTTGTTGGAAGTAATACTTCTGTTGCTGGTGTTCCTCTTGTTACTTCTAGTTCTACTGGGTGTACTATTCCTTCTGTTGTTAGTACAGGTGCTGGATTGTCTGCTGAGGCTATTGGGTCTGCTGGCCTCCTTCCAGCTAGTTCTATTTCAGAAGCTCCTTTTGGTGCTGGGAAGTCTGGCACTAGTTGTCTGGCCATTGTAGGTTATGTCTAGACTTCTCATGCTGGTTCTATTGTGGTTGGCTCCTCCCCTGCTTCTAATTAGCAGGGGAAAGCTTCTTTGGTAGAGGAGGGATGGACTACTGTTATAGGTAAACATAATAAAAAGTCCCCTCTACATTTTGATATGACTTTTCACTCCCAGAAGAAGGGAGGCAAAGGAAAATCCTAGGATTTGGATTTTTAGTTTGTTTGGGTTAGTATGAAGGTTGTTTCATACTTTGTCTCATCTAGGTTGTGGGTGCCTGCTGTAAAACCCTCGCTTTGTTCTGGTTTAAAGAGCCTAAAAACCTTAAATACTTGATGTTGTTGTCAAGCGTTGGCTTTACTCGTTTGGCTTCAGCAACCTGAGCCTTTCTATGTATCCTTCGTTTGACTGCTGTCATTTTGCTAGATTTGTGCTACTAATAGTTCTACTGGCATTATGTGCTGGGGGGGGCGTTATAATGTTTTTCTTTTTTCCCCAGCTATTTCACTTAGATCTAAGCTAATTCTTCCTATTATTCCTGGGGTTACAGTTGCCTTAAAAAATTGAATGTATATGGTTTCGGGGCCCATTCAAAACCTATTTTTACCATAATAAAAAATAAACACAATTGTGTTTCTTAGCTCAAGTTACCTACTCAACATTGAGACATTTTTAGTTTAAAAAAACCTCACCATTGCATCCACAAATGTCAATCTATCTTATTTGTGTAAAAAGGTTGTCAAATTTAGCTACACAAAATATTAAAAAAGAAAACAAAAGTATTAGAGGTCATGCGAGTAAAGAATTTGAAGTAATTCTTTTATATACAAAGTTAATTAATTGTTAGAGGTCAACCTTTTGTATTCACATCAAATGCTAGTAGCTAGATTATTCAAGCATCTACCCAAAAGTGATTTCTGACATAGATCCATTGCAAATTTGGATCTATATGAGATAGTAGAGGGGAAAATCTCTCTCTCTCTCTCTCTCTCTCACACACACACACACACACACACATTTTGATTAATGTTTCAATCTCCTTGGTGATTTTACAACTCCTTGGATCATCTCAATTGTTGGCTCCATCATCTCTCTTGCATTCAATCGCATTCTCACCTTTAATCTACCATGCTCTAAATTCTTGGCTTTGAAGGGGAGTCATCCTGTAGCTCACACTCACTCATTTTCACTTGACATGTAGCATATAGAATAGTGTTCTTAACCATCCTTTACTATAATTTTATCATTTTTAGATTATCAATTATCACATATCTTTATTTTGGTTGTTCATGGAGGTGGAAACACCAAAATGATGGTTTGACTTCCCATTATAAACAATTTTCCACCTTTGCAAATCTAGAATTAATGGAGAATTGTAAGTGTTGCATGGAAATTAACACTAATGCATCCTTTACACAATAAATTGGCTTCTTATCAAGACTCATTGAAGCCTGCACTTAAAATTAAAAGGATCATAATTTTGCAGAGTACTAGTTCTTAGGCTTAATATAAATGTCATAGCTACCATTTACAATATATTAATATTTACACTAAAGACAAGTTTGCCTCATTAATTAGTATTTTTATTCATTAGTCAATATTTTATTAATGCTTATTATTGAGGTTGTTATTACTCTATGAACCTATCACCTATATTTATTAGGTTAGTAATCTTTTTGATGTAACTAAGAGAATCAAAATAAGATTTAATAATAAATTGATATTTTGTTTGTGTCAATATTTAATCTACTTAGCAAAGGCCTTGATTTATATATTTTTAAATAATGTAAAATATTGACATTTTTTAATTAATATTTTATTTGTCAAAAAATAATCATTTTTTTTCAAATGTCATAATATAATGGTACTTGAGGTCCTCTTACGATCCTCAAACAATTTCATTATGTTTTTATTACTTTCAAGGGATGATGTACATACGGCTAGCGTTGAATGAATTAATTAGTTCTTGCCAATATGCAGGTAAACTATAGCATTGATAGGATGCAATTTTTTTTAGTCATGAAGCAATCACAATCTAGAATTTAAAAAAAAATTACTATTACAACTTATAGTTGGAAATTATTTTTGGATGTCATCATTTATAAAATAATATTTATTATTTTTCCCATTGGCTACTATTAGAAACAATCATGATAAAATTCTAACATGATAAAATTAGTTTTTAAATTTATTTTTTTCTATTTATGTCTTGAATGATTATAATATTTTAAAAGTCTTTGCATTTAATTCACATTTCTACTAAACATCATATGCGATTTGAAATGTTGAATGAGGCTGGTAAGATATTCCACTAAAATAAATTCTCCTAGAATTGGTTGGACGCAAATTTTTGTAGTCACGAACCAATCACAATCTATAATTAATTTGGAATCAGTTGTAAAATAATATTTATTCCTTTTTCTATTGGCTAATGTTGGAAACAATCGGTGAAATTAATTTTCTCTTTTTTTCTATTTATGCCTAAATGAGACTAATATTTTAAAAGTCTTTGCATTTATTTCACATTTCTACTTTACACATTAAATACAATTTGAAATGTTGAATGAGGTTGGTAAGATATTCCACTAAAATAATTTCTCCTAAACTTTATGTAGTCACTAGCTCCATAAAAAACTAGAGAAATTTTATTTTATAGAAAACAAAAATTTGTAAAAATTAATAGAAATCTTATCTTGGAGTACGAACAAATAAATATTGATTTCTTTATCTTTCAAATAGTGATTTGAGTAGATAATCTATAGACTTTCTAGCTTAGGTACACATTACTTTTTTAGTCATGATTATGTCTTGATGTTACTAATATTTTAAAAGCCTTTGAATTTATTTCATATCCCTTTTGCAAGCATTAAATGTGATTTGAAATGTTTAATGGGGCACAAAAACATTTGGTAAGATAGTCCACTAGAAAATAAATTTTCCTAAATTTATGCAGCAAGAAATCTTATTTCATAGAAATAAGAAAATATGTAAAAACTATTTACAAATTTGATCTTGGAGTACAAACAAATAAATATAAATATATTTTGTTAGAGTACAAATTAAATGTAATTTTATACAAATCTTTAGTAGATAAATCACAAATATCTTGTAGGGTTAGATTAAATATTGAATGCATAGATCATTCTGGAAACCTTTGAACAATTTTAAAAGTTCTATCATTATTGAATGCATAGAGCATTTTCAAACACTTTGAACAATTTCAAAAGTTTTATCATATGAACTTATGAATTATTAGAGACAAAACCCTTAAGAACAATTTGAAAAATTCTACAAATTTCTCCAGGTTGTTGAAGTGGTAAATCTTTGTGGAAAAGCACTAGATTTTGAATTCTCAATTGGTACTAGTCAGTTATTCTTAAAATTATGGTGTCTAGTGTCTTTTTACCCATGCTTTATTTTCTTTCTTATTTCTTATCCCTCCTCACTTGATTTTCTTTTCTTAAAATTCTGGTGTCTGGTATCTTTTTAGCCATGCTTTATTTTCTTTCTTATTTCTTATCCCTCCATACTTGATTTTCTTTCTTCTTTCTAATAATTAGTTTTCTTGCATCACTTCGAGTTGTGCTTTTAAATTTAAATGGAAAGGCATTAGATTGAAACTTAGAAATTGCCCGCTTCTCATACAATTCAATTTTCTATAGCTTTTGGGGCCTTGATTCAACAATTTTTTTAATCAATTCATTCAATTTAGCATGATTCTATCTTGAATCAAGTTGACCCAATTGTTCAACATGAAAGAAAATAATATGTTTTCTTTGTTTCATAAGCTCAGGAAGTGGCCTAAGCTCAAAAGGTTCAACACTATCATCCTTAGCATGGTCAGCTTGGTGCCTTGGTGCTGTTTCCATTCCCCTCCTTGGAAGATGAGCAATTGACAATCTTAGATGTGGAGAAAACACAACTAATTTTAGTTGAAGGCTAGAATACTTTTACTACTAATCCACTTACCCATTTGCGGTCTATAGTATTGTGTTTCTTTGACAAGATCATTATCACGAGTGAACTCCTTTAACCGATGCACTCTCCTTACACAATCTCACGAACCTCTTGTTGTCAAGCTATGTTTCTCTATCACTTACCTATGTTTCTTGTGTAAGATTCCTTTAAATGACACCCTTAAAGTTTATTTTTCTTCCTCTTCTTCTTTATTTTTATTTCTTGGGGCTTCTCATTTGAGGAACTCTACACACGAAGCTAATGACTTATTTGTCTCATTCCAAAGAGATGTGGTTTTTTATTGGGGTCCATAGTCTTGGACTCAATCTAATTTGATGTGTAGATTCTTCTTCAAATAATGTATTAAAGAACCTTCAATTTGCAAACCAAGGTACTCTATAATTTACTTCTTTGTCCCTTCACAATCTAATGAATTCATTGTTCTCCAGACCCTGTTGTAGTCATGTAGGCAACACTAGAGCAAAAAAGGAAGAAAGAATATGAACTTCTTCCTACATCAAACCAAATTCCTTGGAGGCTTAATCTATTTGTTCAAAAAAATATTGCAGCAACTATAACACATAGTCATATATTTTTGTATCTTGGCTGGTCACACAACCACTTGGACATATATATTAGTCTCAATAAATTACTATCTATTGTCATATCATCATCATTACATGTTCAAGACTCTGATGTGGATTTAATATTTTATTTTCTCTTATTGTATCTTGAAATAATATATATGTTGTTGTATGTCTGATGGACTTTCGATGGGACAAAAAAGACTTATCTCTTTATTTAAACACACAACTTATGTTAATGCACTGCTCAACATTGGCTATGGAGTAGATGACACCAATCTTTTATTTGAGAGAAACTAGTTCAAGAAATATGCACATTACTTAAATGCATATTTGTTCCAAGTACTAGTTGTCATGGTGTGGTGGCTAGAATTGGAATTAGTAAGATTCCACATATGCTACAACTTGACCCAACATTTGCATCAACAAGAATGGATGCTATGTGTCTCTTGTTTTTATTGTTATTTTTATTCGGTAGCTATTATTGTAATTTAAAAATATTTTTGAAGTCTTTAAATAGTTAATTTCCAAACAACATATGAGACTTTTTTTTTATTAAGTGTAAAAACTATTAAAGTAGTTTTTAGTTGTGTGCACTTTTCTAAGTCTTTGTATTACATATAAATGAAATTCTAGCTAACTAATGGTTTTAACTATCTATTTAAGATTTACAAATGTGTTTAAATGTTCTTCAAATTTTGAATTTATCGTCTAATAGATTGAGACACATTGTATATTTTTATAATATGGTTATCTTTATAATTAAATCTCATCGTATTGGTCCTTATAGACTACGTAAGGTTAGGTTTTACTAAAATTGCACATTTAAGATAAGACAAACATAAAAAAAATAACCTTTAAAAATATAGATTTAATTTATATCTTCAAATTACATATCTGACCTTTTATTAATTAACTTTGAAACTTATAACCTAATTATTTTATTTTCCACTTTTCAATTATCTTGTTAAAATCTCTAAATACTTTATTAATCCCATAAAATGTGATCAAATTTATAAATTATTACTTATATAAATTTTATTATTCTTCTCCCTATAAGTGAGTATCACAAATTCAAACCTCATCTGCTACCTAGACTGATTTCACACTTTCTTGCTTATTTTACACCCAAAGTGATTTCACACTTTTCTTGGTTATTTTGGGGCAATAACGTGGACGCACACACTCCACTCAATAAACGTGGAAACAACCTACTAATTTCATTTTCTCGACTCGATCATCTCTTTTTATGTTATTTATACTTCCATTCTTCACCTGTAAAAGCATAGAATTCATTGTTTTCAACTATAGGGCGTTTCTAAGATATCCATTCTTGGATTATTTGCTTTTCCAGCAGAGCATCAGTTTTCTGTTAATGGCTTCCACTTCGACATCCGGTCGAGGAGAAGCAGAACAAAAACGCGATCCATTTTCTGCTCTTGAACCTCCCAACAAGAAGATAAAATCCTCCTTGACTGCAAAGCAGTATTATGTATTCATCAACCATCGAGGCCCAGACACCAAAACTAATTTGGCTCAGCAGCTCTATGATTCTCTACAGCAAGCTGGAATCCCAGCATATCTCGATGCTCCGGAGACTGAACTCGGAGATTATTTCCCTTCTGCCATAAAGAATGCCATATTCTCTGCCGCAGTGCACATAGCCATCTTATCACCACATTATGCAGAGTCTCCTTGGTGCTTAGCTGAGCTAGCTTTAATGTTCCAAACCAAGGCTAGAATTATTCCCCTGTTTTACCAGGTTCCGCCTTCAGACTTCCGCTTCATAAAAAATGAAGTTGCAGATGCATTTTCCGAACACGAAAAGAAGGGCAGATATCCTAATCATGACATTCAACAGTGGAAGGAATGCTTGCGGAATGTTTCATGGCTCAAGGGCTACGAACTCAGCAGAGAGAACGAGTAAGATATCATCACGTGCTTTCTATCCATATTGTTTTTTTCTATATTTAAAAAACAATACTCTCTGTCTTCTTATGCTGTATTAAGTTAAGAGAAACTTAATTACTCTTATTTTGATTATATTTTTGTTTTTCCTTTTCTTATTTTCAGCAATCTGAGTAAGCTGTGTAAGGAAGTTGTGTCCGCTGTGGTTAATGAGAAGGAGAAGAGAAAAATTCCACTCCAGGTTGCAAAATATGAGGTGGGACTGGAGAAGCTAAGGAAAGATTTCTACAGTAATTGCCAGAGAAATGGGCAGATGAGAGATAAAATAATTGGCGTCTTTGGAATGGGAGGGTCTGGCAAGACCACTCTCGCCAAATGTTTGTTCAACCGCACGCATTCAGAATTTAGTAGATCAACTATTCTGTTTGATGTGCGAGAAAACTATGTCCAAGGTAAGCTGACTTCTCTGCAAAGTAAGCTTCACAATGATCTGTTTCGGGCCGCAAAACATTCCTTTTCCAGTATAGAAGAAGGAACCGCCTATATCAAGCATGATCTTGAAAGGAGCCAGGAAGCAAGGTTCCTTATAGTTATAGATGATGTTGATCATCAAAATCAGTTAGATGCCCTGTTACCCACACATGCCCTCAATCCCAACAGTTTAGTGATTGCCACGACCCGTAACGAGAGGCTTCTTATAAATGCCGGAGTGACAGTCCGTTATAAGATGAAAGAGATGAATCCAGAGCATAGCAGAGACCTCTTCTGCTGGCATGCGTTCCATAGGCAATCTTGTAGAAAAGGATTTGAGAACTTAGTTGACAGCTTTGTGCAAGCATGTGGAGGTTTACCTCTTGCTCTTAAAGTAATGGGCGGGCATGTTTCTGGAAGCAACATGGCTTTTTGGAAGTCAGAATTAGGTGAGGTGAAGGCAAGACTGAACAGAGACATAAAAGATAGGCTTAAAATAAGCTATGATGCTCTAGAGGAGGATCAAAAACAGATCTTTATGGATATAGCGTGCTTTTTTATAGGGGAAGATGTGAGCAGGGCCACAAGTATATGGAAGGGTTCAGGGTGGAGAGCCGAACATGCACTTCAGACTCTCAAGGACAAGTGCCTTGTTGAAGTGGAAACTTCTCCTCTATGTGCTATCTCTACAAGATGCCATTTTGACCCAAGATTTGTTTTGAAAATGCATGACCACCTCCGCGACTTGGGGAGGGAAATGGCAGATAAAGAAACGAGCCAGCCATTGGATAATCAAAAGAGCCATCCTCGTCGGTTGTGGCGTCCTGAAGATCTCGTATGTGTATTTTGCGGCCTTAAATTCATGCTTCTAGTTGGAAATGGTTTGTTTTCTCTAAGCTGTTAGAATATTTATATGCAACTTAGAATGAACAGTACTTTCTAACTGCGAAGATATTTGAATTCAGATTGGAATGAGCGAAATCAAGGGATTCCAAGACACCCTCGCTGGGTCCGAAGGAAAAAGTTTCAGATGTTACGGTTTTGTGAGGAACCCTGGACATCATTCTCGGGACGGCCTTAGAGATTATTATCTCGACATTCATGAAGAGGCTTTTAATATGAGATATATTCTGGGGAGTTCAAAGACATCAACTGATATACAATGGCTTGAACTTGTCTCTCATGCATCTTCTCTGTTTGTAACTATTCCTCAATTTTTTCCTCTACAAAATTTGCACAGTTTAACTCTTGAAGCAATATCACCTGCGAGATTGTGTCAAAGAAATGACCAGGTATATTCTTTTTCTTGATCAAAAATTAAATTTTGGTAGCGTCAATAATTAGTTCGTTCTTGTAAGACTTTTATCATTTAAAAAAATTAGCAGTTTGAACAAATTGATTGTTTGTAAATTCCAGGTTCTGCTCAAGTTGAAAGAGCTATATTGCAGCTTTGACTATATGCAATTTTCAGACCACAACCTTGAAGATATGTTTAGAAGCGATTTAAACGCACTTGTGAGTTCGTTTGGAAGGTTAAAAAATCTGGAAAGTCTGCACATAGATTTTGGATATAACTTCTCAAGCTGGAATATTGAATGGAATTGCTTGCTAAAATCTGTAAGAGAACTCCCCAATCTGCAAGCTTTAAGGTTGAAACACTTAAAGGTAGAAGGGGAATTTGCTTCAAGCAACAGGGGAAAGACAACTGACGACCAGTTTCGTATGAGAAGCCTTGAAAACATAATTCTGTGTGAAGCAAGCAATACAACGAAGGTCTCCATTAGTGGACAGTCGTGTCCCGCCCTTAAATCTCTTCACCTTTGTTCTATGAGAGATCTGATTGAAGTGGATTTGACAGAGGTAACCACACTGGAATGTTTGAGACTGTTGAAATGTGGAAACCTGAGAGAAGTATTGGGCAATGATCTGCTAAACCTTGAAATGTTCCAGATAAAATATTGCAGCACTATAAGAAAGCTACCAAATTTTGGGCGTGTCAGTTGTCTCAAGAGGATCTATATTAACTATTGTGGGAACCTGCAAGATATAGCAGCTATTGAAAGATCCAAGGGATTGAAGAGGATCTTCATTGCTTATTGTCCAGAGCTGAAGAGTATAAATGCTATTGAGCAATTGAAGGGATTGAAGAGAATCTGGATAGAAGAGTGTCCACAGCTGGAGGGTGTAATTTGTTTTAAAGAATTGATGGCGTTGCAGAGAATCTTCATTGCGAACTGTGCAAGGCTGCAGAGCATGGAAGGCATCGAGTATTTAACATGCCTGGAGAGCATTATCATTGCCCATTGTCCAAAGCTGAAGAACATAGGAGGCCTTGAAGAATTGATAGGACTGAAGGAGATGGTTATTTCAGATAGCCCTATAATAACTTGTGCTGAAAGGTTGCAGGTACTAAAAACGCAAAACACGTCTAGTTTGATTATTTGTCAATTATTTTCTTTCCAATTTAGTATTTCTGTTGGGCCAGCTATGCTTCATATAGAATGTACTATTGATCAAATTTGAAAAATCTGAAAATACAACAGATTTTTGTGAAATTTTTAACATTTGTTCTTTATAATTTGTATATTTTGAATCGAAAACATCAAAAAAAAAATTCAAAAAAATTACTGAGTTTCCCCAGATCTGAATTTTATTTTTTTTTATACATTTTATCCAGTGCTTAGCCACCGTTGCGTCTATTTTAATTTTGATTTTTTTTGGAATGGTTGCATCTAATAGAGGATTTCGAGTTTTCTATATATGATTTTCCATATATACTGTTGAAAGTAATCTAGCGAGAGCACCTGTGATTTCAGAGATTGCCGTCGGAGCTTATAACAATGGTGGGGAGATCGGCTCTGTCAGGGAGATTTGCCGAAGAAGAGGAAGAAAAGGAAGAGGAAGGGGGAGGGGCAGGGGCAGGGGCAGAGGAAGGGGATGAAAAAATTCCATTTAGATTTATCTACCCTTCGAAGAGATTGTCCCTATCGTATTTTAACGCAGATAAAATTGGCTACACATTGTCTATGGTGGATGCTTTCTGTGAAATAGATGGAATGAAATTTTATTTTGAGGAAAGGCGTAAACAAATAAAGGAGATGATCCATTCGTTTCAGAAAAACCATCCTTCACTCAGTACATTCATCTTTTGCGCTGTGGTTTCAATGTTACCTGTGATAAGTACTGGACATTTTTGGCTTGGCTTAACTAATGAGAGAAAACCTGTGCATCTGTTTAGGGGCAGTGGACATTGGATATATACCTGCGTGGTTAATGAAGAAAGGCTGTCAGAATGTGACTCCTGGATTGAATCCCCTTATGAAATAGAGAAGGCGTTTCTAATGGGAGTGGAGGCAGACGAAGAAAGGAAAAGCCACAGAATATTACAAAGCTTATTTGCTCAACTGTGCGTTTACAACAGCGAATATTCTGAAGAAGATCCGCCGCTGTTTAGGCTCGTTGATCATAATGATTTGGCTAACGATGTTGAAGAATATAATGGTTGTGATGATTCTGAAGATGATGATAATGATAATGTAAGTGAGTTTTAATTGAATAAAAACTTCTTAGGATATTATTTTCCTTCTGCCATAAAGAATGCCATATTCTCTGCCACAGTGAACATTGCCATTTTATCACCACAATATGGAGAGTCTCCTTGGTGAAATATTTTTATTTTCTTTAAGTTATTGGTGAAATATTTTTATTTTCTTTAACTTATTGGTGAAATATTTTTATTACTTTGGATATGTGTGTTTTAGTTATGATATCACATATTTTTATTGAATTCACTCAATTAAAATAGGAGCATTCTCCTTCTTTCATAAGATTCTATTTTTTTTCCTATTCTCATAAAATTGAAAACTTGAATATGAAATTCCTTTCTATTTATTTCTCTGAGATCCTCGTCCTCATTGACTGTGACTATTTATACTATAAATTTATACTACTTCAATGGACTCAATAACTTCTTTTTGTGATCTCTTGATGTCGATTTTTTATCTTGACATTTATACAACTCTAGAATCTCTGTCTTATTCTTATTTATGTGTTACAATTTTATTGCTTAGGTCTCTCTTAATAAATTATTAGGCTATCCATCTACTTCTTTACTTCTAACATGGTATTATAGCTCATGTTTGAATAGTTTAAGTACTATACTTATTGATTGGAAGATTGGAGTTTTCTTTCCTAAAATCTTTAAAATCCTCTTTTGCCATCCTCTTACATTTTTAAATAACGTAAAGAATTAGAAATAATTTATACAAATAGATTAATCTCTTGTATTGCATGTTTGTTTTGGTAAAATCTAGATCTCTACATATCTTCTAGTTATATTACCAAAGCTTTTGTCTATTCTAACATGTCTAAAATTCTTTTGTTAAATAAGGATTCCATTTTAAGCAGGATTAGTAGATTGTATGACATAGTAACAAACAAGAATTTGAAACTTAGATCAAGTTCCTTACTCAGAATTGAGACATTTTTAGGTCAAACAAACCTCACGATTGCATCCACAAATGTCAAACAATCTTATTTATATATAAATATTTTCAAATTTAGCATTCGTGAGTATAGAATATGAGTTTATTTTTTATATACAAAGTTAATTAAGTGTTAGAGGTTAACCTTTGTTTTCACATCAAATGCTATCAGCTAGATTACTACAAGTGAAACCATCATCTACCTAAAAGTGATTTTCCATACAAAATTGGTGGTGTTACATTTGAAAAGAGTTGTGTTGACCACTAAACATGCTTTTAAAAGATTTTGATGGTGGTTTTAGCATCTTTAGAGGTAAGGAGGATATATTGGCAACTTTTGACTTTTCTAACCAATAGAAACAACATGATGTTATCTTGACAACATCATTTTCATCTCTCTTCCTTACCCACTCACCACTGGTGTTTTCAATTTTGTGCCTCAACTTTGTAAGGCCAATTCTTGATCACACTAAGTTTTTTGAAGTGTATTTATTTAAGGTAGAATTTGATGCCCCTAGTCGTGTAAGTGACTTCTTGGGATGACACTCTTTGCTTCCAAAACTTAAGTTTTCTAAGTGGTTTTAGTAATCAAGATTAGTTTTTAAAATATCAATCATTTATAACTTTCACTTGAATGGGCTCATTTTCAGGTGTTATTTTAAGGAATTTATTTTTTTTAGGCTCTGTAATGTGACATAGAATATTTATTACTATTCTATAATCACAATTTTTTTTCCTATTTTGGTGATTTTTGGGCCATATGTAACTTGGTTAAATTTATAAAATTTTATTGTAAAGGGTTATAATAGAAATTAAAAGTGTTAAAATTAAATAATTTATGGTGGTTTTAAAGCTTAGAAAAGTTCAACTTTTAAGGAATTAATTTTAATGTACTATTATTAGAGAGATTATATATATAAGAAATTTCTAATCATGAACAAAGAAATAATTTCATTTTTGGGGTTTCCAAAATAGACTTTTCTATTTAATGTTCAATATTTTATTATTAGGCTCAATTTAGGTTGTTTTTCTTCAATATCAGATATACAAGATCATTGTATTTATAGAATCTATAAACCTAGATCTTCTTTAACTTTATTAAAAATATACAAGTTTTAAAATGTATATAATTAATAGACTAGTATATCTAACTATCTCTATGGATATTTTGTATTAACTTGTGTACACCAAGTTTTGTATTGAGTTTCTAGACCATCATATAATAGCTATATGGAGACTATGATTCTTAATTTTCAATGCTTCCTAGGAGACTCTTTCACATATAGATGAAATTATATTATTGTTTCTACTCCTCCCAATACTCCATCTAAGGTTGAGGACATGTTGCTTCAATTTATTTGAAGGATATTCAATAGCTCCTTAGTTGTTTCTTTATTATAGTTCAAAATTTATCTTTTAAGAGCTTTTAGATATTTTTTTATAGTAGGGTTCTTCATATATACATAATCTACTTCATTATACAAAAGTCTACCTAAATTTTTTTTTGCATCTAATTATGAACTCTGACTTTTCAAGTTTTGATGTTAGTGTTGAGAACCTTTAGCTTCTCTTTGGTGATAGCTCATGCATTAGCTCTCTCTCTCTCTCTCTCTCTCTCAAACCATGATATTGACTTGACATATGTTGATTCACATTGGTCTATGTCTCACACTTTACTCATCATTATTCTAGAATCTTGTACGGTAGATCCATAATTTTGTAGTACCATTGAGACACTTGTGTTATTGATGCAGGAGCATCTCGGGTCCTTAGCAATCATGTGTCACCAAAAATATATTTGAGTTTGTTTGAATTGCTCAGTTCCTACTTTGACCAATTTGGTTCGGTATTGCTCGGTTTCCTTTGTTCGCCAGTGTTGGTCGGTTATCTCTCTGGCACTCAGTTGGCTTTTCTTACTGACAGGTTTCTTTTGAGTTTCTGTTGAGCCTAACTTGTGCATTGATTATGGGTCCCAAATTTAATGCTAGTATCCATCATTGGTAAGCATGTGGTCTCAAATTTGACTGTTCCTTCCATTGATTGTGGATCTGAAGGCTGACTTAGTTCAGTAGCCTCTTGTATAAATGTAGTTTTTTGGTTAGAGAGTTTTGGGGAGAGTAAGTTTTGGTAGAAGATTAGAGATTATCTGCAAATCCTCGCATGTTGGAGGACTTATGGAATTCATTGTAATATTTGGCCGAAATCGGGAAGGCCTTATAGCCCGGCATGTATGAATCAAATTGAATTAATATATGAATGATCTTGCATCTTCTCTCTCCCACTATGTTGTTGTTGCTTTTGCATGTTGTTGAACAAGGTGGTTCAAGTTAGGGTGTGCCATTCCTTGGCCCCTCCTTCCCTCTTTTGCGTCAGGTGGTCTCATAGTGAGGTGAGATCTGGATCTAGTTTTGCGAATCTAGATTCGAAGGTTCCTTCTTGTGAAGCCCTAGTTGAATTGCTGTGGGCAGTAGATTACGATTTGACCTGTAGTTGCAGAGGGTTTTCAAGATGGTTCATGGGAGGCGAGATGTGGATCCAGGATTGGCAAACATGTTAAGACAAATTTCTACTAGATTGGAAGCTATTGAAATAGCCCAGAGAAGAAAACATCTTGAAGATGTTAGTGATGATGAAGTTGAGGTAGAACAAGGTGATGTAGAACCTGCACCTATGATGGATTAGGGTGAAGAAATATTCTTGAAGGCTTTGACAGGTCTGAAGTCTATATGGTGTAGGAGCGCCTCACACATCTAATCCAGGGATGAGGACTATCAAGAGCTTCAAGACTCTCCAAGCAAATTAGAGGAGTGGAATGTATAATCAGAGTTCAAAGATCAACTGGAGGATCCTAGCACCTATCATGACCTTAAAGTAGCACAATATTTTGGTCTATTTGTAATGTCCTCAAAGGACTCAATTTATGTTGGCCATGTCCTCAAAGGACTAAGAATTTGGTTGTAATGGACTAATGTTGTTCAAGTTTTAATAATGTTCTCAATAATGTTTATAGGATTCTACGATAGGTTTGGGATGAGTCTTGGATTTAGGAAACATTTAGAAAAGGGTTAAATATACAAATAAAGCCTTTTTGTTATTTAAAAATTCAAATATTTAAACACAAACGACTAGTTTAGGAAGTTAGAGGGAACTTCTTGTTTGTTATTGTTTAGACTTAACCTTTCAACTCAACAATGACAATTGGTTGAAATGGTTATTTGAGAAGTTATATATGTGGTAGGAAGTCTCTATTACGGGCATGAAGGAGAATCTAGTGTATAGACTGGTGAACGATACAACAATAAAACTCTCTGTTTCTACAAGTTGATTCATTCTCTAGAATCTCAATTTGTTTTGATTTGATATATCAATGAATTAACAAGGTTATTCATTCAGTTTAACTATTCTTGAATGAGTTTGTCATTGCATTGAACTTATTGTTGTGTCAGTTGTAGAACAGTAACTATTCTTTGACTGTTCTTTTTATTGCAGTAGGGTTTTAGGATTAATGGAGGTCATTCCATGAACATAAAGGCTTAATATTCATGGAATGACAATGTTTAACTTGTATTATAAGTTTCTAACCGTGCATATGTAGAGTCGAGTGGAATAAATGTGATCACAGGTCAAAACAGTGGGTAAATACAAGGAAATTGGATGCCAAGTATAGCAGTGGTTGATTTGTCTGAATAAGGAGTGGATTTTATGCTTGGGAATGTTTCAATATGTTTAATGAAAGGTGATTCAATCACCAATTTGAGGCGGAAGTGTGTAGAGACAGGGTATTGAGAAAGCCCTAATAAACTAGGGTTTAGAGTCAAAATTTAGGGTTTTTGATGTTGCAGGGCCCTTGAGGCTAATTGCTTTTCGATTTATTCATTTGTAGTCATTTTATGACTCTGCTAAAGTTTTGGAGTGATAAGGGAATGTGGAGAGTGCCGATGCTTTGGAAATTGAGGGTATTTATGCTATTTTGAAGGTCAATGTTTGGGAATAGTTAGACCTGGCCCAAAGGAGTCCATAACAAGGGTTTGATATGTTTTAGTACCTTGAAAAGAGTGTCCATAAATGCCATTATCTTGTCAAGTGTTTTGGAAAAAGTTTCAGTTAATTGGGTTTTTGTTCTGTTGCAGGGAGCTACTAGGCAGACTATTAGGCCTTTGGATCAGTTTGAGAGAACTTTGTGAATTGGGAGTATGGGGATTGAATTAGAGTCTTAGAACTTCTTAAATCTAAGTAAGTTAGAGCCTATAAAACTAAATTCATCATTTAGGAGTCTTGAAGATAGTCTTGATAGATCAAGTCCTTGAAGCACTTAAGGGTTTGGGTAGGTTATAGTGCCTAAACCTCTGAAATTTCCAATTCTTCTCATGTTTTCAATACCACCACCCTTCCCTCTGCATCACTATACCACACTTTAATCCTCTTGAGTATGGTGGAAAGTTGGATTCTGATGAATTGGTGGATTGGATCACAGAGATGGAAAAGTATTTTGAGTATGAAAATGTATCTGAAGACAAGAAAGTGAAAATTGCAAGCACAAATTTGAAAAGTCATGCATCCTTATGGTGGGAACATCTACAGCTAGATAGAAAGAGGAAAGGCAAAGACAAAATCAAGGTATGGAGTAAAATGGTGAATAAATTGAAAGGAAAGTTCTTACCTTGTGATTATCAGATTAACCTAGTTAGGCGAATGCAAAGTTTAAGGTAGAAAGATATCTCAGTAAAGGATTATACTGAGGGATTCTATAGATTAGATATCAGATCTGGACATGATGAAGATGATGTGGAAAGAATTTCTAGATACCTGAATGGTTTGAGAGTTTCCATCCAAGAAGAAATCGGTTTGGTCAAATTGGAGAACATTGAAGAGGCTTATCAATTTGCATTGAAAGCTGAGGAGAAATTGAACAAGAGACATGAGTAAAGACAAAGAGGTAGAGGTGGTAGATTCCCTAGAGGAAGAGGTAGATCTTATGGTGAAAATAGTAGATCTGAACCAGAAAAGACAACTCTAGATAAAGGCAAGACCGAGTGGAAAGGTGAAAGTTCATCTAGAGGTAGAGGCAGTAACTACCGAGGTGGTTATAATAGAGGAAGTTTTCGAGGAACTTGTTACAATTATGGAGAAGAAGGACATAGATCATTTGAGTGTACACATGCAAGTAAGAAGGCTGGTAATAGTAGGAATGCTTTGGTACAAGAAGAGTCACTGAATGAACCTGAGAAGGAAAATAACTTGATGGTAAGAAGGGAACTTTGGAATGAAGGTAAAAAGGAAGATCCGGTAAGGAAAAGTTTGTTCAAAACTAGATGTAGAGTTTCTGACAAAGTTTGGAAGGTAATCATTAACAGTGGTAGCTCAAAGAATCTGGCATCTGAGGAGATGGTCATAAAATTGCAGTTGGAAAGGGTGAAACATCTGAAGCCCTATCAAATTTCATGGATCAAAGATGAGCATACACTCCTGGTAAGTGAACAATGTTATGTGAATTTGAAGTTTGGAAAGTACTATGATAAGGTGTTATGTGATATAATGCCTATGGATTGTTGTCATATTTTGTTGGGTAGACCTTGGCAATATGATAGACATGCTATATATGATGGGAGATTGCATAAGTATACTATTTTGGCTGATGGAAAAAGATAAATCTTGTTACACTAGTACATTTGAGGCCAAATTCTGACGGCCATTTGTTAGATTTCCAATGCCTATTTGTTAGACTTTCGACACATGTGTCCGTCGGCATTTTTGCATTAGAAATGGTGATAAGAGTGACAATCATCGGTATTCCAACATTCGTACCTGTCAGAATTAGGCATATAAACAAAAATTTTACTTTGTGATAGATTTGTCAAAAAATCTTCTTTGCAACAGTTTTTTAGTCGGTATTCTGACAGAAAATTCTGTCGGAGGTATAGTTGTCCTGTCACACAAATCTGTCGGAGTGGTGTCATTTCCAATGGTGACTGGTCGGAGTTCTGACGGTATGTAATATACTATCAATGGATCAACCCGTTGGACGTATAGTGCATCTGTCAAAAATGCTTTACTAATTGTCGAAAAAGCAACAGATTAGCATAATAAAGAAAACAAAGCTCAAGAGACCATCATAGTTGGTCTCCGTATTTGGTCCATATACCCACAAAATATTTTACATTTTGTTAGCTCATCAAATGAGGGGATTTGAAATAATTTAATTGAACATTTTCATAATAACGTATATTATTAAGTTGACATTGCATGAATTTATAGACTCCACACACTTTTAGACATCAAACACAGCGATAAAGAAGCATCGCCTCCCATGGCCTACATTACTCAAGCCACAGGAGGGGATGCTTATTTATGGTTGTGTTCGATGTCTACAAGTGCGTGAAGTAGATAAATTCATTCAGCATCAAACTAAAATAATGTATGTTATACATGAAAATATCATCCATTAAATTCTTTCAAATCACCGCATTTGATGAGCTAACAAAATGTAAAATGTTTTGTGAGTATATGGACCAAGGATGGAGACCAACTATGATGGTCTCTTGAGCTCTACTATCTTTAGTCCTAGCTACTAGGTAAGGGCTGGAGGACTTATACTATCGATCATTGAGAATAATCACTGCCTTGCCTTTATGTACACTACACAGTATCCAATATAAGAGGAGACAGAAAATATGAATGGATAAAAGAAATGAAAGATACAATAAAATTATCTTGTTGTTTACCTTCTCATAATTGATTGCAGTCTCGCAAAAGTAATTTTATATGATCACTAGCACATTTCGTGCATGGATGAGAAACAATATCCAAATTTTCTAGATTCTGAGAAGAGGTATGAGTGGAGGCCAAAAAAGGGATATTTGTGAAGGTTTTATAGACGCAGTACTGAATCATCACCTCTGCACTGGTACTCAATCTAGAAACCCTCTCTAGCAAATCTCCACATCTAGAAAATCTCCACAAAAATCCCTTCTGGCCTCCACTGTATATACGTCTTCTCAGTATCTAAACACTCTCCATCATTGATTCCCATCATTTTTCACCATCTTCGTGGATTGAGACCTTAAATTATTGACCTTCTCTTTGTTTTGAGAATAGTTTAACATTCTCTACTTAACAGGGCTAACCGCGTGAAGGTGGAAGCTCATCTGGCCCCTCCTAGGAGCCTCTTATGACCCTTTATGAAATTTTAAGACCTCTAAGATGTGTATTCTTAGGGGTTGTAAATGGTCGTAAAGGGTCATAAGGGGTCCTAGGACACAACAACTGAGAAACATAAATGTAGACATCATGGTCACAAGTTTTTGGAGACAACATAATTGAGTGGTATACCCAGACGATGCAAAGCAACCACTACTCAATTATGTTGTATACCCAGATGATGGAGAGCAACTCCTGCACCTCCGATTCCAAGTTGACTACATTTGTTGCTCATGAATACAAGGTCCTCCAACAAATATATTCAATTTGGAATCGGGGGTTCAAAAGTTGGTTTCCATCGCTTGGGTATACAACTCAATTATGTTGTCTCCAAAAAATTGTGACCATGATGCCTACAATTATGTTTCTCAGCTATTGTGAAATCTACATTTATCTTTCTTAGCTTTCATATTTATGTGCATGTTTTTATGTGTTTGGGAAGACATCTTTCTAGCATGGGCCTGGATATTTTATCCACAATGACCAAACTTCAAAGGATCCAACCCCAGGCTAGAAAGATGTCTTCCCATTCTATTTAAGACATATTCCTTGTTCTTGTCAAAATTCCTTGGTACGGTGGGCGTGCTCTTTGCAGTACTCTTCTTCAATTTGTGTTCGATGATAAGCATCTTCTTCTTCTTCCTAATTGCAGCCAGAGGTTCCTTTTCATCAGGATTCAACTCCACTTCCCCCATCTCATCATCCTCATCACCCTCAACTACCATCCTAAGCCCTTCTTCCCTCTCCAGTTCTTCAAGCCTCTGCAAGATATTTGGATCAATAAAGTCTGCAACATTGTCTCCATCCATGATCTCAGAAATATCATCTTTTTTCCACTCTTCATTTTCCAAAATATACCACAATCTTAAGACTCGTGACTCTTCAAATTCTCTTGTTTCCTTCAGACCTCCAAACATGTGTACTGTGAGATTTCCTCCAACAAATGGACTTGTGATGATTTTCACAATAGTACATGTGTTGGAAGGAAAGCTCAAAGTACTACTTAGGCCAATCTAAATGTTCATCACCTGTGCATATAAGATTTGATCATAGAAGGTATATGCACAGGTGAAAAACATGCATATTTGACTAAGCAATAATGGGAGCTAGACCCAACAACAAATAGATTTGTGGTGATTTTCACAATAGTACATGTGTTGTTGGGTAAGCTCCCAGAAGTGCTCAGGCAAATGTGCATGTTCATCACCTGTGCATATGAAGTGGCTCTAATGGCAAATACAATCAAGAAATTCTACATACTCCTTATTTTATTCTGGGTTGATATTATCAGACATGGTCTTTTTTGAATGGAATGACTCGTTACTTGTACATTGACTAGAATGTTGGTGGAAGAAGGATGATTTGTTTGCAACCTGTAGATACACAGACATTGAACAACCATTTTTTCAACTCTAATTTTCTCAACACAAAGGGACATTTATCATAGCCATAAAAACATGATTGTTTTAAAATGGAATACACCAAGGAGTACAATCAAAAATATTGACCATTTACAATCATGAATAGTTAACCTAAATCAAATAGATCATTTTTTTATCAGCATGTGTAGTCTCTGTGTATATGAAAAATGAATGAAATATATATCAAGCTGAAATAAAAAAGTGAACAAAAATTCAAATTCAAGGCCTAATTTATCAAGAGAAACAAACATTAGGACAAAAGAAAAATTATTAAGACTATAGAAAAATCATTAAGACTAGAAAATCAAGTTCTAGAAAAATCATTACGACTATAGAAAAATCATTTAGACTAGAAAATCAAGTTCTAGAAAAGGACACTTTTGGTGCTTTGCCATTACAACAATTGAGCATTCATCATTTGGTACTTCTTGGTGTATTCCATTTAAAGTTTTTAGATGTCGTGTTTATGTGCATGTTCTTTATGTGTTTGGCTTCTCTCCCTCACAAGGGATACGTTGATAGGTATTTGATTTGAAAGCATAATGATTTGATAGTCTTTTTTCAAGATAGGCGTAATCATCCTGCCAACCTTAATTAGCAACATTTGTGATATATGTCAAGTACTTATAATCAGTATGCCCCAAAAATAGAGACTTAGTAGTAAAAGCATAAGGTTGCACATCCACATCCGTCCAAGTGTAGTAAACTTCAAAGATTTGCAGTGTTAAAGAGAATCCCCATATTTTATCAGCCTAACATAGTCTTTGGCCACTTTGGAAATGAGAACCTCAAAATAGAGAAAATACACTTAGTAAAACCAGCCTATGCCGGTGTTTGTGAGGGTAAAGTCATGATAAGTGCCTCTCAAACCTCTCCAAATATGTAAGATTTTCTTTAAATACTTTATTGATCTCTTCTAAACATTAACCAAATCAAACCTACATTTGAATCCACACACAATAACCCAAAATGAAAGGTTTTGTATCCTTTAATGAATCTCAGTCACTGGTAACGCATGGATAGTCAAACCACTAGTCTCCAAAGCATTCAATAAGTGAATATGAATTTTTGAAAACTACTCCCAACAATTCTTAAACATACTTTATTGTTTAAGAATTGTTGGAACTGGTCATTTGGCGTGTATTAAACATAATAGAATTTTCAGCATATTATTATCATTTTATTTCTTTGTTGTAAACATGCCATTGGTTCAGTTTTAATCTACTGGTGTCATGCCCTAGCCCATGCTTTATCTCCATTATTTGATGTTATTCACTATTTTGAAATGTTGACTGTGGTTATCAAATGGAAAAAATAGAAAAAAAAAATTTAACATGAAATTTATTTTACAAAACCAAACCAATGGCATGTTTACAACAAAGAAATAGAATGATAATAATATGTTGAAAATTCTATTCTATTTAATACATGCCAAAGGACCAATTGTATGAGTGGATTGTATTTAATACATGCCAAAGAACTAGTTGTATAAAATTGTCAATCACATAGCATTTCACTATTGTATGAGTGGATTATGCAGGAATAGTTAACATTAAAAAAGGATCAAACTCCTCAACACATCTTGGAAATCATTGAATTCAATAATAAATTAAACCTAATACCAGCACTATTCCTTCCATTCACTTCTACCAAGAATAAAGCATTTAATCCATTCAACATTACATATAATCATTAGACAGTTACATTTGCTGACTGTGAAGAGGAATAGTCATGACCAAAATGATCAAAAGTACTTTCACCCTTGCACAAGCTATTCCAAACTTCAAGTAAAATGAGAAATATGCTATATCAAATCATTCATATTCATAGTAACCATTCAAAGGATAATGATTTGATAGTCTTTTTTAGGATAGGTGTAATCATCCCACCAACCTTAATTAGCAACATTTGTGATATATGTCAAGTACTTATAATCAATATGCACAACAAACAAAGACTTAGTAGCATGTCCTTTAGTTTAGTAGTTTACTTATAATCAGTATGTCCTTTGGTTTAGTAGTTTAATTTGGTTTAAGAATGGTTTGTTTCTATGTGTGAATTTTGTACCTAGCTGCGGACACAACACTTCAGTAAAACATTAGAGGTTAGCAAAAATGAAATCTGACAAATAATTGAAACTATGCTAACCAAGTGATTTACTGCCTTCTAGTAGGTGCGAGTATGATGTTCTCAGATTGAAATTGAGATCAGTGACAATGCAACACCTAAACGAAGGATTTGAATGCAAAAGAATGAAAAACTATATGAATGCAGATTAATCTATATTTTTGTATTTTCTATGCAATAATATGAAAAACTATATGAATCTAAGCTAGATGAATGAAATTGAATGCCAATTTGATCTAAGAATGATATGAATGAATATGATATGAAAACTATGCAAAACTATGATCAACAATGAAAGATCTCACAAATCGCCTGTCACAAGTGTTTAATCCTTCAATCGCCAATTCGCCAGAGTAATTGTTCAAATTTGAGTGTTCATAATTATGAAGAGCTGAGCCTTGATTTTATAGAAATCTAGGACTTTGAGGACGCAGGAGAAAAGCCATAATCACTCTTGATAAACTCAGGTTGTTTTTTTAGTTATCAAGAAATCAGAGATAATTAACTCACAAAAATCATGCAAAAGCAGTGTTTAACTCAAAATAGAGTTTAGATCAAATTTCAACTCATCATCAGATGTTGAATTTCAATTTTAAAATTGATTGTTAATTTCTAGTTACCTACTTTTCTGATTGTGCATGATTTATTTATAAATTAATTTAAAAATAAAGTGATTTATTCTCAACTTAACTGATTTTTTAATTAAAATAATTGATTTATGGGTTAATCAATTATTAAATCAAACTTTATTCTAAAAACTATATTATTAAAAATTGACAATTGACATTAATTAATTAAATAAGAATTTAATCAATTAGTCATGAGATTTTAGATTTATTGTCAAAATTAAATAATACATTTTAGGAATAAATAGAATTAAATTTAATTAAATAATTAAGTGGTAGTATTAAATCTGATTAATTAAATATTCAATTAATCAAACTTTAGGATAAATAGGATTAATCGCCAAATAATTATTAAATCAAAGATAATTAGGATAAATAGGAATATTCAAGAAATATTCTCCGATGCAGAATTTAGGATAAAATCAATTAGGATTCAATAATGTGCAAATGTGCCTTAGGTTAGGACTTTGATGTCGATTTCATTCGATTTGAAGATGTAGGAGGTTAGTGAACCTATAGCCCATTTTTGGGGTATTACATTTTGCCCCTCTTTGAATCACTTTGCAAAGCATACTGGTTCAAAGAATAATCTGTGTATGATAAAGATGTATGTTCAATTAATTTGAAAGATTTAAAGATATAAGATTTAGGTCCTGATTGACCAAAGATAATGTTAACTATAGCAACAATGAACTGATGATTATGAAAAAGTGTTAAAAGGCCTGATTCTGAACTGTATGATTGCGAATAAGTGAGTGACTGATTCTAGACTTGATTGTCCAAAGAGAATCATATTGGTATCACATCCTAAACCCATCAGTTACAAAGAACCAAGGAAATGACGCAAATGAACCGTTGGTTATGAAAAGTTGATACAATTTACAAGATAGATTTAGGATACCAGATTGATATGGATCTCGATGAATCCGATATGCCCCAAGCAATGACAGATTTGCCCCAAGCGATGAGGACTTTAGATTAACCAACAACTAGACGTGGTTGTTGTCTTGATTACTGAGGAAAGATTTGATTTTTAGATAGATTTACAGACTTGAATGATGTGTAATACCATGCCCCCTTCAGGATTAAAATTGAAATCTGACAAGAAAAGTCAGCGTTGAATGGTTTAGAAGCATGTCAATTGATTTGAGAATTGGTTATACACATTCGAGGACACATTCTGCATCGTTTAGAGGTCCTAGAGACCAAGTTTGATAGGTTTGACCATGAGTTGACCATGGGTGACCAAGTAGAAATTTTGATAGTTTGATGTAAGATAATCAGTTAAGTTGAATTTTGGATTTCTATGATGATTGAAGGTTGATTATGCAAGTAGTCGGCCATCCTAGGTCTAAAAATTTTAAATCATGATTTTGACATAGTAAATGATTTTAGATTTTGATTTTGATCCCAAAAATGGGTTCAGAACGTCGAAATTAGCCAGGGGTGCAATTTTCATGAAAAATGGAGCACTTTTGAAAATTAGGTCAAAAGCTATATAAGGACCAAAAAGGGTCATTTTCAATTCATTATTCACTTTTGACTTTTGAATCCTTGTGGAGCCCTCTGAGTGAAAAAATGGCTGAGATGAAGGTACCTATCTCTTCCCACTGATTTGAACGTAGCTGGAGACATCAATGGCCTCCACAGTATGGACATCCGATAAGTGGACCTCTATGCCTCTTTGTAAATTCCATTTTTTTTTTTTTGTAGCATTTTTAGGTTGTTTTTCGTACATTTTTAAATTTCAATTCTCGCATGCGTGGAAACTCGTACGAATTTTCTTCGTGACTCCTACAAATTTTCATTTCTCAGTAGATTGTTGTATAAGAACCCCCCGAAACTCGTTTGAGAGGGACCCAAGAGTCGTACGACATTTCATTGGGTCCCTCATCTATCGTACGGTGAGACCTAGAAAGTTGTATATGCATGGTTTGTCATATGGGACCCTGCTGAAACTCATACGAGTTTTGGTACTAGTTTGCATTATTGTATGGAAAACAGTGAGCTTAAAACTCCTTTGTAGGTCAAAATTTTTTATTTTCTGATTCCTTAGACTGATTGCTGAGTATTTAATGCACCTTCTGAGATTGTGAAATTTTGAATTTCTGTACTGTTAGCCTATTTTAAAACCAATTTATTGATAGGAATTCCTATTTTTGTTCTGTGTAGGTCATATACCTTGACATTCATGTGCGTATCTCTCATCCTACTACTCAGAGACTATGCATTTCTAGTGCCCACCATGCACTAGTACATTTGAGGTCAAATTCTAATGGCCATTTGTCAGATTTGCAACACTAATTTATTGGCATTTTGACACATGTGTCCATCATATTTTTTGCATTGGAAATTGTGACAAAAGAGACATCTGTCAGTTTATCGACATCGATTTACGTTGGAAACTTGCACATGATAACATCTTTTTTATTGCATTTCCTACGGTCCATCTATCAGAATTCTGACACAAAGATCTATCAAAAATATACAATCGCTATCGGAACTAACTATCAAAAATATATCCTTTTTGACATTACAACTATTGGAATAGCGATAGATCTACTACCAGCTTTTGACAGATACACCCGTCGGTGACATAGCATTACTGTCGGACGATTTTGTCAAAAAATTGATATCTATGACATTTTAATTGTCAGAAGAGCGACAGTAGTGCATCATACCTCCGATAGGTTGTCCTGTCGGACATATAGCATTACTATCACAAGAATTGTCGTAAAGTATTTTTCTTCGACATTGTATCTATCGGATTTATAGCACTTCTATCGGAATGAATTATAAAGTGTCAAAAAATCGATGAATATGCACATTAAAGATAACACAACTCAAGAGACCATCATAGGTTGTCTCTTTCTTCGATCTATATTATTGACATAATATTTTACCTTTTATTAGCTCATCAAATCTGGGGATTTGAAAGAATTTAATAGAATATTTTCATGACAACGTATATTATTTAAGTTGACGTTGCACAAATTTATCTACTTCGCGCACTTGTAGACTATGAGGATGGTGATAAAGAAGCATGGCCATGGGAGGAGATGCTTCTTTATCATCATCCTCATAGTCTACAAGTGCGCAAAGTAGATAAATTTGTGCAACGTCAACTTAAATAATATACGTTGTCATGAAAATATTCTATTAAATTCTTTAAAATCCCCAGATTTGATGAGCTAATGAAAGGTAAAACATTCTATCAATAATATAGACCGAAGAAAGAGACAACCTATGATGGTCTCTTGAGCTGTGTTAGGGATAAATCCACAACAGAAATGAAGACATCTTTTTAACCTGGGTTTGGATCCTACCCCAATTGTCGAAGGATCCAGGGCCAGGCTAGAAAGATGTCTTCCCATTCTATTTGCAACATTGTGTCCATCCATGATCTCAGGAATATCATCATCTTTCCACTCTTCATTTGCCAAAATATCACTTCTTCAAGCTTGCAGAGTAATCTTATTAATAAAAGAACTCTTGCCAACATTAGGGTACCCACAGATCAAAATAGTTGATGTTATTGGTGCTTGTGCTCAAGGATATCGATTCACTATTTTGAAATGGCCAAATCATTTTTATTTCGATTGTAGAGAAAAGGAGTGGGAGAAAATGAGCGGGTGAAAGTTGATCGAGCACGAGAGAAGGCATTGCATTTTATTTGATCATGAATGCTCTCTGAAATGACCAGTCATGTTTTCTATTTGATTCTTTTTGGTGCTTTTTTTTTTTTTCCCATATTCAGTAGATAAAAATCATGGTGGTAGCCACTTAGCCATCTTTTTGATGTTCCGGGTATTTTACAAAGATACAGGTATGTGGATTTATCATTCAGTTGCTTGCACTTATTGGTCAAATGCAAATATTTTGTCAAGTTGAAAGGGCAAGATATCAGTTTGGTGTTTTCAGTTTATGTTAAAAGTTGATTTGGTAAAATCTTCAAAAAATGCACTACATGTTATAAAATGTAAAGAAGTTGAATGTTAAATGTAAGATATATATCTCATACATAGTAATCCAAAGAAAGGGCATGAAACTTATAAGGAGATTTACTAATCCAAAAATATAAGAAAATAGGAAACATGATTGGTACCTTATGAATTGGTTTTCGAGGTGCACAATCTTCATCAATCTCCTCAAAACAAGACCCCTCCTCATGAAAAATGCATTTAACACAAAAAAAAAATCTACAAAACTGAACCAATGACATGTTTAGAACAATTGATAATAATATGTTGAAAATTCTATTATGTTTAATACACGCAAAAGGACCAGTCCCAACAATTATTAAACATACTTTATCTGATATGATAATAACATGCTAATTAAATTGATAAAGGTGTTATCTACATTTAATGTGCCAATTACTAATTACACAAAAAACAAATTTACAAAACTAAACCAATGACATGTTCTTCATGTGGTACAAGGAAGATTTGGCTATGAAAAAAAAAGTGAAATGGCCTCATCATTTTTATTTTGATTGGATAGAGGAGTGAAAGCTAAGTGCGAGAGAAGGTATGTGATTTCTTCATCTTTTGAGCATCTGGCATCATATTCGACTGCAAATTTCAAATGCATTGCATTTTTTTTATCACGAATGCTCTCTGAAATGAATGCATTCTACTGGTGTCGTGCCCTAGCCCATGTTTTGTCTCCATTATTTGATGTTATTGGTGCTTGTGCTCAAGGATATCGATTCACTATTTTCAAATGTTTGGATCATTTTGGTCGTGACTGTTCCTCTAGTACACAGTCAAGAAATGTAACTGTCTAATGATTATATGTAATGTTGAATGAATTAAATGCTTTATTCTTGGTAGAAGTGAATGGAAGGAATAGTGTGTATTAAATAAAATCCAGTCACTTATTGAATGCTTTGGAGACTACTGGTTTGACTATCCATGCGCTACCAGTGACTGAGATTCATTAAAGGATACAAAACCCTTCATTTTGGGGTTATTGTGTGTGGATTCAAATGTAGGTTTGATTTGGATAATGTTTATAAGAGATAAATAAAGTATTTAAAGACAATCTTACATGTTTGGAGAGGTTTGAGAGGCACTTATCATGACTCCACCCTCACAAACAACGGCATAGACTAGTTTTACTAAGTTTCCTTTCTCTATTTTGAGGTTTCCTTTCTCTGCCGCAGGGGTACAGTCAGAGGCTTCATTGACAAAATGATCCTTCGAATGGTTACTATGAATATGAATGATTTGATATAGCATATTGCTCATTTTACTTAAAGTTTGGAATAGCTTGTGCAAGGGTGAAAGTAGTTTTGATCATTTTGGTCGTGATTGTTCCTCTACATAGTCAAGAAATGTAACTGTCTAATGATTATATGTAATGTTGAATGGATTAAATGCTTTATTCTTGGTAGAAGTGAATGGAAGGAATAGTGTTGGTGTTAAGTTTCATTTATTATTGAATTAAATGGTTTCCAAGATGTGTTGAGGAGTTTTCTCCTTGTTTAATGTTAATTGTTCCTGCACAATCCACTCATACAACAGTGAAGTTACAAAACTGAACCGATGGCATGTTTACAACAAAGAAATAGAATGATAATAATATGCTAAAAATTATATTCTATTTATTACATGCCAAAGGACCAGTCCCAACAATTCTTAAACATACTAGTTATCAGATATGATCAATTGTTAATAAAGGTCTAATTCTGTAGGCTGCTAGCATGAAGGAGACTTGACCTAGCCAAATCTTCCTTGTACCACACAAAAAAATGTGTGATAACTATGTCTACTCCAACCTTAATTGTTTAAGAATTCATCATATCAGATAAAGTATGTTTAAGAATTGTTGGGAGTTCTATTAGACCTTTGTTGTAAGCATGCCATTAGTTTTCAAATGTTTGGATATCCATTTTTTTGAAATGTTGACTGTCGTTATCAAATGGATAGCCCATGAGCTTCTAGCTAGGTGTCATTTGTATTGATAGATTAGGGCATCAAATGTATTGTATCATTGATAGTTGAGACTTTGTTAAAAGGAAATAGGACAAAGAATGATTTTGATTTAGTTTCTCTATTTTGATCTCTAAGTGGCTTACAACCCTAGAGAAGTATATGCAGATTTATGAATGTAGTTGTAGGATACATAGCAACTGATAATTCACAATAAATCCATGCATCCAATTTGAATAGAAATTAATACAAAGAAATAGGGTCTTCCAATGGCCCAATCATCTGGACCTTGACTGTCCCCTCAACCAGTGACCCTTCAAAACTAGGTTATCATGCAATCGGTGAGTGATCCTTCATTCTCCTAGTCTTCCCTGTAACCAAACATATTGGAAATACACAATACAATGATAACAAGTCTTTCACAATCCCCCTTCCCTCAAGGAACACTATCAACCACCCCTTCCACATAGCATTCCACTATTGTATGAGTGGATTGTGTAGGAACATTTAACATTAAACAAGGAGAAAACTCCTCAACACATCTTTGTTGTAAACATGCCATTGCTTCAGTTTTGTGAATTTTTTTTTTTATGTTAAATGCATTTAAATGGAACATTAAGCATAGTAATAATATGCTTAGTCTATTAGTAATTGTAGATTAAATGCCCATAACACCTTTATCAGTTTAGCATATTATTATAAGATACTAAAGAAGACCTGCTATTTGTCAGAGAAATCTTCACTGTCCCCCACAATGAAGACAATGAAGATTGACCTCCTACCCCACAACAAAGAACATTGTAATAAGAATAAGATATAATATAGTGTTAGAATAAAATTTGAACAAAGACATGTAATGCTTAAGTTAATGATCTAAAAAGCTGCAAATATAGGAATTGAAAAAGAAGATAGTGCCAAGAAACATTTTCACAAATATGAAATGTGAGGAAAAATAATAACATTAACAATGCCAAGATTCACAGCATTAAATTTCACCTGCGGGTGAGTTTCTACAGTGGGTTTCTCAACATCAAAAATATGTTGATTTGCATTTGAGCTGTAACTAAGAGTATCATGTAGAACAGACCCTAAACTTTGAAAGCATTCTCCAGCCTGGCAATTCAAAATTCAATCTAGGCAAGCATCAGTACGTGAAATAAATTATAGACATCAACATGAACATCATCATAATCATTAGACATAAATTATAGACATCAACATCAACATAATCATAATCATTTGGAGGGTATTCATTTTAGATAGTGCTATGTTTCTTGAAAGTTTTTGTGATGCTTCTAAACTTTAAAGAAATATTTTATGGCTTAATGATAATATAGATTAGTGTTTTATTTTTTGATGGAATGTTGTTGATCATTCATGGTCTTGAAGAAACTTTTGATTGTTTTGATTCTTGAGTCTTGATGTTGTTTCTCAATGTGATATAGACTGACCACAAGATGGTTTAGTTGGTCCTCTCTTTCTGTTTAATCATTTGTCTTCTTCATGTTGTAAGTGTCAATATGTTATAATCCAACCAGCATGTCATACCCCCACTTCTGACAAACCTCACATCATGCAAATCACAGCTAAAGACTTGGGTGATCAACATACACAAACAATGATTACCCTTAGGAAACAATGATCATTAATACTTATTAATGGCAGGTGATGATTCTTGGTAATAAAGGCATTGACAACATTCATCATCTTAACCAAGTCATGGGTGGTGATCCTTGAAATAACACAATTAGTAAAAGGAAATAACAACATAAGTCATGGGTGGTGATCCTTAAAATTGGAGTGAGGAAGAAGGAAAATTGGAAAACAAAATATGAAATAATCAGGTTGGAATTGGAGAAGAATTCAGAAATAAACTTGAATTAGAAAAAAGTCAAGTTATCTGATTCTTTGTTTGAGGCTGGGTTCTGGTTCTACTTTTGTTCTCCTCTGGGCTCAACTTGGGTTCCTTTGGTAGGAACTTGGGTGCCTGGGGCAATCCTGGGTGCACCTATAGTATTATAAATATGATACATGAGGTATTTTATTCATAATTTTATAGGCTAACTCATTATTATGGTAACATGGGTATGACCACACTCCATGCCTTATAATGGAACCAGACATGGAGTGTGGTTCAAATGAAGTTGAACCAAATGTTGACCATGATGGCTATGATCATGATGAAGATGAATATGAATATTAAATCTAAAATATGGCTTGTAATTTGAATGTTCATTGTGAATGAAGAAAATATAGATTCAAGTTGACTCATTCTATGTTGTAGTATATTTGTTTCCTAGATCTACCATATTATATATGTGTAGCCTACAAGGGACATCTTCTGCTCATCCATGTATCAGAGCTCGGTGAGAGTTCTTAGGAGAAAGACAAGATGTCAATGGGAGATAGAGAAACCAATATCAGAACACCACTTAAAGCCTTGCAATGTTGAGAGTGGGATAAAAGCTATACTTGAGACCCTATATAAGGAACAAACTTATTGAGCTTCACTCTGTTTCAAGAATAGTTTTATTTTTTGTAGTAAATAGGGCCAACCATGTGAAGGTGGAAGCTCATTTGGTCCCACCCCCCTCCCCCCCCCCAACATCACTCTAAATTCCCCATTAACATCTAACATTCATTCATTATTTCATCCATTAATAAAATGTAACATTCATTAATTATCACATGATAACATTCATTAACATTCATTCACACATTAATAAAATGTGACATTCATTAATTATCACATGATAACATTCATTAACACATTATAAATTTATGAACATTCACTACCATGTAATTAAATTCATTGGCATATAAAAATCAGTCATTATCAATTAAGGTGCACAGATGACAATTATTTCTTTTTTTCTTTTGATTTCTAGTTTTTAAGATGTAATCGTTAAGATGAGTATCGATATCATCATGATGATCATCTACCCTCTTATTAGATCTCAATGCACACCTAGTTATCTGTTGATGCAAAGGGGGGTCATCTGCAATAACATATAAAAGGGTTAAATTAAAAACATTTTATTATAATTAAAAACATTAAAAACATTTTAAAGTATTTCAGTACTTTACAGGCCATAATCGTATATCTCTTTACCTGATCTAGTCACATCATCAACATCGAGGTTAGTTTGTCTAGCCTCGGCCTCAACCTCAACATGCTCATTAACAGTAGCCTCTACACTCTCTATAGCTGCAATATAAATTGTTACATTAATCCAAACACCAATTGCAATTAAATTTGTATTACTACACCAATCAATTTAAGATGTTTACTTGTATTACTCTGATGCACATCCTCATTGTCATCAACACGCATAGGTTGTGTACGGCAAGAATCGGCAGGCTGCATTTCAATTTCATACGCATTCATGTTATCATTATTTTCTTACTTAAAACAAATTTACTCACTTTATGTTGGAACTTAACATCAAATAAACTAATTGGTAAATAATTAAATTTGAAATATCATCTATTTAGCTTACTTACCGCGATGAATCCGTTAGTAGAACCTTGTGCACTTCTTATTCTTTCTGCCATGACTTTATAGCCTTGTTGGAAGCCAATTCTCTTTTCTTCTTCTGTGAGACTTACATTGAACTCCGTGCCCTACATTTTTCCTTGGTATCATCAAATTTTATTTTATTGTTTCATAAAAAAAATAAAATTTCAAATTATAAATAAATATTTAAAGATCAAAGAATTATTTTTAGTGTTAAAAGCCATCTACAGATTGTATTTTTCCTCATTCAATTCTGACAATATTAACACTTACAACTCGTGCAACAAGTTTCGAATAACCGCCAGAGCCTAGCTTGTGTTGCCCATGCTTATGCAATCTTTCCTTTGTTGCCTTTGATGTGTCAGGCAATCTATGAAGAGATTGAAATATGTTAGTTCATATAAATATGAAGAGTATTTAGTACACAATTACATTCTTAACAGTATCACATACCTTCTTCTATTCTCTAGTGGTGTATTTCCTTTTTTTACTTCAGTTTTCTTATTCGCATCCAAAATAAGAGATTTCCACTCTAAATTAGGAATGCAAGGGGGGTGTTGGTAATGTGGGTTTTTGGTTAATGTACACCTGTACTAGTCCCTAATATACCTCAAACATATCCCGGCTCTTTGAAGGAGCTTACCCTTCTCAAATGCATGAGGTCCAAAAAAGTTTGTCATACTCTCTACGAGATCATCCTTTAACTTTTGATTTTGGGTTTTCCACCTTTTAAGAAAGAAACCAATGTTAGATTCAAAAATAGATGTAATGATAACTATCCTAGCAATGATATGAAATGAAAATAGTGGATTGGAGTTTTAGTTCGGATATGATGTTCCACCCTATACAGACGGTGGGCCTAAATATCCGCAAACACTTGTCATTAAGTTTACTATAAAAAACATCATTCCCTACAAAATAATCATGGGATCATTAGTCTAAGGATATAATAGTATAAAACAAGAATACAATAGATGTAAGCTTCTCATATTGAATGCAAGGTGTAATTAACATACGATTGTATAGTAAAAGAAAGGTTCAATCTTTAAAGTACTTGGAAGTTTTCCTATTTTCAAGGGAACTCCTTCTTCTTCGCTCATAAGGAATATGCAATCCTTCACTATTCCCGTACTAGAAATACTAGTATATCTAGGAAAATCACCATCAAGTGTTGCATCCCTTGTTGCATAAATTGAATCTATTACAAAATGGCCCTAAGAAAGAACACTTCAAGGGAAATAAAAATATATAGAATGATAGAGAAAATAAAATCTGTGTACGAGTAGGTGGTGCCATGGCATCTGTGGCCATGCTACATGGTGTCGACATTACAGGATGCAGTACATCTAAGTCTGCCATCGTACGAGGTGGCGATAGTAAATGATCATTGACATGTGCTGAAGAATAAGATTGTTAGAGCATAATAAAACTAGTGATTAGCATGGACAATATTGTTAGAGAGTAAAAAACAAATATAGTCCAACATGCGATCTACTTGAACCAGCTGCAGTACCCTCATCATGGCCGTGAGGATCAAAATTACGCAAAAAAAGCTATAAAAGCAACACATCCACTTATTTTTTAATGACATAAAAGACTACTATAACATAAAAACTATTATTGAACTTTTGTTATAATTAAAAATTACATTAATACTTACTCGGTAATTTTGAGATAGGTGCATCAGTTTAGTTGCCCTCTTTTGTGACTCAAGAGTCAGAGGGAATATAGATGCCAATTCAGCCAATCTTATTCCAATTTTGTGGAGGCATTTTGTAATTGCAAAGGTCGGCTCATCACAAGCACCAAAATCAACAACTAGGTCCTCATCAAAGGACTTCTTTTCAAAGAATGCGGGTTCCTTTCCCTTTCTCTGCTGACCACATGTCTGTGACAACAATATTACTAACACTATTAGAATTAATCTAAAATAGTGATGAAAAGAATAAAAAAAAAACTTTATTTAACATTTTGCTTCTATCTAATTTGTAGTACAATAACAAAGAGGTTTACCTTCTGGGAAGAAGTGCATGCACAATCATCATTGTCCCCACTACGTGGTTGCTCCATATTGTGGTCCTATGTTATTATTTTAAGTTAACCAATAATTAGAAATGACTACATTAATAAATTTCATTAGAAGATGATGATGGAGATGAGGTGGATGGTGAGGAGACTCTCTAAATGTGGTTGGCAAAAAAACTCAATTATTTAATGGTACATAGTATGTACCTGCACCCTAATGATAGTGACATCATTTGTATCTATGTGATTTAAATTGTAATCAATAAGTAGCTCTTCCCCTACACCTATTGATTTTATCGCACATAGAAATACATGATTTCCCTTGCATGCCTCAAATATGCAATTGGGTTGCTTAATAGTTGATAGAGGTCACATGCTATTTATAAAACCTACAATATTCCCTAATGCTTTTGGCCTTCCATCAATGTAGATAGCCACTATTTTACTTAGCTCATTGTCTTTTTGTTGAATATAATTTTCTGAGAGTGCATACCTACGCATACTTTTTTTATATTGAACAATTCGCATCCAAATTTTGTAATCGTAACAAGGTCCAACATACTCCATCAATTCAACAACTTTTTTGTAAGAGATCTTTATGCCATCCATGGAAAATAGGCCCAAACCATGTATTGACGATGGTGCAATATGATATATCTTGCCTTTAACACTAAAATCAGTGTTTATTGGAGGAAGTTCCTTGGGGACCCATTGTTTCTGTAGATTTTGGTACCTAGAGGGCACCTCAATGTTTCCTTTACTCTAATCATCATAATAAAATGACCCCCCTTGAGCAAGGAAAAATTTTATGCATTTATTGAATTTCCTTCTAGTTTTTTGACCTCTAGTTGATCTTCCTAATTCAGACATACTAAATGACTCACTTTCTTCGCTCGAGGAAGACACATCTGACAAATACCTATTTGCTACTACCTACACTCCATCAAATGAGAGAGATAGCAAGTAATGTGAGATATTTTGCAAATTTTGAAATACATTAATCTCTATAGGGTGTATTTACTTATACCTATCGATCCATGAGACTATGTGGGATGCTCGTGAAAGGAGTTCGGGTACCTACATATGTAATTCAATTATCTAATGTTAGCTAAAAAATTCATGATACATATACTCAAAACCACATAGTAAGTACATTAAAAATCATAAGCATCCCATAGTAAGTACATCATGAATTAATTCGATTAAGCATTGATTGCATAACTGCACATTTCTATCAAGAAATCAATATTAAATAGATTAAGAAATGATCACGTAACTATACATTTCATTCATGTCAGTCATCTTCTTCTTCATCCAACTAATGACCATGATCATCATTGACGTCGACATCATCACCACTACCGTCATTGTCGTCATCTTCATCTTCGTCGTTGTCTTCATCATCGGCATCAGCATCATCATCATCATCATCATCATCATCATCATCATAATCATCATCATCATCAGTAGCATCATCATCATCATCATCTTCTTCTTCTTCAAGAAAAGTTGCATGAGGAACATCATCAACTAACTATTGTTCATGATCATCATCTACATCATCTTCTAGTTGTTCGCAATCTTCTTCTTCCATTGCATTATACCTCATCGGCCTTCCTCTTGGATCATGTCTAACAACAAACGACCAACCCGATTTATGTGGAACCTCTGAGTAAAATACCTGCTCACATTGGCTTGGAAAAACATAGGGTTCATCCCCAACTGGCTCAAACCACCTTGTATTAATCATTGAAAATCCATTATCATGTTCAATAACAATTCTATTAGTATCATTTTGATTAAGTCATAGCCTATACCATCTGACGACGAAGAGAACTAATCTGAATGAATTAAACTCACACTCAAGTATATCATCCAAAATTCCATAGTATCAATTTTCAGACTCTCGAGGATGTAAGTCATTTTTAGATGAAATATTAGTCACCTGAAAGACTGCACTTATCCTAGAATCACAAATTTCCTTTGTGTCATCTAACTTTTTGATGCAAAATTTATGACCATTGCAAAACATAGCCTTGTGGTGTTTGACCTGTAAAAATATGTAAAACATGTATAAATTAATGCATCAAGAGTTCATAAACATACGAGTGATTAACAAATTTATACATACTTGGAAATCTCTTAAACCATGTGCTAAATCTATTTCCCTTTGCGTAACATTTGGATCTCCATTACGATGAGCTTCATTAACCAATGAAAACATAGCTTCCCATGTTAATGTGCGACCTAAATGATGACATTATTCAATCCATTTCATCATCCAATCTTGATTGTTTGTAATATACAAATGTATTGCATCCCACTCTCGAGCAGCTGTACAAAAAATAAATAGACTACTTACAACCGATTAATTTTGAAGATTAAGAATTAATTAACAGCTACAATAACATCTTATAATTTATTACCTCTCAATTTCCTCATTCTACCTTTCCCCACCAAGTACTCCCCTTCAAATTTTTTGATGGTGTTGAGATCCCAAATGCAATCTATATGGATCTTTGTTGCAAGCTTAGGAAGATATTTAGTAACATACACCATAGTCTGGTATACCACATATCCCTCCATCATAGAACCCTCAAGATGTGCTCTTTTCCAAACCAAAGCCTTCAAAAATTTTAGGTGCCTCTCAACCATCCACATTGACTGAGTGTGTACATGTCCACACATTTCAATCTCCTCAACTTGGTGTATGAGGTAGTGTTCTTGTGCATTGAAAAAGGTTGAAGGTAGACACTTTTTCATTTCACACATTAGATGAGGAATTCTTCTCTTCCAGTATTTTATATCTACTCTATGAATTTCTTTAGATGACAACCACCTACAAGACATTCAAGACACAAAAATATATAAATACGAGACTTTACAATATATATATATATACAAAAAATTGAACAGATATCATTGCTTACCTCATGTATTTTCCAAGATCGTATATCACTTGTTTGATGTTATTGTCAAAGTTCTCTGGGAGAGATAGGGGTAGCACGTATTGCAACAATTATAAAAATAGTCATGTCATTCTTTTCTCATAAAATACAATGAGAAGTACATATAGTTTACAAATATATTGTAAATAAAAAAGAACATGACTTACCTTGATGAAGGTATGCCAATCATGCGTTTTCAACCCTGGCCCAAATTCACTTTTCTTTGATATGGTACTGCTTATGTTTGCAACAAATCCTGTGGAAAATCAAATTTTTCGTATGAATTCTTTTATGGCATCACTTTGTTATTCTATTAATAACCAAGGAAGGGCACTTGTATTAATCCGTTCTCCATTTCTATTTGATTCAATGAAATTTTTCATTGCATGATTGGATTCATGAATGTTGTTACAATTTTTGATAATTTTTTCTTTGTCACGCCTTCCATCCAACATCTTCCACAATGTCTTTGTTACATTCTTTCTAATATGCATAGTATCAAACAAATGCACATTTTGCAACTGCTCATAGTAGGAAAACCTACTAAATTGTCTAGGATAACTCTTTAGTCCCTTTGGAAGGTGCTCAGTAGTGTTTCCTTGACGACATTCATGATCATCAATCACATAATCAACAAACAAAACACAATAAAAATATACAAATTCCAAACATAAACAATTAGGTAGAATGGTAGTACCTTGACGATTAATTCTATTATATTCCAACCTCCATAGGCAAGGTGTCATTCTTCGTGACTTAGATGTAGTTTCTTCTTTCCCATTGAAAAGATGTTTTTCAGTAATTTGATAGTTATGATTTTTGTGGAGAAAGTGTCTATACTCATCAAACACCTGCTTTCCTAAGCTTTTTTAATGACGAGATTTCATCTTTGGGCCACAAACTAGACATGCAAATTTTCCTTTTGTTTGAAGACCTACAAGGTAATGATACAATTGGATTAAATATGTTAATTTTTATTTTTAGAATTATCATGTGCAACTTAAATTCACCATAACATACCAGAAAAATGTGTTAGCCCTGGGGCATCATGTATTGTCCATACAAGCATTGCATGGAATTGAAATTGTTTGTCTCCTATTGGTCTAGAGATGGCATACATAGTGACACCTTTCCATAAATCCACCAACTCATCGATAAGAGGCTCAATATAAACATTCATATCTTTAACTTGGTATTTACCTAGTTGAATGAACAACAACATTACATAATTATTGTGACCATTTTATTACAAGATTTATAATTACATGCAGATAACTATTAAATGATCAAATATCTGGAACAATCATTGCCAACATAATGTGCTCCCTCTTTATTGACATCCATGGAGGAATGTTATTGTTGATGACAAAAATAGATCAAAAAATGCAAACGGATCTTAGCTCTCCAAATAGATTGACACCGTCCACTGCCACTGATACCTTGAGATTTCAAGGTTGTTCGATAAAGTGCAGCCACTTTTCCTCTATGTCCTTAAATACAGAACCATCCGCAGGCATTTGAATAATGTCATCTTGAATCCTATTACATGCATGGTAATCCATAAATTGTGCCAAGCTACTACACCTGAATAATCTTTGCAAACTTGGTATAATGGGGATGTAACGAAGAACCTTGTGAGACACCTTTTTTGTTATTTGATCTATTCGATATCTACTCATATGACATTCAGGGCATTCTGTTGCAAATTCATGTTTTTTATGATAAATAATATGATCATTGGGACAAGCATCTATTGCTTGATACTCTATTCCAATATCTTTCATAGTGGCACATAATTCTCAGTATGAGTGAGGGAGAATATTTGATGGTGGTAACAAGAGCTCACCTATCAATCTGTAAAAAAAAATATATGTTGTTAATATCAACAATATTTATGGTACATGTTTCACCATTTAATTACTGTAATGACATATATGACATACTTTAGCATATGTGATATTGACGTGTTGGATAAACCATTCATAACCTTCAAATTCAACAACAACAATACAACAAAGAGAAGAGTTGTTTGGGAGCCTTCGTAAAGGGGCGTGGCTGCCTTCTCAAGTCGAGGTATATCATGGATGAAATCAACATCATCCTGATCATCATCATCAGTTGCGCCAATACCAAATGTGTCATGGATCAATGTATTAGTACCATCATCTAGCGCATCATTGTCATCTTCCATGGGATCATATTCTTTAGCTTCAATATTCACACCTCCATGATCCTCCACTTCCAAAGCCATATTCTCAATATTCACACCTCCATGGTCCATATCACGTACTCCCCTAGGGAGGTCGACCTATATAAAAATGATGAACATAAATAAACCATGATAATGATCTCATCATCAAGTGTATTTCATATATATTAATTATTAAATAAATATAATGAAAAACTTACCAATTCATGATAATCAAACCCTCCTTCAATGTGACCATTATCCCTACAATGTCTCTTAGTTGTTTTGATTAGCAATCTTCTAATGTTTAAGCCCTTACAATTATTGCAGGGACAATAACATTTTTCATCGCCTTTTCTTTTCAAGTTCAACCACAATCTATTGATTGCATCCCCATTACCTTCTTCACTTGGATTGTCTGACATGATCCTTCTTCACTTAAATTATCTATAACCTAATTATATATAAAAATTGAAAACTTATGAAATGATGTTGTAGTATAGTATACCAAATTGAAACACTTCTATTATTATAGTCTTCCACCTCAAACTCTTTCCTATTGTGGCAAGAAAGAAAGATATTCAAATAATATAGTAGTCTATAAATCAAAATAAAATGGAAGCAAGTTGTTGATTGAGGGTGTAGGGAACAACACCCGTCAATACTTTTATCGAATTGTAAATTTCAATTTTGAACCATTCTGTGAATATAGAACATGGATGTAATCTCAGAAAATAACAAAATGTAGACACGATAGATTACTTATTTTTTTATTCTACATTACTTACTATTTGAGTGCACGTTCCACCTGCAACTTGATCAAGTCTTGTTTGATGCTTCAATTTTGTGTTCACTGTCCTGTAGAAGTACACAATTTTGTATTTTCCTAATATGTTATTCAAAAAATAACAATAGAATAAAATACTTGTTGAGAAAGATCATCATAGGAGTATCAAAAACTCGAGATCCAAAGGTAACACAACATTAATAGACTCTTACATTCAACCTTCAACTCATGCACCTAATAAATAGGAGAAAAAATACATGAAATTGAAAAATTTAACTAATGAATTGTGTTTTTCTTCTCATCTTAATCGGCCAAATTTATATGAGATTATAAAGAAGGCCTCACTCTTAATCAGCCAAATCTTCCTTGTGCCACACAAAAAAACTGTGTGATAACTATGTCTACTCCAACCTTAATTGTTTAAGAATTCATCATATCAGATAAAGTATGTTTAATAATTGTTGGGACTGGTCCTTTGGCGTGTATTAAACAGAATACAATTTTAAGCATATTATTATCACTCTATTTCTTTGTTGTAAACATGCCATTGGTTTAGTTTTGTAAAAAAAATTGTGTTAGATGCATTTAAAATTATCTTCATTGTCTTCTGATTGTCTAAATGCTTCTTTATTTGTCAGCCAATTAATACATGCTACTATATAAAGAAAAAAATTAGAAGATAATGAAGATTTGTCTGACAAAAATGAATATAGTTAGCTGAACCAATGAAATGTTTACAAAACTTATCATAACTCGCAAGAAAAACTAAAATAATGGCATGTTTATAACTCATTAAGAGTGAAGCCTTCTTTAGAATCTCATGAGTTTTGTACTACGTATGCAACATATTGTGAGTTTGAATAGAATTTGTGCCATGTGTGATAGAACCTACTTTATCTAATATGGTGCATTGTTAAAAAAATTAAGGGTAGAGTAGTTATTACTTAGTTTTTGTGGGGGACAATGAAGATTTGTCTAACAAATAGCAGGTCTTCTTTAGTATTTCATGAAATTTTACCACATATATTATTTCAAGCCTTTGAGTCCTGGAGAAGAAGAATGGTGTAATTTGAATAGATTAGAGTGAATGGGGTGTTGAAACATGGTGAATAGACCATGATGAGATGATACTTGATGTCATGACTAAGTTTCCCTTACAAACATCGACATAGACTGGTTTTACTAAGTTTCCTTTCTCTATTTTGAGGTTTCCTTTCTTTGTTGTAGGGGTATAGCTAGAGGGTTCATCGACAAAATGATCATTCGAATGGTTACTATGAATATGAATGATTTGATATAGCATATTGCTCAATTTACTTGAAGTTTGGAATAGCTTGTGCAAGGGTGAAAGTAGTTTTGATCATTTTGGTCGTGATTGTTCCTCTACACAGTCAGAAAATGTAACTGTCTAACGATTATATGTAATGTTGAATAGATTAAATGCTTTATTCTTGGTAGAAGTGAATGGAAGGAATAGTGTTGGTGTTAGGTTTCATTTATTATTGAATTCAATGGTTTTCAAGATGTGTTGAGGAGTTTGCTCCTTGTTTAATGTTAATTGTTCATGCACAATCCACTCATACAATAGTGAAATGCTATGTGGAAGGGATGGTTGATAGTGTTCCTTGAGGGAAGGGGGATTTTGAAAAACTTTTTATCATTGTATTGTGTATTTCCAATATGTTTGGATGCAGGGCGGACCAGGAGAATGAAGGATCATTCACTGATTGCATAATAACCCAGTTTTGAAGGGTCATTGGAAGAGGGGAATGAAGGATCACTCACTGATTGCATGATAACCCCACCAAGCATTATTTCCTTTAAGTTTCTACAATATCTCAAAGTATGATCATTAATCTTTACTTTCTTCTATATGTTATTCTTTCTATGGTTTTTTTATCTCAGAAATATATCAAAAACATTGCAGATGTGCATATAAAAGTAAAATGTTGTCCTTCAATTGTTCCACATTGAAGCATTTCCTCTTCGGAGTATTATCTTCATTTGTACAATATCTATAAAAAATGGTTCCCATATTTCTTCAAGATCTATTTTAATCTTTATATTGCAATTTTGATTAGATTTGACCAATAGTTGATTTCATTAGTGTTTTATAACATATACCCTAATGTGAAATGTGGAGAGAAAGAAAGAGACACGCTAGGTATGAATTACATAATATACCCATCATCACTTAGCACTTAAATAATAAATTATGGACAGGGAACAACCCCCTAACTTTTGGATGTTTGTTTCATGTTGACCTCTTATTATATGCAAAGGTAGGCCTATGTTAATTAGGCTAACAACCACATTGTAGGGGCCATAAATTATGGATCCCAAAATAGTGCACACTTGTATTAAATTAGGTTCACTATACTACAAGGGAATGGAAACAATGGAATAGTGCCTCATGGGGATGGAAGAAACCCTTCAGCAAGAAGATGGTTGTGTCTACAATATTTACTAGAGGCAAAGAACATAATTTGGTTTGTGGGTTTTCCACATAATATTTTCCTTTGAACCACATTTATAGTTTGAGAAAATAAAAAAAAATTGTTTCAGATTTATATTATCCTTTTGAACTAGAACACTGCCATCAAAATGCATAATCATTGGTCATCTCAAGAAAATAACTATTGATTAGTAGGATATCCTTATAAAAATTTGATGCATGGATTTCTTGTGAATTATTGACTGCTATGTATCCTACAACTATGGAAGGAATAGTGTTGGTGTTAGGTTTCATTTATTATTGAATTCAATGGTTTCCAAGATGTGTTGAGGAGTTTGCTCCTTGTTTAATGTTAAATGTTCCTACACAATCCACTCATAAAAAAGTGAAATGCTATGTGGAAGGGGGATTGTGAAAGACTTTTTATCATTGTATTGTGTATTTCCAATATCTTTGGATGCAGGGCAGACCAGGAGAATGAAGGATCACTCACTGATTGCATGATGGTTTTGAAGGGTCACTGGTTGAGGGGACAGTCAAGGTCTGAATGATTGCGCCATTGGAGGACCCTATTTCTTTGTATTAATTTCTATTCAAATTGGATGCATGGATTTCTTGTGAATTATTGGCTGCTATGTATCCTGCAACTACATCTGTAAATCTGCATATACTTATCTAGGGTTGTAAGCCACTTAGGGATCAAAATATAGAGACTAAATCAAAATCATTCATTGTCCCATTTCCTTTTAATAGAATCTCAAGTATCAATGATACAATATACATTATATGCCCTAAGCTATCAAATATACAAATGGCACCTAGCTAGAAGCTCACCAGGAGAATGAAGGATCACTCACTAATTGCATGATAACCTAGTTTTGAAGGGTCACTGGTTGTGGGGACAATCAAGGTCTGAATGATTGGGCCATTGGAGGACCCTAGTTCTTTGTATTAATTTCTATTCCAATTGGATGCATGGATTTCTTGTGAATTATTGGCTACTATGTATCTTGCAAGTGCATCCATAAATCTACATATACTTCTCTAGGGTTGTAAGCCACTTAGGGATCAAAATAGAGAAACTAAATAAAAATCATTCTTTGTCCTATTTCCTTTTAACAAAGTCTCAACTATCAATGATACAATACATTTGATGCCCTAAGCTATCAATACAAATGGCGCTTAGCTAGAAGCTCACGAGTTGTTCATTTGATAACCACAATCAACATTTCAAAAAAATGGATATCCTTGAGCACAAGCACCAATAATATCAAATAATGGAGTTAAAGCACAAGCTAGGGCACGACACTAGTAGAATGCATTCATTTTAGTGATAGCAATATACAATGGCGTCATTAAACATATATGCGAGTAATATCAACAAATGTGAATCCAAACATTTGAATATAGTGAATCGATATCCTTAAGCACAAGCACCAATAACATCAAATAATAGAGATAAAGCACTGGCTAGGGCATGGCACAAGTAGAATGTGGTCATTTCAGAGAGCATTCATGATCAAATAAAATGAAATGCATTCAAATATGATGCCAGAGGCTCAAAAGATGAACAAATCACATACCTTCTCCTGCACTCAGCTTTTGCTCCTTTTCTCCCACTCCTTCTCTATCTAATCGAAATAAAAATGATGAGGACATTTCACATTTTTTTTTATCTATACCCTAAATCTGTCAGAATTCTAATGGTCAATTAAACACCCATCAGAATACTGACATCATCGGGGCCTATTACAAAAAAAACACTAAATTCGTAATTAAAAGTTACCCGTCAGAAACTTCTATCGAAATTTGGCCCCAAATGTAGTAGTGATGGGGCCCTGAAATGGGTTTCCATCTCTTCTATTTCACTTCTATATATTTTTCTATCATTTTATGGTCGATTCTATGATTTCATTCTCTGTCCGTACACTTTTTGTATGACTTTTGTTAGAAAGTCGTACCAGAAGCTACTGGTTATCGTACGACAGTTGAAGATTTTGATGCTCATTTCAACAACTGTGGATTGTCATTTGAGAGCTAGATTGTCATTTGGTAAGACACCCACTGTCGTACAAGTTTTTATACTGTCATCTGGGAGGTAACCCACTATCGTATGAGTTTTGGTACTAAGAGCTAACCCTAACAATTGAGATCTTCTATTTCTGACTGATATTTGCTGAGTCTGATTGGGAAAAGCTTGCTAAAATAGGTAAAATCTACTAAGCGCATTGTGAGAAATTCAATTATTCTACTACGATTTGATAACACTTCGATTTGGACATAAAATGAACTCTCGCATGTCAGGCTTGTGTGACTTTTTTTGCTTTCCTATCATAGACTTCATTTTGGGCTATAAAATGAACATAGATTTGCTTTTTGCATATCTGTTACACATACTAAATAGGTCCTATGAACATTATTTGTGGATGATCTTGAGAGAGTGGACTTCTTTCGCTTGTTCACACATGCAAAGCTCTTCTTGACAAAGGATCCCCTTGTAGGTAGGGAAGGTACTGAGATTGTCTTACATTCTACTAGATTTTTGAGTCTTCAACTTTTGATTGATACACTCTCTTCGGAGGGGTTGATAGATCATAAGCAATTGACATCATAGATCTTTGTGAGATAATTTCAATCTTAGCATGTCAGATTAATCTGTTTGCTTTGTTTTGGTTAAAAGTGAAAAGGCTAGAGGACTATTCTCTATTCCCTTTTTGGGTAGTATCACAAACTCAAATCCTTGAATTTGGAACCAATCCCCATGTGGTATCTTTTGTGAGTCACCTTTAGAGAGGGTTAACCATAGTGGACATTCCCTTAATTGGGTCAACCACATGGACAGAACCTCAAGAAGTAATAGCCATTTTCATCGTGCTAGCAGTAGCCACTATATAAATGTCCTTGTGGAGGAAATCTTCACAGGTGTGGTCTCTTGTTGGGCTATCAGATCTCCTTAGAAGCTCCTGATTGATTAAATTCTCAGACTATGTCAAAATCCTGGTGCACCTAGATTGGAGTTCGCCCTCTTGAGATCATAAAAGTTACAAAGTTAGATCATTACTACAAACCCTAGTGAGGCCAAATTTTTTATTTTCTAGGAATATGTGCATTATTAAAATTTTTTTGAGGACATACACAAGTAGTACTCCTAGGGATTAGCACATTAAGTCACTATTGCTCATTCATGTAAAAGGTTGCTTTTTCCCTTGTTCATTATTTTCATATGATTGCATGCTTCCCTGCTTGTTGTCTTGCGTGCTTGATATCTACTTGGTTATTTGAGATGGGCTAATACACATAGATCTTCAAAATTGGATAGAAAACTTTGCCAACAATTTGAAACTGAAAGCCTAAAAATTGCAAAATCTAAAGCAAAATTCCTCTCTAGAGTCAAAAGTCATCCCATAGTCTCAGATTGTTGTACGAGTCTTGAGTAAAAGTCATTTCATAACCCATTTATTGTCATACAATAGTTAGTACTGTGTCATACGAGTGTTGTCACCAAAAATCAAAGGAACATTATCCCTGGCAGCAATTGTCATACGAGTCTTGTCAATTGTTGTTTGAGAGCATACCTACTGTCGTACGAGCATTCAGAAACTCATTTGAGAATTTTCAAAAAGTTGTCAGAGATTGGTCAAATTTGTTAGGAATCCAATTTTTACAGCCTATTTCTAGATTCTATCACATTCACTGTGTCAGGAACAGGGTAGAAACTAGAATAAATTCAATCATTTACCTAAAGTGGTCTCTAGAGTCTGATTTAGCCTTCTGATTTATCGATATGAGTATTTTTTATCTTGTGTCAAAACCTTGTCAAAATTATCTTCAAATTCAGTCTTCTTACAAAATAGCTAAGTGTTGTGAGCTCGTGCCTGCCATCTATGGGGCATCTACCCATACTACTATGGCACAGTATCCTTCATTTACATCTAATCTATTCTTCAATCAATTCAATCTTGACAAGGTTGCATCATCCAATCTTCTTGAATCAAGTCATTCTTCAGTTGTCTTCATCTTTCTCTTTTGCTTCACCCAAGGTTAATGGTGGAAACTAGAGCTTCTTCACATAAGAAATTTGTAGAAGCATCTCATACCTTACTTTTGTCTACTCACATGGGTCCAACCCTCGAGCAACTCTACAATTTAGGTCTTTACGAAGATGGCGGTCTTGGCAATTTTTTATTGAAAACTGGTTACATACCCCCTCCATCAACTCATGGAGGTAATCAACAATCTCTACATCAATCTATGCTAGGGATTCCTAAAACTCCTAACATGTCTCACAGAGGGACACATCATAGGTCTCAAGGACATCACTCTCAACATGGTATGGATCAATAACCCACACCTTTTGAAATCGCTCGATATCGAAATGATGATGACTTCAAGAAAATGATGAGGCATTTCTTGAAAGAAGATAGAGAGGCATACTTTCTAGAGTTAGCTCACCAAGGAGCTAAACTTCCTCCCAACTTTAATGTTGAAAATATCATCATGCATGAGGAAGAAACCCCTATCACCGCTATGATGAAACAGATGCATGTCATGCAAGTCAAACTTAACAAACTTGAAAAAGAAAAGGAAACTAAGGAGTTCTCCATGGAAGCTCTATGCCCTTTTCCATTTGATAAAGACTTGTACATGCCACCATTCCCAAAAAGAGTGGAGATGTTAGCTTATGGTGACTAATCAGGAAAGTACTATCCAGGAAAGTACTGTACACTTTTCCTCCCGACCTCGTTGGGGTTCAATCCAGTGGGAGCCTCATGTGGGTAGCGGTATTGCTACAGGATCAGTCTCCAAGTGGGAGGTTTTTTAGTATAGTGTGGATACTGATCAGTCACCAAGTGGGATATTGTTAGCTTGTGGTGACTAATCAGGAAAGTACTATCCATGAAAGTACTATACACTTTTCCTCCCGACCTCGCCGGAATTTTTTTTTTGAGGCTGACTATTTTTTCAGTTATTTGGGCCGACTACTTATAACTCATTCTAACCCTAAAGCGGGAAAATATTGTATAATATGGCTTAGGGTTAGGGATTTTCATGATGTATGATTTTAGTACTTGCGACAGAATTGGGCTATAAGGGATTACGGATTGTAATCAGGTTGTAATCACTGGATAATAATAATATTGGACTCACTATTGGTGGACGTAGCCCAGGGATTGGGTGAACCATGTTAAATCTGTGTGTCTTGTGTTCTATTCTGTGTGGTTTATTATTTTTTGATATTAGTTATATTTGCACATAATTGTTATTTCTGCCTTGTTAATCCTAACAAGTGGTATTAGAGCGAGGTTATTTCGTTTGTTCTTTCATCTATTCTCTGAAGCAGGTCTCATGAGTTAGTGGGAGAGTCTCTCGGTTAAGTGGGAGAAATGGCAGATGAGGGTAGGCTGAAGGTTGATAAGTTTAATGGGCAGAACTTCCAGTTATGGAAGATGCAAATGGAGGATTATCTCTATCAGAAGGATCTATGGCGGCCATTAGAGGGAGTAGCCAAGAAAGAGCAATCAATGTCTCAGGAGGATTGGGATATTTTGGATAGGAAGGCACTGGGGAGTATTCATCTATGCCTGGCAGAATTGGTGGCATTCAATATTACTGAAGCAAAGACAGCTAAAGATCTGATGGAAACCCTAGCCAAGTTGTATGAAAAGCCTTCAGCTTCAAACAAGGTATTTCTTATGAAGCGTTTATTTAATATGAAAATGGTAGAAGGTGGATCAGTTACTGATCATTTGAATGAGTTTAATACAGTTACAAGTTAATTAACCTCAGTTAAAATTACTTTTGATGAAGAGGTTAGGGCTCTCTTGATTTTGTGTTCTTTGCCAGAAAGTTGGAATGGCTTGGTAATGGTTGTTAGTAATTTTATTTTTGGTTTTAATACCCTAATGTATGATGATGTTATTGGTGTTATATTGAGTGAGGAAATTCATAAGAAAAGCTCAGGGGCATCCACATCGGGTAGTGTATTGAACACAGAAAGCAGAGGCAGAACAAGAGATAGATGAAACAACTCTGGAAATCGTAGGAAATCAAGAGGAAAATCAAAGGGAAAGAAGTCCGAATCTAAAGGGCCAAATGATTGCTGGTACTGTGGAAAACCAGGTCATAAGAAGAAAGATTGTTGGTCTCGGAAGAAAGATCAAGGAGACAAAAATGATGGAAATAAGGAGGCAAATGTGGTAAGTAACAAATCCGAGGAGGATGCTTTGCTCTTGTCCTTAAAAAGTATTGATGATTCATGGGTTTTAGATTCTGGGGCTTCATTTCATGCTACACCCCATAGAAGTTATTTTGTTGATTATGTCCAAGGGGATTTTGGGATAGTTTATTTGGGAGATAATGAACCCTGTCAGATTGTTGGAAAGGGAAAAATTAAGATTAAGTTGCAGAATGAGAATCATTGGCTACTACAAGAGGTAAGACATGTTCCAAGGCTGAGTAGGAATTTAATTTCAGCAGGGCAACTGGGTGATGAGGGTTGCACAGTTACTTTTAATGATAAAAATTGGAAGGTTTCAAAAGGTTCCTTAGTAGTAGCAAAAGGTGTGAAAGTAGGCACCTTATATCTTTGTACAGGTCATACTGTTCCTTTTACTTTAATTGTTTCAGAAGATAATGAATGTTCAAGAATAGTGGCTGCAGTTGAGCAGGAAGAACATCAAACTGTTGCTGTAGATTCTGACACGGCACTGTGGCACAATAGACTCGGGCACATGAGTGAAAAAGGTATGAAATTACTTCATTCAAAGAAAGTTTTACCTGGTCTGAAATGTGTCAATATGGATTTCTGTGAAAGTTGTGTTTATGGAAAACAAAAGAGAGTTAGTTTTGTGAAGGGTGGGAAGGAAAAGAAAAATGAGAGATTAGAGCTTGTGCATATAGATGTATGGGGACCAGCTCAGGTATCTTCCCTTGGTGGCTCTCTATATTATGTTACATTTATAGATGATGCAACAAGAAAAGTATGGATTTATTTCCTTAGATAGAAATCTGATGTATTTCAAACTTTTAAAAAATGGAAATGCTTGGTTGAGAATGAGACTGGTAAAAAGTTACAATGTCTTAGATCTGATAATGCTGGTGAGTATTGCAGCACAGAATTTGAAGAATATTGTTCCTCTAATGGTATTCGTAGGCAGAAAATTGTACCAAGGACTCCACAAGAAAATAGAGTGGCTGAACGCATGAACAGGACAATAATGGAGCTTGCAAGGAGTATGAGGTTGCATGCTAGGCTGCCCAAAAATATGTGGGCAGAGGCAGTGAACACTACTGTTTATTTAATCAATAGAGGCCCCTCTACTCCTTTGGACTGTGGTATTCCAGAGGAAGCATGGAGTGGTAAGAAGGTGAGTTATTCTTTCCTCAAAACCTTTGGTTGTGAAGCTTTTGCACTTATAGATTCTGAAAATAGAACCAAGTTGGAAGCTAAGTCAAAGAAATGTGTATTTGTTGGGTATGGCATTGATGAATTTGGTTATAGGCTTTGGGATTTTGAAAATCATAAAATTGTAAGAAGCAGGGATGTCATATTCAATGAGAAAGTATTGTACAAAGATCTGTTGCTGTAGCATGAGAAGAAAGAAAATGACTATGTAGTACTGGATGATACTCCACAAGTTCATGTTCTAGTAGTTCCTTATGCTCCGCAACAACAGCAACAACAAATACCACACACCCCAGTGAGTGTTAGACGGTCAACAAGGCTAAGTAGACCTCTAGAAAGATTTTCTCCATCTTTGTATTCTATTCTGTTAACAGATGCTGGTAAACCTGAATGTTATAATGAAGCTGTGCAGGTGGATACAAAGCTTCAGTGGGAGTCTGCAATGACAGATGAAATGGACTCTTAGCTGAAAAATCAGACATGGGATTTATGTAAGTTACCTGCAGGTAAAAGGGCTTTACAGAATAAATGGGTTTACAGGATCAAAGAAGAGGATGGAGGTACGAAAAGATTTAAAGCCAGATTAGTCGTAAAGGATTTGCACAGAAACATGGTATTGATTTTGATGAGATATTTTCTCCAGTTGTTAAAATGACTTCTATTCGTACTGTTTTAAGTATTGTGGCTACTGAAGATTTGCATTTAGAGCAGCTTGATGTTAAAACAGCCTTTCTTCATGGTGATTTGGATGAAGAAATATATATGGTTCAGCCACAAGGATTTGAGGTCAAGGGTAAGGAGAATTTGGTGTGCAGATTGCAGAAAAGTTTATATGGCTTGAAGCAAGCACCTCGGCAATGGTATATTAAATTTGACACTTTTATGAATGGGCATGGATATAGTCGGTGTCATTCTGACCATTGTGTTTATTTTAAGAGGTTGGATGATGACAGCTACATTATTTTATGTTTATATGTTGATGATATGCTTGTAGCTGGGTCTAACATGAATCACATTAAGGGGTTGAAACAACAGTTAGCAAAATCTTTTGCTATGAAGGATTTGGGGGCAGAAAAACAAATCCTTGGTATGAAAATTTGTAGAGATAGGAAAAATAAGAAATTGTCTCTATCTCAGGCTGATTATATTGAGAAGGTGTTGCAACGTTTCTCTATGGAAAATGCCAAAGCTGTCAGCACACCTTTGCCTGGTCATTTGAAATTGACTAAGGATATGTGTCCCAAGACACCAGAAGAAGAGACTAAAATGTCTAAGGTACCTTATGCTTCAGCTGTGGGAGCTTAATGTATGCTATGGTATATACTAGGCCAGATATTGCACATGCAATGGGATTCGTTAGCCGTTATATGAGTAACCCTGGTCTTGAGCATTGGAATGCAGTCAAATGGATTCTCAGATATTTGAGAGGCACATCCAGTAAGTGTTTACACTTTGGGGGTTCTACTACTACTGTACAAGGCTGTGTTGACTCAGATTTGGTAGGAGATATAGATAGCAGGTGGAGTACTACAGGTTATATATTTACTGTTGGTGGGACAACAGTGAGTTGGATTTCTCGACTACAAAAGGTGGTTTCTTTATCCACTACAGAGGCAGAGTATGTTGCTGCTACAGAGGCAGCCAAGGAGATGATATGGCTTCAATTCTTCATGGAAGAATTGGGACATCCACAAAAGGATAATTTTCTACATACAGATAGCCAAAGTGTCATTCATCTTGCAAAGAATTCTGCTTTGCACTCAAAGACAAAACACATATAGTTGCGGTACCATTTCATTTGATCAGTTTTGGATGATGGACAGTTAAGGCTGGAAAAGATTCATACCGATGATAATCCAGTAGATATGTTTACAAAGGTAGTAACAAGGGAGAAGTTGAACTCATGTTCAGCTTTAGTTGGTCTTCTAGATTGAACAACATAAAGGAACAACTGAGTCCAAGGTGGTTCAATCCAGTGGGAGCCTCATGTGGGTAGTGGTATTGCTACAGGATCAGTCTCCAAGTGGGAGGTTTTTTAGTATAGTGTGGATACTAATCAGTCACCAAGTGGAAGATTGTTAGCTTGTGGTGACTAATCAGGAAAGTACTAACCAGGAAACTACTGTACACTTTTCCTCCCGACCTCGTCGGAATTTTTTTTTTGAGGCCGACTATTTTTTTGATTATTTGGGCCGACTACTTATAACTCATTCTAACCCTAAAGCGGGAAAATATTGTATAATATGGCTTAGGGTTAGGGATTTTCATGATGTATGATTTTAGTACTTGCGACAGAATTGGGCTGTAAGGGATTACGGATTGTAATCAGGTTGTAATCACTGGATAATAATAATATTGGACTCGCTATTGGTGGACGTAGCCCAGGGATTGGGTGAACCACGTTAAATCTGTGTGTCTTGTGTTCTATTCTGTGTGGTTTATTATTTTCTGATATTAGTTATATTTGCACATAATTGTTATTTCTGCCTTGTTAATCCTAACAGGAGATGCCTAAATATGATAAGTACGATAGAAACTCTGATCCTCAAGATCATGTCAAGGAATTATGTACTCAATCTATGGAGTTTATGCATGAACTAGCCTACTTAATGCATCTTTTCCCTTGATCTCTAGGAGGGTTGGCCATTCATTGGCTCTCAAAAATACCTCCAAGTATCAAAACTTTTGAGGAGTTAATCAAACTATTCTATTAACAATACTCCGATAACATTCAACATCCAGTCACTATGATCGATATCTACAATCTGAAATAGAACTCAGGAGAACCATTCCTGACTTTTCTCAAAAGATGGAGTAAGAAATTTTCTCTATATGCTAGACCCATTCCAGAAACTAAGAAGCTGGAAATCATCATCAACAATCTTGTTCCAAAACTCAACTACCATTTGCAAATGCAAAATCATACATCCTTTGATAAGATGGTAGAAAATGCTATCAAAATTGAGAAAGTACTTGTGCAAAAAGGAGACATATCACTTCAAAAGGAC